>PVHT020000065.1:101249-191189 GCA_004024745.2 Catagonus wagneri
TGCGGTGGCAGCTATGTGTTGCTTGGAGACAGCGCTCAGCCAGGCGGGGCCCCCCGGGTGGCAGTGGGGACAGGCTGCAAACGCCAGCCTGTGGGAGAACAGTGCGTCCTTGGGGAGGGTGCAGGTGGGGCCGGGTACGCAAAAGCCATCGCTTCCTTTCCACGGAGGCTGGTGTTTGGCTCCGCCAGTCAGTTTTTTTCCTTTAAGCTCTTATGATTAAATCAAGACCCACATAATTAGTTATGGATTTCATGACTGGGATTTCAAGTATCGAATTCACAAAGACATTTGGCAACGGCATCGGAAGCTGGTGACAAAGCTTCCACTGCAAGTGGGCACAGACGCACACGCTGAGTTTGCCAGCTTGGGCTGGAGCAAGAGCTTGGCTGCTCCTGAGCTGTGCAGGCAGGTTCTCCAGGGAGACAGGCAGAGCCAGCCCGAGGGCTGTCTGTCCTTCCTCGTCTGTGGGGCCCGGTGTGTGGACGCACAGAACGGTCTGCTCGCGGGCTCACAGCTGCAGCGCCTTTGCTTCTGATGAGCCGGCCTGGCGCTCCACCTGCACCTGATTCAGACGGTGTCACTGACTTTAGAGTTGGTGAAGTGACTTAGCTGGAGTGAATGCCTTTTGCACATGAGGACATGCATTTGGGGGAGGGGGCAGGGGCAGAGTGCTACCATCTGAATGCTGTGTCCCTAAAATTCAGGTGCTGAATCCCAACCCCCAGTGTGTTAGGAGCAGGTCCTGTGAGGTGACGAGGTCTGAGCATGAGCCCTCACAATGGGATTAGTGTCCTTATAACCTTGACCCCTGCCCCAGGGTCCCCACGCCTTCCTTCACTTGAGGAAGGTGAGAGGTGCCGTCTCTGAACCAGGGGGTCTAGCAACACCTGGATCCCAGACGTCTCGCTCCAGAGCTGTGAGGAATTGTTTCTGCTCCAACAGCAGCACAAACGGGCAAAGGACCCCTGATTATGGGACCTGGGCTTCTCTGCCCAGCTACTGGTGGAATGTTTCCATGGCGGCACGAGAATGCTGCATTAGGGCCGCACCAGCAGAGCCACGCTCCCCCCAGCGTCCAAGGGTAGGCACTGGGGCCAGCAGGCAACTGGGCATTTTGGCACATGACCGCCACTTCATCCCCACCCAGCAGGACAGATGGCTTCCCTGTGGAAAGGCAACTTGTGGCGTCTGTGTCCCATCATCATGTGCATTTGAACGGCTAGCAGTGCTGACCCAGTGGCCATAGGCCCAGTGGAGCTGAAAGGAGGAGGGAAATATGGCAAGTTTTCAGCGGCCTCTGCCAGCACAGCCACTTCCGGGCTAGAGGGGTCCAAGGATCTGTTTTCAGGGGTGTTGGGAGCCTCTGTTCCCAAATCCTTTGTACCCCCCTATTAATTCTCCCTCTCCCAGCCCCTGGCACCACTGATCTTTACATTTGCTCAGTAGTTTTGCCTTTTCCAGAATGTTCTATAGTTGGAATCCTTTTCAGATTGGTTTCTTTCATTTAGTAATACGCATTTAAGTTTTTTCTGTTTTTTCATGGCTCCTAGCTCATTTCTTTTTAGCCTTTAATAATATTCCATTGCCTGAATGTACTATAGTTTATTTATCCATCATTGATTGGAGGACATCTTGATTGCTTCTGAGTTTGGCAATTATGAATAAAGCTGCTATAAGCATCTCTTGTGTGAACATAAGTTTTCAGTTCCCTTGGATAAAGAACCAGGAGCGTGATTGCTGGATTATCTGCTAAGAGTATGTTTAGTTTTTTAAGAAACCACAAAACCCTCTTCCGAAGTGGCTGCACCATTTTGCTTTCCCACCAGCAGTGCTGAGAGTCCTTGTTGCTCCACATCCTGCCAGCATCTGGTGCTGTCCGTCTTCCGGAGCTGGGTCTTTCTAAGAGATGTGCAGCGGGACCTCAATGCTTTTATTTGCATTTCCCTGAAGACAGGTGATGTGGAACATCTTTTCCTGTGCTTTAGTTGCCGTTTGTGTATCTTCTTTTCTCCGATATCTACTGTGAGAACCTGGTTGAGCTCCTAGAGGTAATATTGAGGGTCCCCCCATAATGAGGCCTCCACCCCCAGAGCTTATAACTCTCAGACTGTTCACACTGAGCCTCCAGCAATGTAAGTCATAGTTCAGGTTTTCCTACCCAGCATTGGTTCCCCTGGAAGTTTCAAGTCTGCCCAGTAAACTGGACTCCCTGTGTTCACCTGTCTGTCTGTCTGTCCGATCTTGGGGGCAGTGGTTTGCTCCTCGGCCTCGCTTTTCTGCCAGATTTTTCAGGCTCTGCAGTTTTTTAGTTGCTGTGTCAAGTGCCTAGCTCCTTACATGCAGAGATGGAAACTTGGTCCCAAAATTCTTTTTGTCACATTGTAGCCAAGATTTGGTTCACCTTCTCCATCACCAGAAGAGGCAACGGTGTTGGTTAAGTTCTGACCTACAGGCAGACAAGGCCCCCCCCCCCCAGCTCCTGTGCTGACTGCTCCACACCTCACAGCACTTACAGCTCTTTTCTGAGCCCGTTACCTCATCTGTGAAATGCAGCTACTTCAGAGCTGCTAAGGGTCAGTTGAGGTTAAATGCCCATAAACGTCTTTGGACGGTGCTTTGCATACAGAACTAGGTGACAGCTGTTTAGCCTTCTGCAGACAAGATGCTAAAACTTGCAGGACACAGGGTGGTGTGTCCAGGAGGCTGCCATCCAGGCGCTGGCTCTTCTCCAGATGTTGGCTTCTGTAAATGAGGCAGCGGGAGTTGAGCTGTAGGGGTTAAGGAGGGGCCAGTCCAAAGGTGCAGCTGGAGAGTCAGACGACTGGCCCCCAGTGGCCATCAGCAGGTGCTCCGCTCCACCCAGGTTGTGACCCAGGCCAGTGGCTGAGGCCACCTCCACCTCCACAGCCAGCACTTCCACCCAGAATTGCTAGAAGTCAGAGCTCCTCCCTTCTGAGTGGTCCCCCCCAACCCAGTGTGTCCTGGGGAAGCCACTGTGAATGGGGACTGCCCTCTGAGAGCAGCACTGTCCCTCCCCCACTGTCCCTCCTCATACCACCGGGGGCGGGGGCAGTTGGGAGCTGCCTATATCCCCAGCAGTTCCCTCATCTGGGAGAACCGTTAGGTAGGCTCAGCTTGGTGCAGAGCTGTGAGAAAACAGTCACTAAAGCTCAGATCCCATCCCAGGACACGCCAGCCGGGCGCCTCCCCACCCGCCTCCCGCCCAGAGGCTTGTCCCTCTGCTCCCCACCTGCCGGAACACTCTGCCTCCCAGAGTGTTTTCCTGGTAGTAAACCTCATGCTTGTTCTTTAGGGAAGACTTGGCAGATGCAGAGTCCTACACAGAACAAAGTGTAAATAAACTGAGAGGTAATTACCAGAGCCAGATGGGTTTCCTGCCTCTGTCCTGAGGCCTCCTTGGTAGAAGCAGCAGGAACAGCCTTATAGCCGCTTGGTTCCTGCCACATTGTAACATCTAAGCCATGAGTTACTTTGTAGTTTGTGTCCTCTCCCTGCTGCCCTTGCTTCCAGCCCTTCCCTGTCACCAGCCCTGCTGGGGTGAACACTTGTTCACAGATCCTGCGCAATCAGCCGCTCAGATGCGGTCCAGTGGGCTGCCCCCAACGAGGCCTGGCGATTCGTTCCTTCAAGGGCTCGAGGTCCCAGACCGCTGGGCATGGCCAGCGCCGAATGACCTGATAACAATTTGCATGGCCCTTAAGAAAAACTATCTCCTGCTTTTTACATGTGACCTTGCTCACTGGGAGGCCAGCATCTCCCACCTTTACCTGGCATTGGTACTTCGGAGGATTTCTGTTCTTCACATCCACCTGCTTTGGGTTATTCTTGTTATTGCAAGTGCATTGTGGACATTTCCGCAGCGTGGTCACAGGCGGCTGCAGCTTTCTCATGGGGCAGGTGAGCGCCACTGCCGCATTCTCCCTACTCGCCTGCCCCCCATCCTTGCTCACACCTCCTTGCAGCTTCTAAGACCTTTCTCCTCGGGACCTCTGCTGCTCTCCCCTGGGTGCCACCTCTTTACAGACGTGCCCAGATTGTCCGAGTCACCTTCCCCTCCCTGCTGTGCACCTGTTCCCAGACGAGCCGACGCCTTGCCTGGCTGCATTTCCTTCTCCACTTGGGCGTCTGCCCTTGTGCCCTTGCATCCCACGGGATGTTGGATTTTAGCTTTCGATTTGGAGAAATGTGAGTGATGATAAAATGGGGGCAGGAGAGCAGGTGAAGGCACCTGGCCCATGCGTTGGCACTCTTCTTCCCGGAATCTCCCTGAGACCCGGGAGGAGTGGCTTGACCCCAAGGCCAGCGCTGCTTCCGCACTCAGCGGGGAAGCCATGTGGCCCCAGCTCAGGGGACCACACAGGTGGCCCCAGACCATGTTCACAGGCCATAGCCACAGCAACACTGTATCCTTAACCCACTGAGCAAGGCCAGGGATGGAACCCTCATCCTCGTGGATACTAGTCGGGTTCGTAACCCACTGAGCCACAGTGGAAACTCCCATGTTGGCCTTATTCTTAATTGTACTTGAACAGGAAGTGTAAGTGTTACCAGATGCACTTAAACCCTATATCCGGCTGGAATTCTCCTACCCAAGAGCCCCTGAGTGCACAGTGATTTCCTTGTATCCACAGGATTGTGCAGCCTCCCCCGCAACTTCCTCTGGGAGCCTTTTGTACATGATCTATACTGTTATCTAACTGGCCTTATTATTTTCAGATCAAATGAAAACCTAAGGTAATTAGCCAAAAAATTATAAATAGCTGAATTTGTTAAATATGCAAAAGATCAGTCACTTTTCTGTATACTATCAGTAATAGAAAATCTGATGGAAAAACTATTCTGGTCACTGTAATAACAAAAACATGAAACGCCTAGAAATAATCTTAGCATGAAAAGTGCATTATCTCAGGAAAAAACCATGTAACTCAACCAAGAGACATAGCAATGACAATAGAGAGAACTGTTGTGTCCCTGAAAACTAGTCCCAGAATTCATCATTTGGGGGAAATTACTCCCAAAATTAATATATAAATTCATTATGTTCTTAATGAAATCCCAGTGGATGTTTTTGGAGCCTCACAGAATAATGTTAAAAAAATCGATAGAAATACATATGGAAAACTAGCCTGTCAATTCTGGAGAATAAGAAAAAAATGCAAGAGGAGACCCACCCCAATATCAATGGCCTTTTACTATGTAATCACCTCCAACCGTGGGATCGGTGTCCACTGTGCATTGCCGGGGACGGCCTGGCCTTTGGGCCAAAGCAGCTGGCTCGTCTGTGAGCCATCAGCAGGGCTCGCTGGCACCTGGATCCTGCCTGGAATGGCTGGGGGTCTGCTCCCTTCCTGCAGGAGGCCGCCCAGCCATGGTGCACAGTGCGGGGGGGCTCTGCTCCGAACCGTGTACCCACACCCCGCTGGCCAAACTGGATCTCATGGCCAGTCTCACAGGGAGTCTTCCCAGGTTCAGTAAGAAAGCCAGGAACCACAAAGGAAAAGAAGTATTTGACAGCCTAAAAATTAACAATGAAAACCGCTGCCCACCAAATTTAAATAGTGAAAGAACAAGAGCCTAAGAAGAAAAGTGTAACACCTATGACAAAGGGCCAATGTCTTTAATATAGATAAGGCATTCAAACAAAGGAAAAAGAAAAAGTATCTTGGTAGGAAGGAGGGCTGAGATTAGAAGACAAGCAGTTGTCAAAAACACAGGAAAAGAAGTTTGCTTTGCGATTAGAGGTATGCGTGTAAACGATGAGGTACCTCACCCACTCACAGGCCTAAAATAATCAACCACACCCCTTGTTCAGGAGTGTTTGGACAGGAGCCCACTCACGTATCGTCGAAGAGGGTCTGCAGGTGGTGTGGACATAGGCACCCAGGTGTCCACTCTGCTCGCCGGATAACTCAGGAAATCCACTCCTGGGAGTTTATCCTGAGAGCCAACTGGCCTTGTGTGTTTTAGACGTTCTCTGAAGCTTTGTTCATGACAGCAGATAAATTTGAAAGCATAAATGTGCTACTGCAGAATATCCAACCAGACTAGACTCCTTTGCACCTCTTAAATATTTGTTTGCATATGTATTTTTGTTTGTTTTTTTTTTCTCAAAAGCAGTTTTCAGCTTGCATGGTCAAAGACAGAGCATAGCAGCAGGCAAGGCATCGTGAATGCCAGGAGGCTGCCAGGGTGGGCGGCATGGGGTGGGAGCCTGTGGCCCAGGCGCAGGGGGAGGCTGTCAGGGTACTGACAGGTGGATACTAACGGGGAAAGGGTGAGAGGCTTAAACACACCCGGGGCTGCAAGACATGCTCACCCTGAGAAGTGACAGACCCAGAGTAGCTGAGGTCTGTGTACATCTGTGTTCCGTCAGCGCCCTTTGGGGAGCCCGCTCGGCCTGGCGCGGGGCTTCCCCAGTAACCAGCTGAGAGGTACGAAAAGGGATGAGAAAATCTTCACCTTCAGAATGCGTTTCCACTTCTGCAGGTGCCTATGTTGTGCTAGGATGAAAATTACTTAATGTGGACCATTTACTCTGGTTAGGAACATGAGAGCAAATAGGAGTCGAGGGCCAGCAAGGGAGGCCTTAGAGTCCCTTTGGGTCACCTCCGGTCACTAGCTACTGTGTGTCTGTCTTCTCCCCGTGGTTGGGTTGACCACAAGGTTGGATCGTGGGTGTGGGAGCCATACATGGACCCGCCGAGGCAGAGTACACTGAGGGGGAAGGAACCCAGACCTCTGTGTTAATAGCACAGGTGCAGTTCTGTGCACACCCCCACTTAAGCACCCCAAGAGAGCAGAGCAGGCCAGCCAGGAGGCTGACATCATGGACCCAGAGTTCCGCCTGCCTGGGCTTGGAGGGACTGGATCTTCGCTCATAGACTTCCCCCACAGTTGTTTGGTGTTAGCCACGGCCATGGGTCCTGCAGAAAACCTTGGCTGGTCCTTTGGGTCCAGCTGGTGAGGTGGGCGGTATGAGGTGCCACCTGTCCTGGGCCCCTAAATCTGTGCATTTGGCTGCGGATGGATGCTCGGATGTCCTGGTGTGTGGGGGGAGGGCGGGGGGTTGCCCAGAAAATATCACCTCGTACCAAACCAAGTTAGAAAGCAGCCCAGCAGCCCGGGCGCCAGGGCCCCTCCTGGTTGGCACCAGGAGCTGGAAAGCATCCCGGGACAAGCAGCAGGATGTTGGCACCAGGCAGGGGACCCTGCCAGCTCTCGCCATCTCTGCCCTCGTGGAAAAGCCGCGACTGGCACCCAGTGGCCACGTAGTTGTGATCAGGTCGCTGCTGCCAGAGGTTCCAGGAAGATTCCCACAACCATCCTACAGGGGCGTCACCTGCACAGACAGTGAATGAGAAGAGAACACCTGTTTCCCTTGGAAAGAGCGCGTGGCCTCGGCTGCGGGAGGCACCCTCGGTGATGACGGCTGAAATCGGTGGATAAATGAAGAACAGGGTGCAAACCTGGTGCTGCTGTCTGTGCCTCAAATAGAAGTCAGCTTCACGCTGGGACTGGCTCTCTCCTCATCGTCACACTTGGGCTTAACTCCCAAGTGTAGTTTAAAAGAAGCAGCAGACTCCTTGGCAGAACTAATGCCACTAAATTTTTGATGCTCTGAGATGAGAACAAAGCCGGGGATGCAAGCTGCCAGGGCCAGGCCTCTCCTGACCCCTCCGGGGCCACTGCCCACCCCACAGCCTCTGTCACTGAGGGCACTTGGCTGGTTCATCTGCTTATGTTTCACTAGAAATCAAAACAGGGTCAGTGCCAAGTGAAGGCCGTGCTGTGAAGGCCGTGCTTTCCAAGAATGATTCCGAAACCACTTCATTTCCAAATGCCCCTGCTGTCTAAGCAGTCTGATGTCCCCTGTGCCCCTCCTGCCCTCTGCGGGCGTGATGCACCCCGCTGTGCTGCGCTTGGACCCCAGGGGCTGCGGGCAGGGCAGGCTGCAGGGGAGACCGGCTGAGCTCCCCCAAGCCCACTGCCAGCTTCTGGCCACCTGCCCCCAGGAGCAGGGCTCAGGGCTGCAGCCCGCAGAGCTGTCAGAGCTGTTGTGGGAGAAGCTGCCATGTCCCCACCCCAAGCCCCTGTTCCCCAGGATGCCCTCAGCCATGCCCTCCCCAGGCGTCCCTGGAGGACCTTAGCTCCCGACGTGGAGGGTCCCACCTGAGCAACAGGCCCCCGGGAGGCCGCAGTGCTATCGTTCACCTGCAGAGCCCACAGACACACGGCTTTCAGAAGCACCCTGGGCCCCCAAAGGAGAGGGGAAGGAAGGGAGCTTGGAGGAAACAGAAAACCCCATGAGCAGCACCGGACAGCCTGGAGGATGAGCAGAAGGGCCGCTTGCACAGTCAGAGCAAGAGCGGCCCCAAGACAAAGCTGGGCCAGAAGGACCACCCGGAGGCCCATCTGCAGGAGGTGGAGACAGAAGGTGGGAGTCGGGGGGTTGGTCCAAGAGAAACCCTCACCGGTGGTAGCTCCAGGATGAGCAGACAGGGAGGAGGGCTCGAGCCCCCCGGTGTCTGAGACCAGAGGACCTGGGTACAGGCTGCCCGGGCAGCGGGCACTGGGGCCTCTTCAGTGAAAAACACTGCAAATCTTCCTCGAGAGACAGAAATACGAGGTTGCCTGTGATGGGTGAACAGTTACCTGGGGGCTGGACCTCAGGGTGAGAACCCTGGGGAGACTCGGGGTGAGAACTTGGGGGGGGACTCAGGGCAGACTTCTGGGAGGCCCTGCTGGCCGTGTTCAGGTTCTGCCCTCCGCCAGCACACGGCTCCCTTGGGTTTGGAAACACACAGAGAGATTTACACACTCTGCCGTGTCAGACTTCAGTGGCAGCACCGAAGCCTTGGGCGTAACAGCGCAGCCCCTGCAAGACTCTGAATGGCAATGACCTGCCCCCTCATCCACATCAGGCTGGGGTAACAAGCTCAGAGGCAGGATGTGGACTTCCCAGACACCCCCAGGCCCAAAGATGTACCTCCTGTGCACCTTCCTTGGGGAGCCCACCGGATGGTCCGTGCCAGCGGAGTAATGGAGTGACCGAGTGGCAGCTAGAAGGAGCCTGTAAGGGAGCAGCCGAGAGCCGCTGCAGACCCCAGCGGGGGCACGGTCCCTGGAGAAGACAGAACCATCAGATGGAAATGCACAGCATGATTCATGGCAAGCTAAGCAGTTTTATAGCAGAGCCATAAAACTTGAGGAAAAAACAAAACACTTCTTGAGGGAACATGGAGTGCAGACCACAGGCTGGCTCCACATCCCCTTGATTACTGCAGACTTTGCCTCCAAATGTGACAGCACTTCTGGAGGAAAAGGAGTGTGGTATGGGGTGGGGTGTAGGAGAGAACCAGGTCCTCAGAGACACAAAGTCACAGAAATGTATACAGCTAATACATCAATAAATAGGTAAGCATATTCTTTAAAAATATGGAACTATCAGGAGGCATGCTTGAGGAGTTCCCTGGTGGCTCAGCAGGGGGGCGGAGTGGCGTTGTCACTGCAGTGGCTCGGGTTTAATCCCTGGCCCCAGAACTTCTACGTCCTGCAGGCACAGCGGAAAAAAACAAAGGAATAATTGAATGTCCTTGACCCTGGGAGACAAGAGTAGGGTAGGAACCCTGTTTTTTCTTTTATAAATCTATTAATTTTAAAAAATATTATATACATTTCATAACTCTTGTAAAAGAAAAATAGAGTTAAAAACACGTTCAGTTACCAAAAGTCATTCAGAAAGGAGTCAAAAACCTAAGTAAACCTAGGCTTATTACAGAAATTTAATTCATGGTTTAAAAACTTGCAAAAAGAAAACTCCAGTCCCAGATGGTTTCTCCAGTGAGAATGGTTAAAGGACAAGGTAAGACCAGCGTTGCATGATCTCTTCCAGAAAATAGAGGAGGATTCTTCCAACATTATCTCGATTCTTCCAACATTATCTCGGCACCAAGTCACAGACACCACAAGGAAAAAAATAACAGTGCAGTATCTCTCATGAACAGAGATGTGGAACTCCAAGAAAATGCTAGTAAAGTGAGTGTGACAGTACACAGAGAGGAGAACACACCGTGGCAAAGTGAGTTTTCCAAGAAGCAAACCTGGTTCAGCCTCTGAAAAATCAGTGTAATTCACGATATTAACACGTCAAAAAAGAAAAGCCACATGGTGGTCTCAACAGATGTCGACAAAGCATTTGACAAAATTCAATATCCATTTACGATTAAAACCAAAACTCTGAACAATCTAGAAATGGAAGGGAGTTTCTTTAACCTGCTAGAGAGCCCCTGCAGCACGAGGATGAAAGATGAGGGGGGCACTGCTTTCTCCCAGCACTGGGAATAAAGCCTGTTCAGCACCATTCTAGAAGCCCTACCCAGTGCAATGAAGCAAGAAAAAGAAAAGGAAGGTGTATGATTTGAAAGAAAGCAATAAAATTATGAGCACAAAAAACCTCGAGAAATCCACCAAAAGCTTGTAGAGCGCGTGCACTTCCACGGGATCAGCACTGCCGGGTGTTCACCCAAGAGAGAGGAAACGCATGTCCACACAGACCTGTGAGGCATCAGCGGCCAGCTGCTTTGCAGCAGCCCCAGCCTGGAAAGCGCTCGCGCGTACGCCAGCGGGTGGAGGGAACAGGAACATCGGCACCAGCCGGTCAGCAGTGAAGGGCAGCAAACCAATGCCCCCGACAGCCGACAGCCGGGTCTCAGAGGATGCCCAGCAGGAAGAACCATACTCAAAGGCTATGCCTGGGAAGGTTTACGCCTCTGTTTACGAGGCGTCTGGAAAAGGCCAAGCAGTCAGTGGCTGCCAGGTCTGGGTGCCAATGGTCTGGCTTTACAGAGGGTTACACTCCACCACTTGCTGCTTGGCGGCATGCACGTCCTCCCTGAGTCTCTGGGCATGTTTCTGACGGTCATTCCCTAAGGACTCCCCAGTGGGTGTGTACACCTTGTGAAGGCTTTTGAATGTGCTTGTGAGAAGCTGGTACGAATTTATACTCTGTTTACAGAGGGCTCTGGGCCCCACCGGGATCCACCCTGAGACTACAGGTCCCTGGCCTGGGGTGGTGCCCAGGGCTCCTGGCCCGGTGGGGAGGGGGTTATATTTGTGTAGCTCCTTGGGGAACAGCTCAGCATTTTCTGATAAACGTGAAAATGTTCCTGTCTGACAAACAGATGCTGCCACAGCCCTATTTGTCAGGTTGGTTGGGTTTTTGGTAACAGGAGATGGAAGGCAGGCACCAAGGCCCATGCTTGGCCGTGCGGTGCCCACATGTGCAGGACGTGAAGGCGTGCAGCCGTGCAGGCCAGCGCCCCATGCCCACGTCTGTCATTGCCCAGACTCAACACAGTGACAGAGGTGCTGGCTTGGGGGCAGTTGGCCTGTGGCTCTTATGTCTGTCTTACTATTCTAGAAAGAAAAACTGAAGGGCAGGGACCAGTGCCTGGGCAGCGTCTGCTGGAGCATCATACACAGACTCTCAGGCTGGCACCAACCTGGCCTTTTGGGAGGGCGCGGTGTCCTGCGGCCTTTCCTCAGGAAGGGTAGTTTGCTCGTGGGACCAGGCCGGCCCCAGTGCCCTGCAGGGAGGTGGCGGTGCCTGGTGGGAGCCGCAGGGAGCCGGCGAGGCGCCGGGGCTGTTGTGTGGGGCGGAGCCTCCTCCAGCACAGGGTGCCTCCTCCGGGTCTGAAGAGCTGATGCGGGTGCGGGCGGTCATCTCAGCTGCTGCAGGAGCCCCAGAGGGTGCCCAGGCCGACGCGGACTCCCCTCCTTCAGGGGACACCCTTCTGTCCCTAAAATCCCCTCTCATCTCTTGCATGGGGGGCTGCAGACCTCAGGCTTCGGGAGCTTCAGGAAACTCTGAGCCCCTGCTGGAAGCTTCCGTGCTGTCCTGACAGGGCAGGAGCTTCAGGCGGCCCCAGAAGCCACCCTCTAAACACTCCCCCAGCCTCGTGGGGGGAGCATCGGCTCTTCCAGCCCTCGGCCCCTCACGTTCCACAGCCTCCAGGCCGCCCTTCTTCCCCAGCTTGCCCGGGCTTTCGGCCTGACCCGGCTGCAAAGCAGCACATCTGCCATTGCCCGGACATTTCTGCGGGGCTTCCACTCTGCGCCCTGCCAACCCCGGCAGGCTGAGGCCATCCCTTCAGCCCAGGCCTGTCAGGCCCCATGTCCTCAGGTTTCCACCTCCAGCCTCCATTGGCCTTTGCCTCCCCTTTGGCCTCCCTGCCTCCAGCCTCCTCTGCACCAGAGTCTTTTCTGAGTGCAGCACTGCAGCCATCGAGGCCAGTCCCAGGCCACCCACCCGTCCCTGCCTTTTCTTCCCACCTCTCAGGACCCCCTTGCCTGTTGGGGACCCTCCTTCCAAAGGCCTCCCTCCCTCACCCCCAGCCCAGCCCTCGCACCCCTGCCGAGGACCCACTGCACCTGGGCCGAGTGAGGGGAGGACCTGTCACCATCTCGCTTGGCCCAGCGTGTGGACCTCACTGGGTCATTGGTTAAAGCCTCCCGCCCACCGCTCCCAACACCCTCGGGCAGCTGCAGGCGGAGGGGCCCAAGGAGGGGGTCAGGGCACCAGTGTGACCGTGACCCGGCTGGAGAGAGGGGACTCCAGAGCCCAGAAGCCCAGAGCCCCTTAATCAATATTTTCATTTCCTCTACGGAGCTGAAAGGCCTGGGATTCTGGGCAGAGAGCCCTTCGCCTGGGCTCCGGGTGTCGCTGGTCCCTTGGAGTGGTTTTGGCACGTTCCGGACCATCGGCCTGGGGTTCACCATAGGGCCTGTGAAGGCTGATTTGCAACAGCCCCACCCACTGAGAAACGGAGAGGGGCCACCTTGCCTGTGACTCTCTCAGAGCCTGGGATCCACTTTCTCTTGCTCCAGAAATGACTGCCCTGAGGTATCTGTGTCCTCGCCGAGCCCAGAGCCCTCCCCTCACCCGGTCGGCAGATGCCCGTCCAGCCCTGACGCTCAGTCCCCGGGTGGGAGCAGAGTGACCACAAGGAGCAGAACAATGGGGCTTCCCACCTTGAGCTTGGCAGTCACGGCATAAAAGGTGCCACTCAGCGCAGGGCCGTGCACAGGTGCACAGCGGCCACCTGCAGCCTGTGGCCTAGTTACCTAGTTACCGGAAGCCCTGAGCAGGGAAAGCGTGGGCTGGGTGGGGGAGGGGCTGCGGAGCTGCGCCAGCCACCGGCTGAGTGTAGATTTACTGCTGGCCGGTTTGGGCCAAAGAAGCCAGATATGTCAAATTATGATAAATCAGGGCTGTTTTCTGGGTTAAAAGTTCCAGAAATAGCTCCCTCCAATTAACCTCTGTAGCTGGTCCTTAAGGGGAAGTGGGGGGGCGCGGTTGGAGGGGGTGCCTCACCAGCGTGTTTCTTTCTGAATCCGCTAGATCACGCCTCTCCAGGCAGGTGCGCTGGAGTCCCTCCATGCACAGGGTGAGGGGGCCGCCTCTCGCAGCCACCCCTTCCTCTCCCTGCCGCATGGCCACAGCCCACCCACGTGAGGGCTTGTGGGTGCACTTGGTCAAGAGATGATGGGGCAGCAGAGCTGGAGGGCAGCCCAGATGAGGGAGCATCAGTTTCTGGGCTGGGGGTCACATGACCACAAGGAGCCCTCGGGCTGAGGTCCTCAGCCTCTTCTGAGCAGGTGAGGAGGCCAGGCTGGGATGCCTCCACTGCCCAGACCTGGTCTGTGTCCCCCACCCCTAGGAATCGGGTCCCCTCCCAGCCCTTCCTCCTGCCCACGTCAATCCTTACAGCCCCTGCTGCCTCTCTCTGCCTGAATCCAGTTTTCCTGCTAGTTCCGTGATGCTTGAGCTGCTGCGCCCTAAGGCCCAGGCCAGCAGGAGGCCCCTGCAGGTTGCCATCCAGGGCCCGGTGCCAGGGGATCAGAGGCCCAGAGCATCGGCGCGGCCAGGAGATGCTGTAACCTCGCAGGGCCTGATACAGGCAACCCCAGGCCCCACCTCCCACTGCTCAGAGTGGACTCAGCATTTCCACCAAGGCGCCCCACAGGCGGGTTCTTGACGGAAATGGGTGGGGGCCCTGCGTCCAGCTTAACCCGCCACAGCCTCTATTCAAGGATTTATACTGACGCTGGGACCTTTCCAGGTCCACCCTCATGTCTGAAGCTGCTTGGGGAGGTGGGCACGTGGCCAGTTTCTCCAGGCACCGAACAGGGAGGGCGATGAATGTGGAGGCCAAGGTGTTAGGCTCTTATAGCTTATGAATGGAGAGACCAGGCTCTGGTCAATATACCCAAATCGCCCTGGGCAATGGGTGGCTGGTTGGAAAAGTGCAAGCTGCAGGGGTCCGGCTGCCCTGGTTTCCTTGCAGACGGTGATAAACTGGTGCCCAGCGTGGGAGCAGCTTTCAGAGTGCTCTCACCGCCACCTCCACGCCCTTGGGGCACTGACACTGGTGCTCCCCTCCAAAGGCCTTCTGACCACCACCTGCTCCCGGTTGGAAGCATCAGGTGGGTCCTCAGCTCCCTCCTGTCTGCCAGGTGGGGGTTAGTGCAAGGCCCCAGGACTGGCCTGGCCCCTGTGCTCCCACCTTCAGCATGAACCAGTCCGTGACCCAGAGCAGAGAGTGCAAGGGGTGCTGGCTGAGCTTGGTGTGTTCTCAAGAACTTTCCTCCAGTTCCTCAGCAGTACAGAGGGCACCTGGGGAGGGATCTGGGCTAGCTGGGCTCAGTGTCAAAGGTGAGACACGGCCCAGTGGGAGCCTGCCAGCAGGGTCCCCACCAGGGCCCCAGCAGACATGCTGTCCCCATTCATTTTCCACACCCAGCCAGACACACACTCTGGGATCAATTAATAAGTCCTTTTTAAAACTAGCTTTACCGATACATAATTCACACATCATACAATTTGCCCATTTAGAGTATACGATTCAGTGGGTTTTAGTCTATTTAATTTGCAGGCTTGTGCAACCATCACTACCTAACCTTAGAGCATCTCTGTCTCCCCAGAGAGACCCGGGGCCCTTCAGCACGCGCCGCCAGGCCCCATCCCTCCCCACCAGCCCTGAGCAACCCCAGACTGACGTCTCTGTACATCCCCGTGTTCTGGGTCGGTGAGAGCAGAACCTTCCAGTGCGTGTCTCGTGTGACTAGATTCTTTCACTTCGCTCTGTCTTCACAGTTCGCGTCGTAGCAGGATTCGGTGCTTCCTTCCTTTCATGGCCCAGTAACGCCCTCGCGTACAGAGCCACCAAATGTCGTTGATCCGTTAACCAGAGGATGGGCACTGGGGCTGTTTCCGTTTTTTGGCTACTGTGAGTCATGCTGCCAGGAACGTCCGTGTACAGGTTTCTGTGTGCACAGGCGTGTTCACTTCTCTGGGCCGCACCCCTGGGGTGGAATCGCAGGGCCCAGGGGTCACTCCGCATTTAGCCAGGCTCTCCCAAAGCGACTGGACTGTTTTATGTTCCTATCAGCGGTGCACTTCTTGTCACCAACTCTCTCATCCTGGCCGTCCTGGTAGGTGTGAAGTGGGGTCTTCAAGTGGTTTTGAGTCAGATTTCCCTGATGACTAATTGTGTTGCGCCCTGGTTCGTGTGCTTCTTGGCTTCTTTAGAGAAAGTTCTATTCAAATCCCTTGACCTTTTCTTTCTGCTTTTTTGCTTTTTAGGGCTGCACGTGCAACATATGGAAGTGCCCAGGCTAGGGGCAAACTCCTCCCCTGTCCATTTCTTAGTTGGGTTGTCTTTTTTATTACTGAGTTGTAGGAAGTCCTTCTATATTTGAGATTCAAGCGCCTTATCAGGTATGTGATTTGCAAATATATTCTCCCATCCTGAGGACTGTCTTTTACTTTCCAGATGCTCTGTAGTAGTTGGCTAGGGCTGCAGTAACAAAGTACCACAGATGGTGTGACTTAACAGAAATTTGCTTTCCCACAACTCCAGAGGCTGGCTTCTGCTAAGGCTCTCTTCTTGACTTATAGACAGCCGTCTTCCCCGCGTCTTCATGTGATCCTTTGTGTGTGTGTGTTCATGTCATTACCTGCTCTTTTCTTTTTTTTTAAGCTTTTTAGGGTAGCACCAGTGGCATATGGAAGTTCCCAGGCTAGGGGCTGAACCGGAGCTACAGCTGCAGGCCTACGCCACAGCCACCAGCCATGCCGGATCCAAGCTGAGTCTATGACCTACATCAGAGCTCACGGCAGCGCTGGATCCTTTAATCCACTGAGCTAGGCCAGGGATCAAACCCGCATCCTTATTACCACTGAGCCATGATGGGAATTCCTATCCTATGATTTTTTTTATTAGACAATTATTTTAATTTTTTACTCTTGGTTGCACCCATGGCATGTGGAAGTTCTGGGGCTAGGGATCAAACCCGTGCCACAGCAACAACCTGAGTGGCTGCAGTGACAATGCTGTACCCTTAATCCACTGCACCATAAGAGAACTCCTGGACAATTTAAACTGGATATTTTAGCAACACTGGATACTGCCCTCCCGAGTTCAAGGCTTAATGCTGTTATTTGACTGGTCAGATTATTTTAGTGACATCTGTTCTTGCCCTGCCCCACCCCCCAGGCGCGCAGGACACGTATTCGGCCCTTGCCTGAGTTGCCCCTCTGGGAGGTACAGCTTGGGGCTCCCAATCACTTTGGGAGGACTGTGGGTTTTGCTAGGACTTTGGTCTCTATCAGACCACACCCACCTTTGAAACTCCTCTAATTGCTGGCTGATTGCTCTATTGTTTTCAACTGCCCTGGGGCATCAATTCCTCTAGAAACCAGTTCAACCAGGCTGGTTCTTGGGACGCGCATGCATGCGACATTTTCTGAGGTTAGTGCTGACATTTGTTCTGACCCCAGGAGGACCCGTCCAGCTGTCCCACACCCCAGATCTCTCCTGTAAACTGGCTGCCCCAGGCTTGGCTCTGTCCTCATTAGATCCACAAATCTCTTCCTGTTTTCCTTCACTACAACCTCTGTCGCTCCTGAGAGCCCCCCTACATTGGAACTTCACCACTTTCTGCTACAAATGAAGTCAGCTTCCTCCCCCTCCCGGGAAGTGATGGGGCGTCTCTCCGTCTGGGTCTCCGCTGGGCAACTCTGTGCCAGGGCTCTGGACCTGGGGGTGGGGCAAGCTCCTTTCTTGGTGACCCTCATTCTCTAAGCTGAGTGCTCTGCAGGGAGAGGGGCAGCAACAAGCTAAGGTCCTCTCCATTGCCTCTCCTGGAATGCAGCCACCCTCACAAGCTGGGGCAAGAGCAAGTCGATCCTAGTGTTCTTCAGGTAGAGCCTCCCTTCTGATGCACTGAGTGGGAGAAGGTGGCCCCTCGTCTCAGCCATACTCTCCTGGGACAGGGAGCCACGAGTTCATGGCTGCAGCCTCTGGAGTTCCCTCCTCACAGAGCTGGGAGCTGGGAGCTGGAGAAGGGGTGGGGGAGTCTTGGTTCAAATAGACTCTCCTTTTTAAAAGAGTTTTCATGAATAGATGTTTCATTTGCTCTTGTCCTTGAGGCTGCTTCTAGAGGCTTTAAATGGTTGAGGGTGAGGGGGTTGCTTTCTTTTTTAACGATTTTAATTTTTTCCATTATAGTGGGTTTACAGCATTCTGTCAATTTTCTACTGTACAGCAAAGTGACTCAGTCACACATACATATACCCATTCTTTTTCTCATATTATCCTCCATCATGCTCCATCACAAGTGACTATAGTTCTTAGTGCTATACAGCAGGATTTCATTGCTTATCCATTTTGTTTGCTTTTTTAAAAATAATTTTCACCAGTTTCGCTGGGGAGCTGGTCAGGTGAGCTCTTGCTGTCCTACAGGAAGTTGATCTTTTTTTTTTTTTTTTTTTTTTAAACAGGAGTTGGGCTTCTTTGTCTACAGCCCATTGCCCTGCAGTGGCACATGTGCATGTGGGGCATGGGAGGAAGGGCAGCCCGGGAGTGACATCCCCTGTCCTGGGAAACCAAGAACACAGTCCTCCCTGCCCCCAACACGTGTCCCCCTCTCCCCTCAGGGCGAGTGCTCCCCCAAGTGCCGTAACCTGTTCGTGCTGGAGACCGTGTGCGTGGCCTGGTTCTCCTTCGAGTTCTTGCTGCGCTCGCTGCAGGCGGAGAGCAAGTGCGCCTTCCTGAGGACGCCACTCAACATCATCGACATCCTGGCCATTCTGCCCTTCTACGTGTCGCTGCTCGTGGGCCTGGCGGCGCGTCCGGGCGCCAGCGGCAACAAGTTGCTGGAGCGCGCGGGGCTGGTGCTGCGCCTGCTGCGTGCGCTGCGCGTGCTCTACGTGATGCGCCTGGCGCGCCACTCGCTGGGGCTGCGCTCGCTCGGCCTGACCGTGCGCCGCTGCGCGCGCGAGTTCGGGCTGCTGCTGCTCTTCCTCTGCGTGGCCATGGCGCTCTTCGCGCCGCTCGTGCACCTGGCCGAGCGCGAGCTGGGCGCGCGCCGCGACTTCTCCAGCGTGCCTGCCAGCTACTGGTGGGCCGTCATCTCCATGACCACCGTGGGCTACGGAGACATGGTGCCGCGCAGCCTCCCCGGGCAGGTGGTGGCGCTGAGCAGCATCCTCAGCGGCATCCTGCTCATGGCCTTCCCGGTCACCTCCATCTTCCACACCTTCTCGCGCTCCTACTCTGAGCTCAAGGAGCAGCAGCAGCGCGCCGCCAGCCCGGAGCCCGCCCTGCGTGAGGACAGCACACGCTCTGCCTCCGCTTCCGCTACTGCCACGGAGGACAGCTCACAGGGCCCTGATGGCGGCGCCGGCACAGCCGGGGACTCCGAGGACGGGCCGTGGGCGCGCGCAGGGCCGGCCTGACCCTGGCGGTCGCTCCTGATAAGTTCCAGAAACAGAACTGCAGTCCTCGCCTCCCGCCACGCAAGGAGGGGACACAGAAGACTTTGGAGGGCCAGCCTTTGTCGCCGCGCATCTAGTCCGAGTGCATGTTGCTCAACCCGCGCAGCCCGTAACTCGGCCCAGGGCGGACCCCAGACTAACTGCGGGCCGGAGCCATCCTGTGCTTTGAGTAAAGGGTTTAACTCCCAGGAGCATCACCAGTCTGTGCTCCGCTTTCCTTTTAGGTCTCATCCGAGTTTTGACTCTCTGGCTAACTAAAAATAAATTCAACTAGTCTCAGAAATTCCAAGCCTGTAGCAAATGCCAGAAGGCCACACTTGTACCCAGGCCTCACCCTGATCCTCCCCTGCTCTTCAGCCAGGACAGCCCCTAGAGGACAGTGGGGGAGCCTTCCTGCCCCTCCCTTGTCACCCACAGTGGGCCATGCCCCATCAGAGGGGACCTCATTGCATCTACAGAAGGCCACCTTCCTGCCAAGTGACAGGATCAGAATTGTGACAATGATGCTCATAGCTCCCTAGTTTCTTTAGGGTCCCCAGCCCTGACCTGTCTTCCCTGGCAGTAACTCCAAGGGGATCTTCCTGGATCCCTCCTCTGTTCTTCCCTGAAAATGCCCGGCAAAGCTGAAGGCCTGCATGTCAGCGGGCCGCATGTCGCCCCTGGGGTGCTTCACCCCCAGCCCCAGGTGTGAAACCGCAGGAGGCTGGTCCCCACCAAACCTGCAGATGGGCCTATGCTGATGCTGCGCTTGTGGTCCGGCTCTGCTGGTCCTCCAGGAGAAATCTGCTTCCTCCCGTGCAGGGGGGCTGCTAGTTGTCACTACCAAGATGTCCAGAAATATCCCAAGTGGTCCTCCAAGGGTTAGGTCAGCCGTGGGGTGGCCTGAGGCAGCTGTCCCCTGTCCTCCCCTGCCCCTTTGCTGCAGTGGTTCTGAGGGCACCCAGGAGCCCTGTAAGACCAGAGGCCACCTCAGGTCACAGGGTGGGGAGCTGTCCGCCCTCCTGAGAACACGGACGTGTGTAGGGAGGGGGAGAGCGCACACATTTCCCACCAAGCAAGTGGATCACCAGCCCCCGGCTTTCCTGTCCCCTCTCCCCCCACCCCACCCGGCCCTCCCACAGGGCGGCGGTCCCTCAGGCTGGGCTGGCTGTGGCCTCGGCTCCCCATCTGGGTCAGGGAGCCAGCAGCTTGCCAGGTCCAGGCCAGGCTGTTACCTCACACACGGAATTCCACAGGGGAAACACCTGCTGGGGGACAGATCTGTGTGACATCCCACTCCTTCCCTGGCTGCTTAAAAAGCTCAAAAGCACTGCAGGAGGGAGGTGGGCTTAGTTTGGAAAGTGGTTTTAACCCCCTAAGTGCTGTTCAGAGTGACATTCAGTGTCCGCAGACTCACAGACTCACTAACGTGGAGGCACTGGGTTGTCTTCACTCTGGGCTTCAGGGCACATTTCCTGCGCCTTAGTTTCCCCACTGGTAAAACCAGATGACCCTGAAGAAACTTCTGGCAGCCCAGCCCCAAGATGCAGACTCCCAGGCCCTGCCAGACTACCTGCTTTGCCTGAAAAGATCAGCAAAGCATTTAAGGGGGTGACTTGTATCTGTGACACCCCAGGAGCCACCAAACCCCCTCACCCTCAGGGCTGCTTTCTGCACTTTCCACCTTGCGCTCCGACTGCTCCCCCAACCCCAGCTGACCTCTGCGCTTCGAGGGGGTCTGGGGGCCACTCACACTGAACAGGCCGCTCCAGGACTGAACCCACCCCGTCATCAATGCTGAGGGTCTCAAACCCCCATACTGGCTGTCAAAATAGGCCCAATCCCTGTGGCCCTTATTTTAGGGGAAAATGCATCCCCCACCACCACCACCACAAACACGGTTCTTTCCTGGCCAGATGGATACTGGACTGGGGTGCAGAGGCAGCTCAAGACCGCAGGCAGGGCTCCAGCACTGTCTGCAGCTTTCTCTGCTCTAAGCTTTCAGACGCTCAGCAGAATGAGGAGACACTCACTCATACGAGGAGCTGGGGCGGCAGCACCACTTTGTTCCCATTTCCAAAATGCTGTCCTTGTTGAGAGGAAGAGCTATACAAATAAACAGAACACTTAGGGTTCGGGGGGGAAACTGAATGTCATATATTTTTGTGACTAGAAGCCCACTTCTTGAGGGTTATTAAAATCCTCTGCCCTGTACCGGACGGATGGCCGTGCCCAGACCTCAGGGTACAGAGCTCTCCTGCCCGGGGCAACAGCAGGAGCTGTGAAAGCGCTTTCTACTAGCTGAGCGCCAGTCCCAGGAACTCAGAACACAGGTGCCTTTTCTGTGCCGTTTCTCTGCTCTTTAGTGACATCACAGAAATAAGCTACAGATAAGTTCTCTGGAACAAAGATGGTTCCCCAAAAAGACACCTTCATATTTTTGGTGGTGAATATTTTACTATTTGAATATTTACTGTGTTATTTTTTTAACTAAAATAGTTAATTTCAATAGACGCATTATCAATAGGAAAACTGAAATCCTCCCCAGAGCAGGACTCCGCCCTGCTTCACTCAGTGGATGCCCCTTGCTGCCTGGGGAATGCCACACTGAATGTCACCACCTTCAGTCAGCTCCGGGGGCGCTTCCTACGGCTGGTGCTAGGAGCTGGGGTGACACGTTTAAAAAGTTAAAAATACATCACTTTCATGTATTTTGACTTCATTGACTTTCCTGGCCTCACCCCAGCATAAATCTCTCCATAGGAAAAAAAAAAAAATTGCTCGGTCCCAAAGGCTCCATCCTACCTGCTATGCAGAACTGTCGGCCTCCCTCGAGACACTGCCCATCCTGGTGAGGTATCTGCGGCAAAGGGAACTGTGAAGTGGCAGAGACCAGGGCGCCTGGCACAGGGCGGTCACTGTCTGCGGGACTCCGAAGGGGCAGCCTCGGCCTCACAGGGGCCAGGACTGTGGCCAGAGAGGGCGCGCCAGCACAGCCCCTGGACATGGAGCCGGCCCTTCCCTGGGACCCCTGAGATGAAGAAGGACGAGACGGACTCTTTGCTCTGTCTGGGCCCCCGTCCATGCCACTCACGAGGCCACACTGGATCCGTGAGCCGTTTATTGAATGAAAGTCAGATGGACAGAACTGCCACTGCTCCCACAGGTGGCACGTACGTAGGTCACCACCGCAAGTGGTGATGTTTTCATTTGGAGGCGATTACGGCTACAGACATCTCCCTTCATTTTTAAAAAATAAATATTTTCAAAGCATCTTGCAGCCCAGAGAACTAAGCAGAATCCTCAAACATTCAGGAGTTTTTGAGGAAAACTCAGGAGGAGGAAACAGCTTTGCATGTTTTCCACTGGTCACAGCAGACGCTAGAGCTTTGGCACCAGCCATAGAGAGTGTGGACACCGCACAGAGCCACTCCTCCGCCCAGCGGATGGGAAGGCGCTGCCTGTGGGGACCCATGGAAGCAGCTAGAACACTCACCTGCAGGGCCCACAGGGCCAGGCTGAGATGCTCCCGTGAACTGAAGGAGGGACCAACGTCAGACCAGCGGCCCCACCCCGGCCAGACACTGCAACAGGGGGGCCGGCAGAGACGTCCCCACCGGGCCTGAGAGCTGGGGTTTGGGGGGCTTCCCGGAAGCAGTGCCAGTCCATCCAGCATGAGGATGCCTGCCTCAGTGTCCCCTCCTGGCCAGCAGGCATTTCCCAGTGCCGGGAGTCAGCCATCTAAGCCGTGTTTGCACAATTCACAATTCCCCAAGCGGAGGGGCCCTGGCGCGGGGCAGCCCTCCTTGGGGTTGGCCCTCGGCCTTTCCAGGACCCACAGGGGCTGTGGCACCCAGCCACACCCCCACCCCGGGGGTTCACAGGGAACTCCTGGCCCTGCTTCCAACACCTCAGGGCTCACCGTGGCCGGGACCCAGCTGCCCTGAACAGGCCTGGCCTTGCCCAGTGGGGTCCATACTACCCTCGCCCAGGAGGAGGCTGACGGGGGGCCAAGACCCATGGGGCAGCTGCACTGAAGGTGGCCCTAGAAAGGCTGACTTCATGTACTCTCTGCATCCGGGGCTAACCCTGCCATGACCCCCACTTCGGCCACCCTCTGGCCCCAGGGCGCCCCCTCCCGGGCCATGCTGAGACTGCAGGCTCCCCATGCTGGGACCCCAGGGTTCTGCTGGCACCGTTTCCCACCCTCACACATCTCGGGGCTCCCCGGGCCCTGCTGCAGGCCCTCTCGGCCCCACTAGCCACGTCTGGGCCATCAGGGCTGAGACTGGAGGTTCCCTGATGTCCTTGGCCCTCAGAGCCCAGGCTTGCCTCCTCCCGGGGTGTGAAATGCCCTGGGCTCCTGCCAGGGGTGTTGGGTGGGGGTGGGAGAGACCTGCTTTTCCATCACCTGGAGGATGAGGCAGCCCCGCCCCACCTCGCCCCACCCCAGGGTGAAACCTGCTGGTGCCAGTCTTGGCTGAGGCAGCCTGACAAGACCCTGACGGCCGGGACACCATCTCAGGGCCAGGACATCCATGTGGGGGACAGGTGGCCGGGTCAGTGCCCACGGCCAGCAGTCCTATGTCCTCATCCTCCTCGGCTGCCTCAGAGGGCCTTGGCGCTGGCGGGGTGCGTGGCGTGGGGGGCGGGCTTCAGGGGGTGGCGGGTGAATGCGTAGGCCTGGCCCAGGATGGCCAGGTCCACCAGCACCTGCAGCAGGCCGCACACTGAGAACTGCAGGGGCGCCCCGTTCAGCAGGAAGTACGCGGTCTTGAAGGTGTCACCGCTCGTCCACATGAGGACCATCTTGATGCTGCAGAGACAAAAGCAGGGGTCAGGGGCACAAACCAGGGCTCAGAGGACATGCCAGAGCCCAGGTGCCATAAACCAGGCTCAGGGGCCATAAACCAGGGGGTCAGGGGACTATAAACCAGGTGTCAGGGGACACACCAGGGATCAAGGGTCATAAATAGGCATCAAGGGGACATAAACCAGGGGTTAAGACGTGAAAGGAAATCAGAGACCCCAGGCCCTGGCCTCCTTCCTGCCCCTTTGGTCTTCGCCATGACATGGACTCGTGTCATGTGGCCTCGTGTACAGCCACAGGGACAGGAAGGCCCTTGGGCTGCAGGAGCCCTTTGGCCTGGGCCGGGGAAAGGGCCAGCACAGGGGCTGAGGCCATGTGGCCTCACAAGCGCCCCATCCTCCTGGCTGCAGGTACATCAGCCGAGTGGCCCTTGAGACACACTGGCCTCGGACGGGAGAAGGAAGACCACCACTCCTCACCCCAGCAGGCTGCACGAGAACCACGGGTCGTGGCGCCCTGGCCCGCATCAGCTGCATGCCTCAGGGAAGCGCGGCCTCCACCCGCACTCCCGCATCCAAAGGCCTCTGGGCCACCCCGCCTGGCCAGGCCCCTCACTCGGACATTGGAGGGGGATTCCATTTCTGGTCATCCGCACCACCACCCAGTCTCTGGCTGGTCTGTGGGGCACAGAGGGGACCCTGTCACCAGTCACTCATGTCTGCACACACCTCTCCACATGCAGCATCTAAAGCCTGGCCTGCCAGGTAATGAGCACACCATGTTTTCCCACATGAGATGTTTAAATCAGACCCATTTCCACGCCGACTGACCCTTATGAGGCTGATTAAACCAGACTGCGGCAGAAAGCTGAGGTCGGCAGGGAGGAGGGGACGTTCCCAACCAGACCAAGGCACCGTCTGTGCAGCAGGTGTGGCAGGCACTCAATTCCGAAGTGGCCCGTCCACCTGGAGCCACGGTGCTGGGTCAGCCCCAAGCCCAGGCCAGTGCGTATCTGGAAAACCCGGGCAAGGAGCTCTTGTTCCGTGCCCAGCACAGGGGTGGCCACGTCCCCTGCTCTGCCCACTGCAGTGTCAAACCGACCACGCGGAACCGGGAAAGGAAGTGGACAGCTCTCCTGACCGTCACCCTGCCGCCTGAGGCTTCCAGAGGCCTTTACTTGGGAGAACGACTCGGGGCTCAGGAGGGCAGCTGTCCACTCCCAGTGGCTCAGTGCAGCTGACCGGTCTTGTCCTGTGGGCTCACACAGTGTTTAAGTGCTTTTGTTATAAATCAGCTGATAATTAATTCTGCATCTAAAAACCCAGTTCATCATATTTAATCAGTGCTTTTCTCCGGTTGCTTGCAACACTTCCGGCTTTTGTTTTTAGCACTTTGATTGTGAAGTGATGCATGTCTGAGATTTGCTGAACATCTTAAATCTTATACAATTACCACGTATCAGATTTGGGATGTTTTGGGCCATCATTTCTTCAACTATTCTGTTTCACACCATGCTTTCCCCTCTCCTGTGGTCTCAGGTGGCATCAATGTTAGACGACTTGGTGCTGTCCCTGAGGCGACTGGGGTTTTTTCCAATTTTTTTCCTGTTGTTCAGAAAGGATGATTTTCTTTGACTTATCTTCTAATTCACTGATTTGTCCTCAGTCATCCTCTTTCTACTACTGAACTCATGAAGTCTATTTTTAATTTCGCTATTGTATTTTTCAATTTATATTTTTTATTTAGCTATTGTATTTTTCAACGTTCTAGTTGATTTTTCTTACAGCTTCTATTTCTCTGCTGAGATGGTCGATCTTCACACTGGTTTCAAAAGCATCTACTCTCGCTTTTTAGAGCACAGTTATACCAGTGCCTTTAAAATCTGATAATGCCAGTATCTGTGGCACCCTGGTTGACTGTCTTTTGGTTGTCTCTCTGGTCTGTTAGTTGTCTTTTCTTCTGAGGGTTGAGATTTCCTAACCTTCATATTGGGTAGTTTGGGTTCCTATCCTGGACATTATTTTTTTTTTTTTTTGGTCTTTCCTAGGGCCGCACCCACGGCATATGGAGGTTGAATCAGAGGCTACAGCTGCTGGCCTACACCACAGACGCAGCAACTCAGGATCCGAGCCGCCTCTGCGACCTACACCACAGCTCACAGCAACGCTGGATCCTTAATCCACTGAGTGAGGCCAGGGATCAAACCTGCAACCTCATGGTTCCTAGTTGGATTCATTAACCACTGAACCACGACGGGAACTCCCTATCCTGGACATTTTTAATGACTCTGTCTTGCTTCAATCCTGGAGAGAATGCCAGTTTTTGGTTCCAGCAGGGAACTCATGAGGTTAATTTCAAACAACAGGTTCTAGCTAGTTTTCAGAGGCTATGGCTCAATTCATTCAGTTTTCAAAGCTACCTTGGTGCTACTCAGATCTGCACTGTGGACAGCACTCAGCAGCCAGGCTGAGACCTAAGGAGTGGTCTGCCCCACAGGTCTTGGCGGGGACCCCTTCCCTCTCCTCAGACCAGGAAGAGAGGCTTCTCTTGGCACCTTCTACCCAGTGCACGGTTCAGGACTTCAGGCAGTGCAGAAGCCCAGACTGGCACATATGGAAAAAACACTCCACGTCACTCGTACTTCATTCAAATCCCAGCTTCCTCTCCACCATCCACCTGCTCCAGTGCCCAGTGCTGCTCCATCCACGATGTCCAGGCTTGTAAGCTGCACCCAGGGGCAGAGGTGGGCCGGACATGGAAAAGATCTGAGACTGTTTCATCACTGACCACCCTGTGCCCCTCTGCCCTGAGTTCTGCTGGCCCTCACTGGCCAGTCCCTGTGGACACCTAACCTAGCGAGCCCTGGACAAGGGCTGAGGAGCGGGCAGAAGAGTGCCTTGCTGCTGCCATCGCTGCCACTCGGGAGCTGGCGCCTGCAAGTCTGTGCCTCTCTCTCTCTGTCTGAACTCTGTCATCTCCTGCGCCAACTCGGGATTTTAGAGTGAGGTAGTGGTGTGACAAATGGGCTGTGGGTGACTCTGTGTCATCACCCAGGGACAGAGAGGGGACAAGACAGGGGCGGTCAATAGCGGTGCTCAGAAAGAGCAGCGGGCAGGAACACCGGGGGCTGCACAGGCAGCAGCTCTAGTTAATCCGTATGTGCAGAGCAGGGGATCGCAGAGGTTGTGGGGGTGCACATGACACCTCCCCGCTGCCCCTCACAGTGTCTGCATCCTCCCCACTGCCACCTCTCAGTGACCCCATCTTCCCCACTGCCACCTCTCAGTGTCCCCAACCTCTCCACTGCCACCTCTCACAGTGTCCCCATCTTCCCCACTGCCACCTGTCAGTGTCCCCATCTTCCCCACTGCCACCTGTCAGTGTCCCAATCCTCCCCACTGCCACCTCTCACAGTGTCCCCAACCTCTCCACTGCCACCTCTCACAGTATCCCCATCCTCCCCACTGCCACGTCTTACAGTGTTCCCAACCTCCCCACTGCTACCTCTCAGTGTCCCCAACCTCCCCACTGCCACCTCTCATACTGTCCCTAAACTCCCTACTGCCACCTCCCAGTGTCCCCAATCTCCCATCAACTCCCAGTGTCCTGACCTCGCCCCCCACCCCAGGCCTTCTGTCACCTCCTTTCCTCTATGCGCAGAGCCCAGGCACAAAAGCAGGCAATGGTCACGTGTGGGCTGACCCCACAGGGCATCAGACACCCCAGAAGGAGCAAGGACAAGTCAGCAATGCCCTTCACATCTTCTGCTTCGTCTGCCTGAAATCAGAGCAGTTACCACAGAAGCCCCCTCCGTGGAAGCCCTGCAGCCCTCAACCATCTGCCGCTGTGCTAAGCTCTGCTCTTACTGAGCAATGGGAGGTCCTCAGCTGCCAAGGACAAGCTGATGCGCTGCAGACACGCCCACACGTTCCCTCCTCGGGCCTCCTTCCACGTTTGGCTCACAGTTCCTCACCAGGTTGGAGCCACATATCAGGTCACACGCGGGCAGCTCCACTCCTAGCCGGAGGGCAGGGGTGGGTGGGATTTGGGGGGATGACTACCCCAGGGGCAGGGAGCTGTGTGCCCCTCTCTGCCGTATGCAGGCCCAGAGCACAGGAGACAGTCACCCTAAGGGGCACCCACAGCCACTGGACTCACACACCTGTACACACCAAACAAAACAGAAGCAGGCGCTGGGCTCTTGAGTCCCAGCTCCCCTGAGAGCTGGCTGGATGCAGCCCTGGTCGCACAGTGGCCGGTGGCCGTGATGAGGACAGCAAGTACTGTGACTGGAACCAGATTTGAACAAGGGCGGCTCTGGGCCTGGGTCACCTGAGCACCACCAGGCCAGTCCCCGCCCCTAAAGAGCATGTGATGGCCTGCGTGGCGCCCCCCTTATGGAGGAGCTGAGGTACAGAGAGATTAGGCAACTCTCCCAAAGGCACACACAGTGTAAGTGCCTCGAATGTTGGGAAATGCTAGGGTGGACGGCGCAGCTGGAGCCCGTCCCCGGCTTGGTGTCCCTCTGAGTGCTGAACGCACAGGTGCATCTTCACCCCAGCAAGTGAAGACATGAGGTCATCGCTGAGAGCTGGGCTCTGCTTAAGGCACGGGAGCATTTTTAGCTGCCTGGATGCCTCCCCGGCCCCGGCCATCAGTTGGCTATCGCATGGGGACAGGAATCTGATGGCCTGCGGAGGCCCCACGACCAGCCCCAAGTGTCAAGGGCTCGGTGGGCCCCAGCCAGGTCCAACATGAATCAACCTCTTCCCACCCAGCCTGAGCAGGGCACACACACCAGCCACAGTGACCTGTGCCCTCGTGCTGGAAGCAGGGGCTCCTGTCCCGTCTGCTGGAGCCCAGGCCTGTCCTCCCCTCATCTTTACCCTCAACAATGATGGGGGGCAGGACTTCTGCATGAGCGGGACATGCTCATGGACAACAAGCCCAGAACTCGCCCACTGTGGGTGGCTGGGTCTCCAGGAGACCTCCTTCCTGGATGGAGGACTCAACCAGCCCAGGGTTCAGATGACACACAGGGCACAGGAAACCCTGCAGAAGCTGGTCTGGGTGGGAGACTGTCCCCCACTATCCCAGGCTGCCTTCTTCCAGCCCAAGGGGTGGCCTGGGAGTGGGGTCCCTTTTCCCAGGTCCCTCATCACACCCGTCCCTGCTCCAGCTCTGTCTCCTGCGCCTGGCCCTCTCCCCGCCTCCCCACTATTTTAATCCCAGCTCCCCTTACCTCATTCTTGGCTCCAGTATTTTGCCTCCCAAAATGGACAGCCAGATCACTATTCCTAAAATACCTCTCACCTCATCCTCGCCCTGTCCAGCCCTGCAGAAGGCCTCTCCCTGGCCCACTCACCTCCCCACCCACTCCTCATTCCTGTCTCCCAGCCTGGGCCCACACCTGCCCCTCCTTACCACCTGTCTAACTCTCTCCCCAAGTTCAAAATCTACCCAGAACACATCCAAAAGGAGTAGGCCTCTGTGACCTCAGGTGACAAGAAACAATGATTTACTGCATGTGACATCAAAAACATGGCAATTTTTTAAAAAGAAGTATTGGACTTCATCAAAATTCAAATCTTTTGTGCTGCAAAGGAAAACATCAAGTGAAAAAACCCATACAATGGGAGATTTTTGCAAATCATGTATCTGATATGGTTCTGGTGTCCAGAATATTTAAAGACCTCTACAGCTCAATAATAAAAGACAACCAAAATTTACAACAGGCAAAGAATCTGAATTGACCTTTCTCAAAGAAGATACACAAATGCCAATAATCACATGAAAAGGTGCTGGATGTCATTAGTCATCAGGGAAATGCAGATCAAAGCCACAGGAGATCCCACTTCACACTGACTAGGACACCTACAGTCAAAAGGTCAGATGGTGACAAGAGCTGGTGAGGACGTGGACAGGGCAAGACCCCGAATGCCTGGCGGGAACATGAATGATGCAGCCACTGAGCCAGCAGCTCCACTCCTTGGTCTATTCCAAGGAAAAGGAAACATGTCCACACAGAAACCTGTATACAAATGTTCATGGAAGCATCATTCACAATCACCAAAAAGATGCTGAACGACTGAAATGTCCAGCAACTGAAGAATGGCTAAACAAATTTTGATCCATCCATACAACTGAAACATCTTTCAACCTTAAAAAAGAAAGATCGGAGTTCCCGTCGTGGGCTCAGCGGAAATGAATCTGACTATCCATGAGGACCCAGGTTCAATCCCTGGCCTCGTTCAGTGGGTCAAAGATCCAGTGTTGCCATGAGCTGTGGTGTAGGTCACAGACACAGCTCAGATCCCATGTTGCTGTGGCTGTGGCGTAGGCCAGCAGCTACAGGTTGGATTCAACCCCTAACCTGGGAAGCTCCATATGCCACAGGTGTGGCCCTAAAAAAAAAGAAAAGAAAAAAAGGACAGATTGTACATGGACAAACCTTGGGAACATTATGCAAAGTGAAAGCAGCGCAAAGGACTATGTGCCGTATGATTCCATTTATGTGGTGTGTCCAGAACAGACAAGGCTTTACAGACAGAAAGCAGATCAGCAATTCCCTGGCCTGGAGGGGTAGGGGGTGGGGATTGGGACAAATGGGGAGTGAGTACTAATGGGCATGAGGCTGCCTCTTGGGTGATGAAAATGTACTAAAATTAGATCGCGGTGTGCATTACTGAAATCCTGAATTGAGTACTTTAAATGGGCAATGGTTAAGGATCTGGCATTGTCACTGCTGTGGTTCTGGCTACAGCTGTGGTGCAGGTTTGATCCCTGGCCCAGGAACTTCTGCATGCCATGGGTGAAGCCAAAAAAAAAAAAAATTTATTATACTGAAAAATACAAGAACCAAAAGGAAACAGTAAATGGGCTAAGAGCACAGTGGCTGGGACACTACAAAGAAGCAGTGAATCATAACAAATGATCATAACAAAGGAATCATGGCAAATGATCTAACACTCACATCGTCGGAGTCCTTGAAGAAGAAGGGAAAGGGCAGGACCACAAAAGTACTCAAAGCAACAATGGCTGAAACTTCCTCGATTAGCAAGAAATACAGTGCTAAGGATTCCAGAAGCTGAGTGAATCCCAAACAGCATAAATCCATATCAAGACACACTCATCATCAAACTTCTAAAAACTAAAAACAAAGAAAAAAAATCTCAAAAGCAGCTGAAGCAGAATAACTTATAAGCGAAAATAATTAAAATGACAGTGGGTTTCTCATCAGAAACCATAGAGGCCAGAAAGGAAGTGGCACAACATTTTTCAAGTGGTAAAAGAACAGAACTACCAACCCAGAATCTTATATCAGTAAAAATATCCTTCAGAGATAAAAGGGAAAACAGGACATTCTCAGACGAAGGAAAAGTAAAAAATTCTTCCACAACCTGATACTCTTAAAGTCTGGTTAGGAGTTCCTGGTGGCACAGTGGGTTAAGGACCTGACTGCAGCAGCTTAGGTCATTGCAGAGGCACAGATTCAACTCTTGGCCCAGAAAAATGAGCTAAGGACCCAGCATTGCCACAGCTGTAGCACAGGCCACAGCTGCAGTGCAGGTTCAATCCCTAGCCCAGGAGATTCCACATGCTAAAGGTGTGGCACCCCCCCCCCAAAATATATATGAGTAAATATCAATGAAATTTAAAACAGAAAATTCTACAAAGCAGAATTAATTCTTTGAAAAGATGAATAAAACTGACAAACATATAGCATGAAGGAATATATGTTATCAGGAATGCAGCACGGATCATCACTACAGACCCTGAAAACATCAAAAAGAGAACCCTATGAACACTGACAACACAGATTAAATACACCAATGCTTCTAAGAGCCTAAACTACCACAGCTCACCCCAATGAATCAGACAATTTTAATAACCCTGTAACTATTAAGGAAATTGAATCCATAATTTAAAACTTACAAAAAAAGATACATCCAGGCCTAGAGGATTTCATCAGAGATTTCAGTAAATGCTTTAAAAGAGTTAACACAAATTCCACACTATCTCTTCTGGAAAACAGAGGGAAAACTTGTCGATTAATTTTACAAAGCTAGTATTACCTTAAAACCCAAACCAAAGTAATACAAAAAGAAAATGAAAAAAGAAAGAAAACTACAGATCAATACCCTCATGAAGACAGACACAAAAATCCTTAAAAGGAGTTCCCATCATGGCTCAGCAGAAAGGAAACTGACTGGCATTCATGAGGATTCAGGCTTAATCCCTGGCCCCGCTCAGGTGGTTAAGGATCTGGTGTTGCCATGAGCTGTGGTGTAGGTCACAGATGTGGCTCGGATCCCGAGTTGCTGTGGCTGTGGTGTATGTAGCCTGGCAGTTGCAGCTCCAACTCAACCCCTAGCTGGAACCTCCATATGCCACAGGTGTGGCCCTAAAAAGAACACACAAAAAAAAATCCTTAATATATTAGCAAGTAGAATTCAACAATCTCTATATATTGGTTTATAAAAATGTAAATGCCATTGACTAGGAATGATTTATTTCAGGGATGCAAGACTGGCTCAATATTTGAAAAACAACAATGCAATCACCACTGGCTAAAGAAAAACCTCATGATCATACCAAACAGTGCAGAAAAAGCTTTTCACAATATTCAAAACTCATTCAATATAAAAACTATCAGAAAACAGGAGTAGAGAGCTTTCTACACCTAACTTAATACTTAGTGTTGAAATCCTCATGAGTCTCCTTCAGATCAGGAACAAGCAGAGTGTCTACTATCACTACTCTTATTCAATATAGTTCTGAAAGTTCTAATTAGCCCTAAAAGGCAAGAAAAGGAAATAAAAGGCACACCAATCAGAAAGTATGACATAAAACTACTCCTCCATTTTTTTTTTTTTGGCCACACCCACTACACGTATAAGTTTCTGGGCCAAAGACTGAACCTGAGCCGCAGCAATGACAATGCCAGATCTTTTACCCACTAGGCCACCAGGGAACTCCAAAACTATTTCTATTTTTACATGATTGTTTACATGGAAAATCTGAAGGATCTACAAGAAAACCAGAAACTAATGAGTTCAGGAAGGTTGCTAAATATAAGATAAACATACAAAATTGACTGTATTTCCATGTACTAGCAACTCTAAAAAATAAAATTTAAGATGCAATACCAATTATAATTACTCAAAAGTAAATGAAATACTTCAAAGTCATATAGAGAGCAAGAATACTATATGATATCACTTGTATGTGGAATCTAAAAATAATATAAATGAATCAACATACAAAAGAGAAACAGACTCATGGACATAGAAATCAAATTATGGTTATCAAAGGGGAAAGGGAGTGAGGGAGATTTAAATTAGGAATTTGGGGAGTTCCCATCATGGCTCAGCGGAAAGGAATCTGACAAGAATCCATGAGGAAGCAGGTTCCATCCCTGGCCTCACTCAGTGGGTTAAGGATCCAGCGTTGTCATGAGCTGTGGTGTAAGTCACAGATGTGACTCAGATCTGGCATTGCTGTGGCTGTGGTGTAGGCAAGAAGCTACAGCTCTGATTCAACCCCTAGCCTAGGAACCTCCATATACCATGGGTATGACTCGAAAAGACAAAAAAAAAATTAGGAATTTGATATTAACAGATATAAACTACCATACATAAAACATAAGCAACAAAGATTTATTGTGTAGAACAGGGAATTATATTCAATATCTTATAATAATCCATAATGGAAAATACTCTGAAAAAATCTATATGTATCATTGAATCATTATGCTGTACATCTGAAACTAACGTGATACTGTAAATCAACTATATTCAATAAAAGTTTTTTTAAGTAAATGAAACACTTCAGTGTAAATTTAATAAAACATGTGCTAGACTTCTATCCTGAAAACTGCAAAGGCTGATGAAAGAAATCAAAGAAGCTCTAAGTAAATGAAGAGATATACCAGGCTAATAGATGAGAACACTCAACATAGTAAAGATATCATTTCTCCTTAAACTATATACAACACAATTTCTTCCAAAATTCCAGCAAGATTTTTGGTAGGTATCGATAAGATTATTTTAAACTGTATAGGAAAGACAAAATAAAACAGCAAAAACAATTAAAAAAAGGAAAATGGAAGGAATCAGTTTATCCAATTTCAAGACTGATTATACATCTGCAGTACTAAAGACTGTGATATTGACAGAGGGACTTAAACGCAGATCAGTGGACTAGAAGAGAATCCAGAAATAGACCCACACAAATATGCCCAACTGATTGTTGACAAAGGTAAAAAAAAAAAAAAAGCAACCTAAGTCTCATGCCTTATAAAATAATTAACTCAAATGGGTCACAGACTTAAATGGAAAATGCAAAACAATAAAACATTTCTAAAAAGAGAGAGGAGAAAATCTTCAGGATCTAGGACCATGCCAAGGGTGCTAAGTCTTGACACCAAAATCATGATACATAAATGGTAAAACTGATAAACTGGACTTCAACAAAAATTTCTAAATTTGCTCTATAAAAGATCCTTGTTGGGAGTTCTCCTGTGACACGGTTGGGGATCTGGCAACATCACTGCAGCAGCTTAGGTTGCTGCTGTGGTGCAGGTTTGATCCCTGGCCTGGAAACTTTTGAGTGCTGTGGGTGCAGCCAAAAAAAAAAAAAAAAAGGAAAAGAACCCTGTTAAGGGTAGAAAAGACAGACTAAGAGAAAGTATTTGCAACACTCATATCCCACCAAGGACTGGTAAAAACAGAAACTCTTGAAAGTCAACAGCTTTTCTTAAAATCCAATTAGAAAATAGGTGAAGACATGAAGAGACATTTCGCCAAAACTGATACATAGGTAGCAAATGAAAAATGTTCAATATCATTAGCCATTAGGAAAATACAAATTAAAATGACAATGATATATGACACATATGTCTATGTAAAAAATAGTGAAATCAAATACTGGCCAGAAAGTGAAGAAACTGCTGGTGGGAAGGTAAAATGGTACAGCCACCTTGGAAACAGTTTGGCAATATCTTTGAAAACTAAACATGAAACTACTGTAATACAGCAATTGCATTCTGGGCATTTATCCAAGAGAAATAGAAACTTATGTTAACACAAAAATCTGTACATGAATGTTTACAGAAATATTACTTATAATAGCTGAGAACTGCAAATAATCCAGATGCCCTTCAACAGGTGAGTGGTCAAACAGACCGTGAACACCCACACCATGAAAGACTATGGAGGGAACTGTTAATACAGCAACAGCTGGGGTGAATCTTCAGAGAATCACATCAAGTGAAAAAAAAAACGAATATACAGTGTGATCCCATCTACACAACATTCTTACAATGACAAAAGCATAGTGATGATAACAGCGCCTGCCCAGTTAGCTCTGGATAGGCAGGGCTGGGCAAGCTGGTGCTGGGTGGCTATAAAAGGGCAGCAGGAACCCTGGTGGGGGAGACTCTGTCTGGATGTGTCCTGTCGGCACCCTGGCTGTGAGACTGGGCTGCAGTTTTACAAAATGTTACAACTGGGCAAGCTGAGTAAAGGGTACATGGGCTCTTCCTGTATTAAGACTTTTTTGTTTTTGGTAAGTTTTCACTGACATAAAATTTACCATCTTAATGATTTTCAGTATACAGTTCAATGATATTAGTCACAGTCACTTTGTTTTGCAGCTATCACCACCATCCATCCCGATAATCTTTTTGCCATGTAAAACTGAAATTCTGTGCCCACTAAACACTAACTCTCCATTTCCCTGTCCCCACAACCCTGGCAGCACCATCTACTTTCTGTCTCTATGATTTTGACAACTCTAAGTACCTCATATGTGTGAAACCATACAGTGTGTGCCCTTTTTGACTGGCTTCTTTCACTGAGCAGAATGTCCTCCAAGTTCCATGCTGTAGCAAGTGTCAGAATTTCGTTCCTTGTTAAGACTGAGTAATATTCCACTGAATGGACATACCCCATTGCTTATCGATCCACCCACCAGTGGACTCTTTGGTTGCTTCCATGTTTTGGGCATTGTGAATAATGCTGCTATGAACATGGGTGTACAAGACCTTTTCAGGAGCTTGCTTCCAATTTTTTTGGTATATGCCCAAAAGTGGAATTGCTAGGTCATTTCAGAATTCTATTTTAATATTCTGAGGTAACATCATACTGTTTTCCACAGCAGCTGTACCATTTTGGATGCCAACCAACAGAACATAAGAGTTCAAATTTTTCCACATCCTCACCAGCACTTGTTGTTCCTTGTGTTCCTGATAGTGAGGTGTCATCTCATTGCAGTTTTCACTGCACAGGTCTTTTGCCTCCATGGTTTGGTTAATTCCCAAGCATTTTGTCCTTTTGATGTTATTGAAAATGTAACTGTTTTCACGCCATCAGAGAGAGCCTGAGACCTCCTCTTGGTGGCATTGAGGGGAATAAGCTGCTGTGTCATTTCCTCCACTACAGGGCTTGAATTTTGTCTATTCTGGAGACATCTGTGGATTCTGGTCTCCCACCCATGGATTGTGGCCACCAGGCTGCAGACTATCTGCTTCACAGGAGGGGCTCTGCCTCCCCTCTCTGGTCACACACCAAAATACTCAACTGCACATCAAGATTTCCAAGGACAAGTGTGCTTAACCCTAAACTGCTCTTTAACTGGCAGCTTTCCAAACAAAATTGAAAGTGAAGTACATTTGCTGTTACTTTGCGTGTGGGCACACTGGGGCCCACAGGCACTGAGGGAGCGATATGCCTACCTCATGCCCTCCGTGGACTGGAGGCGGTGGTTGCGGTAGAGCTGCGGGACGCCCAGCATGGCCTCAGTCAGCACCGCCAGGAAGCCCAGGGTTTCCACAAACAGGGCTGAGTCGATGGACAGATATGTGACGTAGCCTGCCACGCCGGTGAAGGCCAGGACACACTGCACGTAGTCCCCAAAGCTGCTCCAGCGCCAGAAGTGGTGAGGGTCCAAGTCTAGGGCAAAGGGAAAGGCATGAACTGGACTTGCAGGCCAAGGTCAGCGAGAGGAGGGTGGGGCTGAGTAGGGGGTGGAGCTGAGTGAGGAGGGCGGGTCTGAGTGAGGAGGGTGGGGCTGAGTGAAGAGGGTGGGGCTGAGTGAGGAGTGCAGGGCTGAGTAAAGAGGGTGGGGCCGGGTGAGGAGGGCGGGGCTGAGTGAAGAAGGTGGGGCTGAATGAGGAGGGCGGGGCCGAGTGAAGTGGAGGTGAACTGAATGAGGAGGTCAAGGTCAATATGAGGCTGTGGTCATGAACTGTGGGCTCCATCTCTTCCATCAAACATTTCTGAGGGAGTCTAAATACAGACATTAACTCAACATAAAAGATGCTAAATCCTTAAATTCCTCCTAAAACAGTACTGACAGCCTAGTGCGGGATTAATCCAGAGCCTCCCGAACTTCTCTCCTGGTCAGAATGCCATTCCTTCCCCCAAAATTTTGGATTAACCTCTTTCTCCATTTCTTCAGACATAACAGAGGATTAATAGTACCAGCCTCCTAGGATTATTTTCCTGATTGAATGAGTTAATCTTATGACTTTCAAAAATTAGTTTGATAAGGACCCACTAAGGTATACAATATCACCACACACTTAGCTGACATAGAAACATGTCCTGCACTCACAGGCCCTCACACAAATGAGCAAATCCACACAGCTCCCAGGCTTTGGCAGAGAGGGTCCTGGGCACAGAGAAGGCTGCAGGGAAGGTTGGGGAACCTGGCAAACACCAAGGGAGCATGGCAGCGGTGTGATGTGCTCCAGCCTACGCTGGGTCCAGGGTCCAGCCCAGGGCACCCAGCCAGGGCTGCATGTGGGTGAGGTCTCACCAATCAGGGCCGTCCAGCCAGTCGGCCCAGGAAGGGCTGTGGGGGGGTCCAAGCTGCACATAGACACAGGTTCCCCACTACGGGCTGCACTCCCTCACCCCTCCTGATAACCAGGCATCTGAGCTAGAAGTGGGGGTGCAGGCAGGGGCCAGGAGGTATGGATATAGCCTGCCAGTCTGTGGTCACCTCCCAGAGCAGGAGAGAAGCCCTAGGTGCAGCACAGGGGTGGCCCTGCATACCGAGGGAGCCAGGGACTTGGAGGTGGGCAAACGCAGAGGCAATGCAGACAGAGGCAATGCAGACAGAAGTGGTGAGAAGGAGCAGCAAGGGGAGGGGACTCAGACCCAGCTAAAGATTTGGGCCGAAGAATGGAGAAAGCACAGTGAGAGCTCAGCAGAACGGGCCTGTGCTGCCGTCACCTGGCAGGGTCAAGAGGACTTCAGAAAGCTGGGTCTGAGGTCAATCTGTCAGAGGCTTTTCTATGTTAGGTTTTCAAGGAGCAAGTCAATTGGCAAATGACTAACAGAAAAAAACCTTGTTTAAAAGTTTCTTAGGAAAGACTGAGGTTGGACCCCCACCTTCATGTACAAAAAGTAACTCAAAATGGATCAAAGGCCTAAACACACTATATAAAAACTAGAAAATTCTTAGAAAGCTCCTTGACATTGGTCTTGGCAATGATTTTTTGGTTATGATTCCAGAAGTGGAAGTAACACAAGCAAAAACAAACAAGTGAAACTATATCAAACTAAAAATTTTTGCAACTCAGAAACACAGAGAACAAACTGGTGGTTACCAGTAGGGCAGGAGAGGTAATGCAGGGGTTAGGGCATGGGAGATCCGCACTGCTGGGTGTAAGACAGGCTACAGGATATATTGTACAACACTAGAAATACAGCCAATACTTTGTAATAACTGTAAATGGAGTGTAACCTTTAAAAACAGTATAAAAATTATATTTTAAAAAAGAGAAAACAGAAAAGAAGAAACAGTCAATATAAAAAGGCAACCTATGCGGCATTCCCATTGTGGCTCAGTGGTTAATGAACCCGACTAGTATCCATGAGGACATGGGTTTGATCCATGGCCTCTCTCGGTGGGTTAAGGTTCCGGCCTTGCTGTGAGCTGTGGTATAGGTAACAGATGCAGCTCGGATCCCGAGTTGCTGTGGCTGTGGTGTGTAGACCAGGATCTGCAGCTCCAATTTGACCCCTAGCATGACAACCTCCATATGCTGTGGGTACAGCTTCAAAAAAACAAAAAATTAAAAAATTAAAAAAAAGGCAAACTATGGAATGGGAGGAAATATTTACCGACTATCTTCTTATAAGGATTCATACAGAACTCATAAACTCAACATCAAAAACAAAAAAAACCAATTAAAAAGGGGCAAAGGACTTGAATAAACATTTTTCCAAAGAAGACATACAAATGGCCAATAGTTACATGACAAGATGTTCAACATCACTAATCATCAGGGAAATTCAAATCAAAACCATGAGACATTGCCTCACACCTGTCAGAATGACCATTATCAAAAAGACAAGAAATAACAAGTGTCCGTTAGAGAAGGGGGGGGGGTCTCAAGCACTGTTGGTGAGAAGGTACATTGGTGCAGCCACTGTGAAAAACCGCATAGAGATTCCTCAAAAAATTTAAAATAGGAGTTCCCAATGTGGTGCAGTGGAAATGAGTCTAAATGGTATCCATGAGGATGCAGGTTAGATCCCTGGCCTCACTCAGTGGATTGGGGATCTGGAACTGCCGTGAGCTGTGGTGTAGGTCACAGATGTGGCTCAGATCCTGCATGGCTGTAGCTGTGGCACAGGCCAGCAGTTGTAGCTCCAATTCAACCCCAGCCTAGGAACTTCCATATGCCGTGGGTGTGGCCCTAAAAAGCAATAAAATAAAATTACCTTATGATTCAATCTCATTTCTGGATATTTCTTGAAAGTAAATGAAATCATTGCCTTGAAGAGGAATCTGCACCCCCACAATCACTGCAGCATTATTCATAGTAACTAAGACATGGAAACAGCCTAAAGGTCCCTGGATGAACATCAGTATGGGCATCATGCTAAGTGCAATCGGAAGGAAAGAGGCAATGCTGTGAGTTCTCACTTACATGTGGAATCTAAAAAATCCAAACTCATAGAAACAGAGGCTTAGAATGGTGGTCACTGTGGGCTTGGGGAGTGGGGAAAAGGGTGATAGTGGTCTAAGTGTACAAACTTCCAGTTACAAGATGAGTAAGTTCTAGGGAACTGACATACAGCACAGTGCCCACAGTTAAAAATATTGTGCTATATACTTGAAAGTTGTTAAGAGAGTTGATTTCAAATGGCATCACCGCAATTTAAAAAATGAAAAAAAAAGTAATGAGATGAGGGGATGGAAGTGTTAACTAACCTTACTTATGTGGTAATCCTTTTGCTACATATGTGTATCAAATCCTAACATTAGATACCTTAAATATAGTACATGTCAATAATATCTCAATAAAGCTGAAAAACTTTAACATTTTTAAAAAACTTCATTTTCAAAACTCTTCATTTTCAATCAAGAGTGAAAAGACAATCAATAGAATGGGAGAAAATATTTGCAAATCATACACCCAATAAGGGACTTGTATCCAGAATACATAAAGAATGACTACAACAAAAAACAAAACTACAAACAACCCAATATTAAGAGGGGTCAAAGGACTTGAATAGACACCTCTCCAAAGAAGATACAGAGATGTCCAATGCTCAAGCAAAAAGATACTCAGTGTCATTAACCACTAGTGAAATGTACGTCAAAACCCGACCGTTACTATTTTAAAAGCAGAAAATAAGTGTTAGCAAGAATATGGAGAAACTGGAACCCTAATGTCCTGTTGGTGGAGTATAAAATGCTAGAGCTGCTGTGGAAAGCAGTATGGCAGTTTCTAAGAAAATTAAGCATAGGATTATTATATGATCCAGCAACTCTACTTTTGGGCATATACCCAAAAGTGAACACAGGTGCTCCAACAGATATTCGTACACTCGTGTTCATAGCAGCATTATTCAGAACAGCTACAGTGTGAAAGAAAACCAGGTGTCAATCAACAGATGAATGGACAAGCAAAATGTATATTCATACTACGGAGTATGATTCAGTCTCAAAAAGGAAGGAAAGTCTACACTTGCTACAGTATGGATAATAAACTCTGAGGACATTGTGCTGTGTGAAATAAGTGAGACAAAAAGACAAATACTAGAGCTGTGCAATTCCATTTACACAAGGCACTTATAGAAGAATCTCAGATCAGAAAACAGATGGTGGGTGCCTGAGGTGCCAGCAGTCCAGGGGCTGCCCTGACATCCTTGTGGAGAGTCTGTTTTCCCAGGGATTGGGGCCCATGAGGTTGAGCACAGAGGGCAGCTTCTCAGTGGGACCAAGCTGATCCTCTCTGCTGGTACTAACAAAACCATGGAAAAGATCTGCTCCATGCCAGACCATGCCAGTCACTGCAGCCAGCCAGTCCATAAACTCATAAACTAGCCGATGAGAGCATGGCAGCCGGCCAGTCGATAAACAACTCGCTGATGAGAGCTCGGACTGGTTGGAAGGTTGAGCAACACACCTCAGAGCAAGGCCTGAGAGCGAGCACAGTTGTCCTGGAGACCACAAGACTTCAACACACGCTTGACCAAAAGAACGCTGTCCAGAGAGGAACCCGCCCAGCCCTGTGGCTTTCCCTCAGGCCCAGATGACTACTTCTGACCTTCGGGCCCTCTTAGCCCATCTGCTGGTCCACATCTGGATGTGTCACAGGCAGGTTCTATAAAGCCATTTTAGCCAATCTAATCACCCACATCAATGCCAGGAATGGCACCCACCCCAGGTTAGAAATCACCCTGCTGGGGCATCCTGGCAATCCCCTCCCTTCACTAACACTGAGAACAAGAGCTCACCACCACCACTGCATTCACCAAGTGCCCACCAAGGGGGAGGCTGGGGCGCCCATGGCCAAGGTGCTCCAGAGCCCAGCTTCCACACTCTGATCCACAGTGACGTGACAGCCACGTGCCCTAACTGTATTAAAACCTAAAACTCGAACTGTATTAAGTCTGTGAAAGGATCACAGGTGAGAAATGAAAGCCAAACTGATCTGTGTTTACACAAAAAAAAAGCATAAAATTGAATTTTATGTAATTAAACTCATTTGCAGCAGAGACTGCAGAATTATAGGTACATTTTAAAGAATCCCTTTGGAAAGCCAGGGCTCCACAGAGAGGAGCCTCGCCCGCTGTCCCCCACTCCCAGTACAACAAACACATCAGCCCTCTATCCATAAACTTGGCACCAGCGTGGTGACCCCGGACAGGGAGGTAAGCCCCAAACTGTCCCAGGTTATGACCTGAGGGAGTTCCCAGGATTTGAGACAGGAAGTGGGAACCCATGGCTGAGCTGAACAGACCCCTGGGTGGAGGAGCTGAGTGGGAGGGTGGGAAGCTGGAGTCTACAGGTGGGAGCGCTGGAGGAGGGCTGCATGGGAGGGTGGGGACCCGCAGATCCGCCCTAAGTCCTCAGCTAACTACCGACCAGGGAGGGTACCAAGAGGATTTACAGTAACAGTACCCAGCCAGGAGTGGTGCCCCTCCCACCAGCCAGCCTGGGAAACCTCCAAATTCAGGCAGAGCACAGGGTGATGGTGCCACAGTAGAGGGAAAAAATTAGCCCAGACTGGGCACTGCTCTGTTTCCTCCCAACTCATCTTAAAAGCAAGATCTAAAAAGATCAAACAGTTTCCAAGTGACTTAACTGCATTCCAGAACAAAGCTCAAGAGTATTTATAGGCACACAAAAATATCCATCACCCAGCACAGGGAAATTCGCAATGTCTGACATCCAATCAAAGGTGACCATTGGAAACAGCAACTAAGTGGGTGAATATATGTGATTTTTTCTTATAATTTATATCTCATTAATAGGTAAGGGACTATTTAAACAAAATAAGAACAAAGTAGTGTGGGGTTTTAGCACACTTAAATATATAACTACAATTACACTAAAGTAGGTAGGGGATAAACAAAAGTATGCAAGGTTCACAGCACACAAAGTAGGAAATCTCACTGGAGGGTAAACTAAGGTAAGGTAAAGATGAATGCTATAGCCCTACAGCAATGTCCACCAACAGATGAATGGATAAAGAAAATGCAGTAAGTACACACAATGGAATACCATTTAGCCTGTAAGAAGGAAATTCTGACATATACACAACATGGATGAACTGTGAGAAATAAGGCAGTCAGGTGAAATCCAATCACTGTATGAGTCTACTTGTTTATTTGTTTTTTCTTTTTTTTTGTTTGTTTGTTTGTTTTTGTTTTGTCTTTTTAGGGCTGCACCTAAGGCATATGGAGCTTCCCAGGCTAAGGGTCAAATCAGAGCTGTAGCCGCTGGCCTGTGCCACAGCCACAGCAACACCAGATCTGAGCTTGTCTGTGACCTACATCAGCTCACAGCAATGCCAGATCCTTAACCCACTGAGAGAGGTCAGGGATTGAACCTGCATCCTCAGTTCCTAGTCAGATTCACTTCTGCTGAGCCACAACAGAAACTCCATTATTCTATTTGTTTGAGGTACCTAAAATAGTCAGATTCACAGAATCAAAGAGTAGAATGGTCGCTGCCAGGGGCTGAGGGCGGAGGAATGGACAGTTAATAATCTTTAAGTATAAAGTCTCCATTAGCAAGATGAATAAGCTCCAGACAGCTGCTCCACAATACTGCACCTGTGGTCAACAGCCACTGCACACTTTAAAATGCGTTAAGAGGGTGCATATCACGTTACTGTTCTTAAAACAAAAGAGTAAAATAAAAGAATAAATAAATAAAACCTTAAATCAGCCACTAAAACAATAAAAACAGAGTCACAACTACTAAACCAACAACAGGAGCTAAAATGGAATCACAGAAGTACTCAATTCATCAAAAGAAGTCAGAATAAGAAGGAAAAGAGATCAAGGATAGTATCAATAGAAAACAATAACAAGATGACAGACTTAACCCTAACCTTATCAGTAATAACATTAAATTCAAATGATCTAAATAACCCAATTAAAAAGACAGAGACTGTAACACTCAACTATAAATTGCTTAAAGATATACACTTGAACCATGCTAATACAGTCAAAGAAAACTAGAGTGGCTATATTAATATCAAGCAAAGCTTATTTCAGAGGAAAGAATATAACCAAAGATAAAGGAGGCAATTTAACAATGGTAAGGGAGCCAATTAATCAAGAGGACATAATAATCCTAAACATTTATATACTAATAACAGAGCTTTGAAAAAACTGATATATCTTTAAGGAGAAATAGACTAAACCAGGAGAGCCACCACCTCCTTACCTGTCCGCCTGCATCTCTCACAAGTGTCCTATCTTAATAAATCTATTTCTGGCCTATCAAAAAAAAAAAAAAGACAAACCTATCATTTGAGTCAGAGATTTCAATACTCTCAATAACTGAGAAAAAATAGAAGATCAGTGAAAGTCCAGAAGCTTGAACAACACCATGAACTGACTCGACCTGATGGCACCCAGGGAACAGAGAACACACATCTTCGCAGACAGAACACTCATAGGTACAGACCCTACGTGGGCCATAAAACCACCTCGATACATTTAAAAGGAGTCGAGTCATGCAACTAGATAAACTATACAATACATGTTTAAATAAGTCATGCATCAAAGAAACATTATGAGAGAAAATTGAAAGTATTTTGAACTCAATGAAAACGCAACTTACAAAAATGTATCGGATGCTGCTAAAGAAGTACCTAAGGCAAAATGCACACCTCTAAGTGCTGATATTAGGAAACAAGGAAGATCTCAAACCAATGAGTTCAGGTTCTACCTCAAACTCAGGGAAAAAAAAAAAAGCTACTTAAACCCAAAGTAAGGAGATAAAAGGAAACAAGGGCAAGGACAGAAATAAGTACAAAAAAACAGGAGTTCTTGTTGTGGCGCAGAGGAAACGAATCCGACTAGGAACCATGAGGTTGCGGGTTCGATCCCTGGCCTTGCTCAGCAGGTTAAGGATCCAACGTTGCCGTGAGCTGTGGTGTAGGTTGCAGACGCGGCTCGGATCCCGCGTTGCTGTGGCTGTGGCGAAGGTCGGCAGCTACAGCTCCTGTTAGACCCCTAGCCTGGGAATCTCCATATGCCGCGGGTGCGGCTCTAGATAAAGGCAAAAAAAAAGACAAAAAAAAATTAGATCTCTACATACTAGCAATGGACAATCAGAGATTGCAACTGCAAAAACAATACTATATATGATACTATAAAAACATGAATTACTTAAGGATAAATCTGATAATGTGCCAGACAAGTATACTGAAAACTACAAAGCATTTGAGAGAAACTAGAGATGATATAAATTAATGCAGCTTATAGTGTTTCTATGCTAGAGTCTCAATATTGCTGTGCTGGAGTCTCTAAGAACATCGCCAGGTCTGGTGATCTCGCCAGGACTCACTCAGCCTGTCGCCATAGTCACAGCTGTGATTTTTGACACCAAGGATATAAAGCAAAACCAACAAAGGGAAAGGCAGATGGGGCGGCGTCGGGAGGAAACCAGGAGTAAGCTCCCAGGAGTGTCTCCTTGGGTCCTCCTTCAGGGTGAGCTTAAGCCCTCCAGCAGTGGACCACGACCAGAGAAGCTCCAGAACCCAGTGCCCAAAGTTTACTGGGGCTGTTCGCGGAGACACCCTCTGCCTAGCACACACCAAAATTCCAGACTTTCAGGAGGAAAGCAGGTATTCGGACAGCTGAAGCACAGAGTCCACTCTCCTCGGTTCTGGGAATGATGGCAAGTCTCCCAAAATCCAAGTTCCCAGACATCAACACAGCAAGTGGGCCTTTCTAAGGATGGGCAGTCCTGGGCCTGCTGTGCTGACCCTTCCTGCCAATTCTCCCCTAAGCAATCTGTAGACTCAAAATAATTCCAGTCAAAACCCTAGCATGCTTTTTGTAGAAAATGGCAAATGGATTCTAAAATTCATACAGAAATGTTAAGGATGCAGAAAAAAGACCAGAGCTGGAGGTAAACACCCCCTGATCCTAAGACTTACCACTAACCGACAGTAATCAGGACAGTGTGACATGGGAAAGAGAAACCAATCAATGCAGCAGGACAGAAACAGGTCACACACAGACTGCTGATTTTTGACAAAGAGGAAAAGGTGATTTAGTGGGGAAAAAAGGGTCTTTGGACATCCATATGCAATAACAATAAAGATGGACCCATACCTCACACCATAAATGAAATTAACTCACAGATAATTAGATCACAGATCTAAATGTGAAACCTAAAACTACAAAACTACCAGGAAAAAGCAGGGACAAATCTTTATCACCTTAGGTTTGACAAAGATGTCTTTAGATATGACACCAAAAGCACAATCCATAAAAGAACAAACTGATAAATTGGACTTTATAAAAATTAAAGAACTTCTGCTTGTCAAAAGAAACTACTAAAAGAATGAAAAGACAAACCAAAAACTGGGAGAAAATACTTTCAACCATGTATCTGATAAAACGATCTGTATCCAAACTAGCATAAACTCATAACTCAGTAAAAACAATTTTCAACTTGACAAGATTTGGACACTTCGCCAATGGAAATAAAGGGATGACAAATGAATACATGAAAAGATGCTCAACACCATTAGTGAAGTGCAAATTAAGACCACAATGAATTGCCACCACATGCCTATCTGAATAGCAAAAATTAAAAAAGGCCCATACACAGTACTGGTGAGGATGCAAAGCAACTGGAATTCACACACTGCTGGTGGGAATGTAAAATGGCACGGCACTTTGGGAGACAGGGCAACAGTTTCTTAAAAAGTTAAACATACACTTACCGTATGATCCAGCCAGGCCACTCCTTGGTACACACCCAAGAGAAAAGAAAGCATATGTTCATATAAAGACCTGCACACGAGGGCTCATTCATATCAGTTTTATTTGTAACAGCCAAAAAGCTGAGACCCAAATATCCACCTACCAGTGAATAAGCAGAACAACTGTAGTACAACCATATAACTCAACATAAAAAGGAATGAACTACTGATACACTCTGGAGCCTGGCAAATTTCAAAATAATTATGCCAAGTGAAAGAAACCAGACAAAAGGGTATGTACTGTATGATTCCAGCTGTGTCAAATTCTAGTAAATGCAAATGAATGTTAGTGACAGAAAGCAGATTCGTGCTGGGGAGCAGGGAGGAAATACAAAGAGGAAAACTGGGGGGCGACAGGCATGTTTACTGTGTGAATTTGGGCAGAGGTTATACACATGTCAAAACTTACCAAATCTGCACACTTGAAGTGCGCTCAGCGTGGCTGATCAGATCTCAATCGAGCTGCTAACACTGAGCTGCATGAAGGGGACGGAGGGGCCTGGGGAGTGAGTCACCAGCTGGGGACAGGCCCTCCGTCCCCTCCCCCTCCTGGCCTGTCCCAGGAATCCCAGCCTCGTGGCGCCCTTCCCTACCATTCCATCCAAGTCTCCAGAGCCACTTGTGGGTCCATGAGAAACTGGGGCCTTTTATGTGCCGTTCCCTTGGGCAAGGGAGTTTGCCTCCCAGTTAAGACCAAGGCCCCTTCTTGGTGTGGGGACTGGCCTGGGCATCACATCACACTTGTGCCCCGCGAATGCCTGGGGGCAGCACATACCCTGACATGAGGAAAGGCCAGCATCCCAACCCTGCCCAGCCAAGCCCCTGCAGCGTGGGAACTGCAACTCCGCTGGTCTTCTCAGGGCCTCTGCTCACCGCCAGAGAGGAAGTGGAGGCTGGGGGCCCACAGCAGAGGAGAGCCGAGCTGCAGCTCCAAGCTCTGCCACCTCCTGCTCTTGGTGCACCCCTGGTGTGCTGACCTGGGACCAGGCAAGCCCAGGGCAGCGCCCACAGACTCCCTGAGGACCTGAGGAGCCTCCATCATCTGACCCTCCACCTGGCCACTATCCAAAGGCCAGGACAGGGAGCAGGAGAGCTGCTGGGACACACACATCACAGGTCCCTCTCCTGAGACACAGTGCAGGTCCTAGCAGTCATAAAGCAGGCATCACTCGGAATTCCTGGGAGAGCGGAGGAAGCAAACACCCCTTCTGAACGTATGTGATTTACAACAGTAAAAAGACAAATAACCCAATTAAAAAACCCAGGTAGACATTTCTCCAAAGAAGCCACACAAATAGCCAACAAGCGTGTGAAAAGATGCTCAACATCACCGACCATAAGGGGAACGCTCGTCAAAACCACAATGAGATATCACTTCACAGTTGCCATGATGGCAGAAATAAAAAAGACAATAAAGCGTTTTGGTGGGGATGTGGAGAAATTAGAAACTTTGTATGCAGCTGGTAGGAATGTAAAATGGTACAGCCACAAGTGATTAAACGTGGAGTTATCATGTGGCCCAGCCACCCTACTCACAGAGTAATGCTCAAAAAAATGGAAAACATACATCCACATAAAAACTTCACATGAATATTCACGGTGGTACTACTGACAATAGCCAAAAGGTAGAAACAACCCAAATGTCCATCAGTGGATGGATGGATGAACAAAAGGTGGTCCATCCAGACAACGGCACATTACTCAGCCTTAAAAAGGAATGAAGGCCTGACACCAGCTATGGCGTGGATGAACCTTGAAAATGCTGTGTTCAGTGAAAGAAGCCAGAACAAGACTCATGTATTATTCCCTTACATGAAGTGTTCAGAAGAGGCAAAACAGACAGAAAGTAGATTAGCGGTGGCCAGGGCTTGGGGAGAAATTGGCCGGTATGGGGTCTGTTTTGGGGATGATGGAAATGTTCTATAGTTATGACTACAGGACAGTATGCACGCACTAAAAACCATTGAATTGTACACTTTCAAATGGTTTAAATGGATCATTTTAGGTGAATTTTATCTTAAAATATTTTTGGAGCTCTTTCTATGGTACAGTGAGTAAAGAATCTGATTTCTGTGACTCAGGTCACTGCTGAGGGGTGGGCTCGATCTCCAGCCTGGCTCAGTGTGTCAAAGGATCGACCGTTGCCATAACCGCAGAGCTGCAGCATAGGTGGAAGCTGCGGCTCATATTCAGTCCCTGGCCGAGGAATTTCCATATGGCACAGGTACAGTCATACAATTTAAATTGTTTTTCTTTTTATGGATGCACCTGCAGCATATGGATGCCCCCAGGCTAGGAGTTGAATCAGAGTTGCAGCTGCAGGTCCACACCACAGACATAGCAACGTTGGATCCAAGCCACATCTGTGACTTAGGCCACAGCTTGCAGCAATGCTGGATCCTTAACCCACTGAGTGAGGCCAGTGATTGAACCCACATCCTCATGGATATTATGTCAGGTTTTTAACATGCTGAGCCACAATGGGAACTCCTAATTTTTTAAATTAAAAAAATAAAAATTTTTCAAGGCAAATTTTACGGTATGTGACTTATAGCTCAAAAATAAAGTGTAATGTATAATAAAAAGTTTTTAATGTACATGAGTTGCTTTACAAAAGAGAGATACAGAAACAAATACGCACTTTAGTAAATATAATTTCTAATGCTGAAGTTAAAAATAGTTACTTTATATTTTAAGTTTAAGGTGCTTTCATTTGAATCCTGGACAACTTAAAATACATTTAGCCATCATCTACCCATCAACTGTAACTGATATGTTGCAATGAATTAAAGCAAGCAGTAGGGAAAGAAAAGTAGGAATTGTATAAGGAAAAGGAAGCTGGGGATAATACTGGGTAGATATAAAAAGCATCCAATGAGATTTGCAGAGTTTAGTCAGAAAAAGAGGAACACAGAAGAGGTTTAATAAAAAGTACAGATTCCTGATCTTAACCAGACTAGACCAAACTTTTTATACTTCTTTAGGGATTCTTATGTCAGAAGATTTTTCATTAATAAAAGAAGAGTAGGCCAGCTTCCTTCCCAGAAAGAGTGGTGCTGCTCTCCCAGGCGCAGAGGCGGGGAGGACACCCCCACTCCTCAAAAGGAGCCACGAGGTGACACCTCCCCAGCCCGGGGCCCCACACCTTGCTCTGCCCAGGAGTGTCCGGGACAGCTATAGGTGGGCGTGTAAGGGGCCGGGCTGGGAGAACCAAAACACAGGGAGGAAGCCCTCATAAGCCGGGTTGCTAACAGAAAGGACACACCCTTGGTATTTCCCCAGCTTTCTCCTAGAGGTGGTTTCCACACGGTGGCACAAAGGCAAGACTTGAAAACAAGGTTAGGAGCTCCTGTTGTGGCTCACCAAGTTGAGAACCCGACTAGTATCCATGAGGATGCAGGTTCAATTCCTGACCTCACTCAGTGGGTTAAGGATCTGGCGTTGCCGTGAGCTGTGGTGTAGGTCACAGATGTGCCTCAGATCTGGCATTGCTGTGGCTGTGGTGTGGGCCAGAGGCTGCAGCTCCGATGCACCCCCTAGCCTGGAACTTCCATACGCTGCAAGTGCGGTGAAAGAAAGAGAGAAAGAAGGAAAGAAGGAAAGAAAGAAAGAAAGAGAAGAGAGAAAGGGAAGGAAGAAAGGGAAGGAAGGAAGGGAAGGGAGGAAGGAAGGAAGGAGGGAGGGAAGGAGGGAAGGAAGGAAGGAAGAAAACAGGACTAAATGCTAAAGTGAGGTTTCCAGGACTGGGGGCCCAGCGGAGTTCCACCTTAGACACATTCACCTCCTCCTCTTCTCAGCCATCCCTTAAAACACCTGATGGTGATGAGCACAACCTTGAGCTTCTGAATTATCTAAATGTGGAGAAATCCCCACGGTTCTGTCAGAGGGTCTGAGTTTTCCTCAGATTCACAAATTGATCCCTTCCTTGTTCAGTCCAGTCGTTTCTGGGCTAAGAAGTGATTTTACCATTTGCAGAATTTGCACAAGGAGCCAGGGTCCTAGTGGCAAGAAAGACTCAATTTCTTATCAGGTTGTATTTTTATGCACCAGATAAACATGTAAGAGATCTGGTCTAAGAGAGTGTGGACCCCCCCCCCCCGCCAAAAAAAAAAAGAGCAAAGACCTTGAGGAGGTTTATGAGCGTGGATTGAGAGGGCTGGAAGACCACCTAACGCTGGCCGCTACGTGACATCTGCAGACCTTGCACCCCCCAAACACGGGGGATGCTGAGCCAGAGTCACCTGGATGGAAGGAATGCATGAGATTTGGACCCAGATCCTCAGGCCACGTTGCCCCACAGATCCAGGGACGGAGACAGCCCACCCCCGGCCGTGTGACCCTCAGCCTCCCTGAACCTCAGGATGGCAGGGCCCTGCCCCAGAGACGGTTACACTCACATAAGTAAGAGAAATACGTGGAAATTAGGATCACTATGAAGAGACGGCCTGGCCAGCCCTCACGCTGCCCTCCACTCGGGGTTCAGGCCCACATGCCTTCTCCCTGTTGGAGGGGGTGCACAGGCACTGGGCCACCAGGCAGCAGTCTGATATGCCCTAGACCAAGGGGGCCTTTCTGTCCCTCGCTTACAGGATCCAGAGGGACCGCGAGACCAGGACGTGGAGGAGGCTGAAGGACAGATAATTAACTAGCAGCAAGTCCCGCAGGTGCCTTCAGCCACATTCTCTGACCTACCATGTGGGAAGCCCAGCCCCAAGTGTGGCAAGATCCTGAGAACTTTAAATCCCAACCCTTGATCTGCAGACAGACAGAGAGAAGGTCAGGAATAATGTACAGGTACTTGGAACCCTGTCTGGGGTATCAATGGCCAGGTGGGAACAGAGTCCTGACAGGGTGCACGCAAGGAACACACACAGACTGGCGGGCACCGTGGAGGGGCCCCTCCAGCCGCCCTGTGACTTCCCATTTAAAGCGGGGACTCTGTTGTATGGAAACTACCTCCATGGAGTTGATTTTTTTAAAAACATGAACACCCCTTGCCGATCTCAACAGCTTCTTGGTTCTCTCAAATCGTGAGGTCACATTTCAAAGAGAAAGGGGATTCCTGGCGACTATGTGGTCATACCCTTCTGACCCGGGGGTCTATGCGACCCCTTCTCTGGACATCTGGGCCAGACGCAGAGGCTGCCCACCCAAGACTGCTGTTGGGTCTGCTTCTCATCTCGCTGACAAAGGCCACAGAAAACCAGCATCAAGACCTCTCTGAGCAGATGTGGCAGTGAGATGCTGGCTGGCTGGGGATGGGTGGGGCTGCAACAGCACCAAAGTCAGCACCAGGGAGCTGGTCCTGATGGGGCAGCAGGGAGGAAGCCAGTCTGGGCAGGGATGCTGCCCTGCCTCGCCCCTCCCATTAAGGCTGAAACCCTATTAGCCACCGAAGTTATGTAACCGGAATTGCCTGCAATTTACACTCAGTCCAGATCTTGCGGCCCGCATGCGCCCCCATGTGGCCTGGTCCGCCCGTCCTGCTCCAAGAAAAAGCAAGCATGATCACAGGGTCTCCAGAGCACTCCAGCCCCTGAGTCTGCCAGCACCCACGCTTTCCTGGCCACTGACCTAGGAGAAACATTGGTGTGTACCCTCTGCGTGCCCTACCCCCGGGGACAAGGTCGGCCCCAGGATGTCCCCTGTTCTCTGAAGTCCCCGGATGCCTGAGAGGCTCTCATCTCAATCTGAGAGTCTGGGGACACAAAGAGAAACTCACTATTAAAAGCCACAGTTGTCCTGGCTGCCCCTTGCCTCCAGAGGCAAGAATAGCTCGGTTCAGGCTCCCACCAGCCCTGAACCTACACTCACAGCCACAAGGCCAAGGCACAGACAGGACACAATGCACACTGCACGTGGTGAGCACAAGCAGCAGGAACAACTCATGCTCAGTGTCCAAGGACCCAAGAGTCCTCAGGGCACAGGAGGAAAGAGGAAAAGTTCAGAGTGAAGTTCGTGGTGATTCAGGGAGATGTCATGTCAGACCCTGCAGTGGGCAGGGCCACCAAATAACTCACTGCTTCTGGGCAGACAGCACAAGCAAAGAACCCTCACATTTCCTTCTTCTGTATCTTTAAACCAATAAGGGAGAGGCAGGTGACTGGAAATTTATAAACCCCTAGTTAGGCAATTCAGCTACAGCAGCAAGAGAGCACGGGAGCATCTGTGCAGAGGAGCAGCAGTGTGCAAAGTGGCCACATCCAAGCGCAGAGAAGAAGTGAAACCAGAGAGAAGGTGGGAAACCAGCAAGTGGTCTCCTGCCACCAGGACCCTGTAACCCCAAACACCTCTTTCCAAAGCCACAGGCAGGGAAAGCTTCAGCAATCAGGAAGCTTTCCTTTTAGGGAAAAAGGTAGGTCCAAAGCCTCAGACCCCAGTAACACTAACAATAACTCTCCAGCAGGGGTTGCGTGCTAGGCTGACCAGCATCAGGCACAGAGCAGTGAACCGGCCAAGGGGCACACCGTGCTCTGAGTGTAGAATACATACATGATCACAAAGGCTGAATGAGAAAAAAAGAACATATCCTATTAATAATTGTTACAGGAGTTCCCATGGGGCGCCGTGGGTTAAGGACTGGGCATTGTCACTGCAGTGGCTCAGGTCACTGTTGTTGCATGAGTTCCATCCTTAGCACAGAAACATCCACGTGCCACAGACTCAGCTCCCCCCCAAAAAATTGTTAGTTTTACATACTGAAATCAGAATATTTTGGCAAAAGCATATTGTTATCTTTAATTTTGCCCATTTCTTTTTACCTGTCAATGCACTACTAGGAAATTTTTAATTACCCACGAGGCTCACGTTCTGGCTGGTGTGCATTTCCACAGGGCAGCCCTGTCCATCAATTAAAGCGGCTCAGGCCAGGCCAGGCCAGCCCAGTCCAGCCCGGCCCTCTACACCACGTGGCCCTGAGGGCCCTGGGCCAGACAGAGCTTCAGAGAAAACTTAACGGGCCTCGCTGCTTCCCAGACTCACAGACAGACACAAAAAAACAAAAATCGGTCCCTCACTGCCTGTTTCCAGGTTTCCCCACATCCCAGGCAAATAGCTCCTCACCCTACATGCTGGCACATGGGCTCCACCCTGTGCCAGGTTCTGCTCCAGGTGTTCAGGGCTGGAGCCGCGAGTGCAGGAAGCCCAGTGCTCCGCAATCAGCCCCAGGTCCCGGAGCCAACCAGGGAGACAGGGGACCTCCTTGGGTCCCCACAGTGAGAGCCCGCACCAGTGGAGGGTGACAGGATGAAGCACAGGCACGGTGTTAACAGAGACTCTGAGGCCCTAGCCTGCCTATTGCTGCTATGTGGCCTCCTGTCTGCTGACCCAGACTCTCTGTGCCTCAGTTTCCTCATCTGTAAAATAGGAAAAATTATAGCACCCTCTGCATAGGCCGACATGAGAACTAGTGATTCCCCATAAAAGACTTACAGCAGTGCCCAGCACACACTGACATTCAAAACTTCAGCTATATTTAAGAATAAAGACCCCATGGCTGGGGCCCTGTCTGTCTCTTTCCCACCCTATGGCCGGACTCTGCCAGATGCAGCTCAACCTCACTGCGCTAAGAAGCGCCCTCTCTCCCCAGACCCCACGGAGCCCAGCAGGGTACCTGCATCATAGTTTCTGCTGAGTAAATCCAAGCCTGGTGAGGCCAAATGGGGGCCCTCCCTTCACCCAGGGTCAGCTCACCCTGTTCCCATCCTGCCTCACAATCAGTCCTTGCCGAAGAGGGTCCAGGCTGCTTCCTGGGCTGGTCAGAGGCTGCACCAGACACATCTGAACCATCCTGAGGTGGCAGAACATGAGGGGCCCCATAAGAGTGGCACATCAGCAGGACTCAAGGACCCATCGCTGGCCAAACTGGGTTTATTCACTGAATGAAGGGGAGTCCTTCCTGCTGTCCTTAAATCTGGGGAATTCCAAGGAGGGAGGGGAGCTGTGGTCCTTTCAAAGTGTCCCTCCAGGAACAGGTGTAATCCCAGTGGGAAGACCCTGCCAAGCACCCAGCAACGGCTCCTGCCTCCTGGAGGGAGCTGCCAGGAAGCATCAGTGTAGTGTCCTCAGACCAGCTGCCCTGGGGAACAATGGTTCTAGAATCATCCATGGGACCTGCTCCTGACTGAAAGTGCTTGAAGATACCTAAAAGCAAGGGCGATTATGAGGGACCCTCCTCTAAGTACTAAGAAGGCTGGCGGGATCACCAACCAACAGGCTAGGATGGTGGCACAGCGGGGAGCATCGTTATTTTTAGGAAATGGATATCATCAGGCATGCGTCAGAGACTTATCTTCAACAGTTCAAAAGGAACTATATTGTACTGCCACCTTAACTTTGTGGTTATTTCCAAAAAGAAAAATTTTATGGGTTGCTGATGGGGAGCAGATTTGATCCACAGCCTGGGAACCTCGCCATGCTGCAGGTGTGGCCAAAAAATGCTTTAAATTTTTTAAATTAAAATCAAAATCAACTTTCTTTGAAAACAAAACAAACCACCTCTCATCCCTTCAAAGCCCTGGTTCAAACTGAAACCCGGCTCTCAACAACCACTTCTGTCTCCTTCACTTTTATCTGACTCTAAAGGGCCTGCTTAGGCCCTTTTATCTGACTCTAAAGGACACAGCCCTGACCTCCAGCCCCATGTCCTGGGCTTGCCCTCCAACAAAGAAAGAGCACAGGGCCATCTGTGAAAGCCCAGAGACAAGGGGCCCCACACACGGGCTGACCTGGAGGGAAGCCCAGGCAGGTGCAGGCCCTTCACAGTTGCCAGCTTTACTTTATCCAATGACCAGGACAACACAGGACTCAGTGAGGACAGTGGAAACATGGCTGAACAAATATAAATGCCCACCCAGCCTTCAGAGCCTGGTTCACTTTATGAACCCACTTTTAATTCCATGCACCCCCCAAACAGCCTCACCCAGAGCAGGCAGGCCACAACTCAAGAGGTCCTGCAACCAGAGACCCAGCCAAATGCCCTCCGACCGCCAAGGTGGGCAGAACTGACCAGTGAGAAGGGACACGACTCATTCAAGAATGCTACCGGGGGCGGTGAGCTTCATAGCGTCCCCGTGGCCACCCCCAGCACAGAGGCTGGACCCTTGGACTCCTCCCACAGGAAGCCTTTCCTTTTGTCCCTGTCATATCCCCAGGCCCTCACTGCCCATTTCTGCTCAGCACAGTGCCCCAAAATGGACAAAGAGAGAGGCCGGAAGCAGAGGCCCTGTGTTCCCTACTTTGCCCTGGGGCTGACAGAACCAGCTTCTGTGCTGAACCCCCGGACACCTGCGTGGCTGCACCAGCGCAGTGAGCACCAGACGGGCCCTGGCCCAGATGGGCTGGGTCCGTGGTCTTCCCTAATCAAAACAGTACCTTCACTTTAAGTTTCAAGGCTACTTCTAAAAACTTAACAGAGGACACTGCCTGCTTGGTCGGGTGAACACCCGTCCCCTGCCCCTGCTGGTCACTAAACCCACAGAAAATGCCCTGGTCCCCCAAGCCCACCCATCAGTAAGTAAAAACAGAAGAGCTGGTTGCACTTCTGGCTCCAGCTAGGTCACAAGCAGCAGAGGGGACAGGTATGTCCAGGCGGCTGTGTAAGGCTCCCGCTCAGCAGAACAACTACCACTGCTGTGCGTTAATAACAAATAACCACTTAACATCCCTGCAAAGCATGCCACAGGCATACAGCAATAGAGGAACATCTGTTTAGGGAAAGAGCCTTGACACACGCCAGCTGCCTCCCCAAAACCCAGGTGGATGAAAGCACCACCCTGGGGTGGGGGCCGTGCAGGGACACGGCTTCTCCCGAGAACACCACTCCTGCTCGGCTCACGGAGTGGAGGGCCCACACCCTGCAGGGGCAGCCGGGACAAGCCGGGGCTACCACCCCTAGTGCCTGCACTTAGAGCCACGGTGTCTCCCCAAGAAAGGCCACTGCTGCCCGGCCTCCTGCTCCAGAGTGATGGGAACCTCACGGCATCCTGGTGGAGCAGAAACCTCAAGGAAACTGGCAGCTCCGTGATAGCAATAAGGAAGCAGACCCAAAGCTTATCGGCGAGAGACAGCCCCTGTTGAGGACTGACTGGCCTCAGGTCACCCTGCCTGACTTCAGCTGGATCAGAGCCCCCACAGCCATGCCCTTATCAAAACCACAGGGCAATCAGTCTTGATCAGTGGTAGCAGCCTCCCCAGAGGCTCAGAAGGGGAACCAAACAGAGTCAAAGACGGCAGGTCCACAGCCAGCCTGGAGGAGGGGGGTCCCAGGAGAGCACCCATCCAGCCACACAGACAAGCAGACAAGCCCCGCAACCAGGGTGGATGTGAATATCTAGAGTTGCTACAGCATTCCACCTAAAATATCCAGTTTTCAACAAAATATTTGGGGAGATGCAAAGAAACAGGAAAGTGACTCATACGCAGAAGCGGGGGGGAAAGGAGGAAATAAATTGCTTCTGAAGGGTCACAGCCATTGGACTTAGCAGAAAAGATTTCAAAGCAGCTGTTATAAATATGTTCAAAGAATTAAAGGAAACCAAACATAAGGAATTAAAGGAAGTATACCAACAATGCCCCATCAAATAGAGAATATCAATAAAGAGGTAGAAATTATTAAAAAGAGCCAAATAAAAATTCCATAGTTGCAAAGTCCAATAACTGAGGTAAAAAAAATGCACTATAGGGGCTCAACAATAGATATAAGTTAGCAGAAGAATCAGCAAACTTAAGATAGATTCATAAAGATTACACAATCTGAAGAACAATGAGAAAATAGAATTCAGAAAATTGAACAGAGCCTCAGAAAAATGTGGAACAATAGTCAGTGCACCAACATGTGTGTGACAGACGAAAAAGAGGGGAGGGAAAGGAGAGGAAAAGAGCCAAAGAGACAGGCCAAAAAATTCCCAGATTTGATGAAAATATCAGTCTACACACCCAAGAAACTTAACAAACACCAGAAAGAATAAAAGAGATCCACACCATCACATATCATAGTCTAGATGCTATTTATCAGAGTTCCCATCGTGGTGCAGCGGTTAATGAATCTGACTAGGAACCATGAGGTTGCGGGTTTGATCCCTAGCCTCGCTCAGTGGGTTAAGGATCCAGCGTTGCCATGAGCTGTGGTGTAGGTGGCAGACGCGGCTCGGATCCTGCGTTGCTGTGGCTGCGGTGTGGGCCAGTGGCTAACAGCTCTGATTAGACCCTTAGCCTGGGAACCTCCACATGCCATGGCTGTGGCCCTAAAATGACAAAAAGTCAAAAAAAATAAAATAAATAAAAAATAAATGCTATTTATCACTACAGGGCTATCGTATACAAATCTATCAAGTTAACTCTTAGTTAACCCATATTTACTCTTAAATTTACAATGTTGTATGTCAAATGTATTTCAATTAAAACTTTTTAATTAATAAAGAATTGATTGCAGTCCTTCACAAACTCTTTGTAAAAAGAAAAGGGGTGAACTCCCCATTCTCAACTTATTTTATAAGGCCAGTACTATCCTGATGCTAAAGCCAACTGTCACAAGAGAAGGAAAAAAAGGCCAATATTTCTTATGAATATGGACACAAAAATCCTCCACCTAATACTAGCAAACATAATCTAGCAACTTGTAAAAAGGATTATACATCATGATCAGATGAGATTTACCCCAAGAATGCAAGATTGGTTCAGCATACAAAAATCCATCAAGGTAACACACTGAAATAGAATAAAGGACAAAAACCAGGTGATCATCTTAACAGACACAAAAAGCATTTGAAAAACTTATCCTTTCTTGATTAAAAACAAACAAACCACACACTTAACAAACTCAGAATAGAAGGATGCTTGCTTAACCTAATAAAGGGCATCCAGGTAAGGTCCACAGATAACAACATACTTAGTGGTAAAGGCCTAAATGCCCTCTCGCTGCCGTCAGGAATGAGACGAGCACATCTGGGTTATCCGACAAGAAAAAGAAATAAAACACATCCAGGTTGGAAAGAAAGGACTTCCACTATCTCTGTTTGCAGATGACATCATTTTAGTTATTGAAAATCCTCACCTATCCACTAAAAAGCTACAAGAATAAATGAGTTCGGCAAAGTTACAGGACACAAGAACAGTATGTGAAAATCGATTTTATTTCTACAAAGTAATAATAAACAATCCAAAGTGAAATGAAGAAAACAATTCTATTTACCACAGAATCAAAAAGAGTAAAATACTTAGGAATCAACTTAGTAAAAGAATCCCAAAACTTGTGTTCTGATCATTTCTCTTTCTTCTTTCTTTCTGCCTCTCTGAACCCTTCCTTCCCTCCCTTCCCGCCTCACCCCCGCCCCCAAACAGAAGGTAGGCAGGTGCCTAGGAGCTACTTCAACCCTGAACACAGCAGGCTGTGGTTGGTTAGCTTGCTGAAGAGGTGGCCACGCTGGGTGAATGATGCACATGCATGGTCAAGATGCAGGCAGAGATGGAAGTGGAGTCAGAGAGGAAGAGAGCTGCAAAGAATGAAGTGGACCGAACATTCTAGTGGGTGGCTCATGCAGCGTGGTACGTACCCAGATACGACCGCTTGGGAGCAACTCTGATTTCTTCATCTTTATTATCTGCAGCTACATTTAAAGAGACAGCGAGAAAACAGAAAGGAAGAGGAGACAAAAACAGACTGGTTTTAACACTGGTAAGTCCTCGTTGCATTTCTTTAAAAAAAAAAAAAACACTGGACAGAAAGACCAAAAGATTTTGGTTTCTGTGCATTAGGAAATCTACTTTTTGAACCATTTTTCTCACCTACCCGCCTCCAAAATAAGTGCTTGTGGCAGACGGGAAACATGAAAAGTCAGCACATTTTCACTTCATTTCTAAGGTCAGTGCTATGCTCACAGACACAGCAGATCCTAGAAACACATCTGTGTGCAAGCTCTGGTTGCAACACAATTGTCCAGGGTCAAAACTCTTCCGAAGGTTGTCCCATAAAGCTGTTTTCGGAGGACACTCAACAGAATGTTCACCATGAAAGGAGAGTGAGCTCAACACATGCTCTTGATGGCGCTCGGCACCAAGTCAGGGAGCAAGCCCGGCAGCTGCCTCTGCTGTGACTCAGCCCAGCAGTACCTCACCTGGCGTGTGATGATGCGATTCCCAGGCACCTTGCCCCCCATATCTTCCTCATCTGAGACCTCCCTAGTCTGGGTCACCTCAGGACAGCGGCCTGAGGCCCTGGAAGACACAGCCAGAGCACCTCCAGGTGGGTTGCACCTGCGGATGGGGCCTAGGGTGGGGGATGGTTAAAGAAGATCAGAGAGCAGAGGCAGATCAAAGGTTGTGTGTCACCTGCCCCAGGGCAGTGCAGACACTACCCAAAAATGGCAATTTTGCCAGTAATCAGCTCAAAGCAAATACGAGACCCGCTGCCTGGATCCACGGATGGCTGGTGCTGCTTAGGGCAGAGCTGGAGGATTTTATAAACCAACACAAACCTCAGTTCTCTCTTCTCCTCACCCGCCTCCCTCCCCAACACCCTCCTGGACTTTCTGGGTTCTGACTACCCAGCACTGGTCAAATTTTCTCAGCTTTTTGCTTCTCTTTGACTCAGACCAATTTCACCATTTACTGGCACCTCCTCTAAAGGTCAAAGTCCCAAAAAAGGGAAGGGGGGGAGGTGGCTGCAGGAGTGAGTGCTCAGTTCTGCTACCCCTGTGCTTCCCTTCTGGAGGGGGAGGGGCCGCAGGGGGCTGGGTGAGCAGGGTCAGGGCGCCTGGAAGATCCCATCCCACACAGGACGCTTCCTACACGGGCACCGAGCTACCTAAGGCTGCTTGGCTGGAAAGCAATTCAATCAGATCTCCGTTTTAGAAAGACACCTTTGTGAGGACAGACAAGGGTGGGGAGTGAGTTCTGAAGCTGAGAGACAGCAACCCTGTACTGACCCCCTGCTCTGGGCCAGGCTAAGGTTCAAAGATGACCCCAGCAATGTTTCTACACTTTCCTCAAGCTCCTTCCCTCGGACCAGGAGCCGGCGTCTATGCCCCCTTGACTGTGCGGCCTGAGACTGCTCCTGTCTGCAGAAGCCATGCTGCCAGGTCTCCAAGAATAGACCTTAAAAAGATACAGCGTCCACCCAGGTCTCCATCAGATGTTCCCCTAGAACCAGGCCATGTAAGGCAGCCATGTGTGGACATTCTGGTAGCGCCCAGCTGGATGGTGCCAAGGGCCAGGAGTGACCCAGACACAATTGAGGAGAGAGAGAGAGAGAGAGAGAGAGAGAGAGAGAGAGAGAGAGAGAGGGGGAGGGTGGCCTGAGGACAGAGCAGGGCCAGAGAGATCACCTGGGACACTGGTGCTTGAGCACAGCAGAGGGGGCGATGCTTACAGGTGGGACGCGGGATGACCAGGGGACCAGGAGGAGGGATCATTACAGTTGTCCAGGCAACATGGACATAGAAACCCTGGGTCAGTGCTGAGGTTGCGGGTAGGACTGGCACAAGACTCATAACCTGACAGCCTAAGACACCAACAAACCCTTGAAGATGCAGATGGTTTGTGGATGAACATTTTCCAGGAGAAAGGGGTCCTCAGCCTTCATGTTCAGGATGGTATGTGACCCTCCCCACCTGACATTCCTATAGCTTTATAGAAATACATACCATAAAACATTTACTCTTTTAAGGGTTTTCAGTATATTCATGGAGCTGTGTAACCATCACGCTATGGACTTTTAGAACACTTTCATCACCTCACAGAGAAACCTGTCCCCATCAGCAGTCACCCCCACCCCCAGCCAGCTCCCCAGGCAACTCCAGCAAAGTTTTCAGATTTGGGGCAAATGTCAGATGAATTCAAGCACCTGACCTCAAGGCTCAGATGAATTTCTTTCTCAAATAAAATGGGAATACAGGTGTGTCTCCAATTGGCATTCCCACCAGGAGGCACTATTCCTAGTGACTGAACAGCACAGGAACCGAAGTGTGACCGAGGAACCCTCCCACCCCCACCCCGAGCAAGACGACTTTCCAGTGACCTGCTGTCAGCGCGGCCTCATCACCACGGAGCCAACAGGGAAGCGAGTAGCAAAGAAGTTCTGCTGTTCCTGGGTCCGTGGGCTGTGAGCGCAAGATCGGAGCAGGACCAGGTTCCACAAAGGGTCAGATCGGGAGGGGTCACTTTATTCCCAGAAAACCTCCCTGCTTCGTTCACTTGAAAAGCCACAAACCACCACAGATCTGACAGCTGTCCCAGGGCCCAGGCTGGGGCCTCCAAATGCCATGTCCAGACCAGGCTCCTTGGAGAAATGGCTGATTCCAGGCCTGGGGCAAGGAACCAGACCGTGCCCTCAGAGCATCTTGTCACTCCGAGGTCAGGGGCCATGAGACCACTGTGCAAAAGGGTCAAGAGCTGATTGCAGAGGCTCCTGCTGGCCACAGGGGGCAAGGGGCTTCAATCACATGAAACACAGGAAGGTCCCCATCCATACTGGATAATCAAACAGCACTTATGGGGAAACTTCTCTAGAGAAGCAGAGACGGACAGAGTATCGGTGCTGGGAGGCCTGGGACTAACGGGACTGCCACCATCCAGAGAAGCCACTTGACGGCTGTGCCTCCTGCAGGAAGAACACAACAGTCCTGCAAAAATAAAAGACCATCCTGGATCCAATTATCTTTTAAAATGTTCTTTACAGGGCAGTCCAGACAGATCTGGTTCAGCAGCCTGATTACATCCAGATTCTGTGCCTCTAACTTGCTCCAGGTGCTGCTGGTGCTGTTCCAGCATGTAGCTCACAGTTCTGAACAAATGACCTGGTTTCAACAAGATAATTCCAAGGAGAAATGGGAGTTAGAGGGAACCTAAAGATTAAAAAGACAAGGAGTTGCCTGCTAGCCTACCGGTTAAGGATCCAGCTTTGCCATTTCTATGGCACGGGATTGATCCCCTGGTGTGGGAACTTCCACATGCTGTAGACATGGCCAGAATAAAAAGACAAATCAACATCAACAGAAAGACACCAGCCAATCACAGTGCATAGTCTGTAACTGGATTCTGATTCAAAGAAACAAATTGGCCAAAAAGTTAGGAATTGGGTGAAACAGCTAGAAACTGACACACAGATAGTGAATTGACAATAAGACACTGATTTCTTATGAGAAATGGTATTGTGTTATGTTTTCTTACTGTCCTTATCCTTTACGGATACATCACAAGTTATCTACAAATAGAATACACCTGGGATTTGCTTCAGAAACTGCAAGAGGAGAATGTGAACGGGATCTGGGGGAAACTGCTGGAGGGGTTAGGATTCCACGCAGAGATGTTATGCTACTCTCCCTACTTTTATTTTATTTTTATTTTTATTTTTTGCCTTTTGACATTTTTTTTAGGGCCACACCTGCGGCCTGTGGAGGTTCCCAGGCTAGGGGTCTAATCAGAGCTACAGCTGCCGGCCTACACCAGAACCGCAGCAGTGCCAGATCAGAGCCGCATCTGCGACCTACACCACAGCTCACGGCAACGCCGGATCCTTAAGCCACTGAGCAAGGCCAGGGATCGAACCCACAACCTCATGGTTCCTAGTCGGATTTGTTTCCACTGCGCCACAACAGGAACTCCATCTCCCTACTTCTATATGTTTAAAATTCTCCACAATAAAAAACGAAAAGTCAAAAAGGAAAGACGAGTTCCTGCTGTGGTGCGCTGGGTTAAGAATCCAACTGCAGCAGCTCAGGTTGCTGCAGAGGCACAGGGTCTGAGATCCCTGGCCCCACCCAGTGGGTTAAGGATCTGATGTTGCCTGTGCTGCATAGGATCTTCCATGTGCTGCAGATTCAGCCATAAAAAAAAAGTTTAAATATGAATAAAATGTTTGATACTAATCTTGAAAATGATCCCAATTTTGTGCGATAGGAGACAGACTCGAAAAAAGAAAAAAATAAACCAAAATGTTCAAGGTGGTCCCTTCTGGGTGGTGGATGGAAAGCTTTTCACTCTCACTTCACATTCCTGTTTCCCCAAAATGTCTACAACGGGCATGAGCTGTTCAGACAACAAATTAGATATCTAGTTTTTAAAGTCACCTGCTTTTTTCTCCTTAATACCATTTACCTTTCTTTAATCTTAACTTTCAAGTTGAATTGGTGACCTTGAAAACCGAACCTCTATAATGATAGCTGGAAACATTTAAGGCTGTTTTTGGCTGCCTGACCATCCTATGAGAACATGAAACGAGGCTACTCAAAAGCTTCCTGTGAGTTATTTTAACATGCACAGTCAGTTCCCCAGGAAGTTGGCCTCCTGAGCTGGGGCGTCCTGGGCAGGGCCTCAGCTGAAACCTCCAGGAAGCGGAGGTTGGCCACCTGCCACAGCAGGGCCACAGCCCAGCGGCGCATGGGCTCTCAGAGCCACCCAGCCTAACCGCTTGGCTTTTTCACAGACCTCCATCTCGCTTCTGACAAACGAGAGGAAATAATCCCACATGTTCATTAAGAGCCTCTAAGGTGCATCTCATAAACAGTAGACACCAAACTACCTGAGTCTGATCTGGATTCAAGCATTAAGTTTTCAAACTCTCAGCCTGTTGCCAGGGTGGCGGAGGGGAGGTGTTTAGGAGAAGCCTTTCCCTGAGGCCCCAGCGGGGGCCAGCAGGCACAGGCCAAGGAACGACAGCCCTCCAGCGGACCTGCCATCGCCTTGTGTGACTGGGAGATCCCACACCTTCTGCATCTGGTCATCACAGCCCACACAGCTTCACACCAGGTCACCAGCCTGGCCTCACAGAGCAGAGCCCAAGCCAGGAACACGAGCAACCGGGGCACTGAGGGTCCCCTCCAGGCTGGGAGGATGAACACCGCTGACCCCCACGTGCCCCATGCTGCAGCTGGCTGAGATCCGGCACCAAACTACAAGGGGGGTCAGGGGGCAGGAGGCATGTGAACGGTAAGCCCTCACCTCAGAGAACATCAAGATCCAGGTTACAAGAGCCCTGCTTTCGAAGCAAGAGCAGTAATACGGCCAGCACCACCTCTGCAATTCCCCAAGTCAAAGCCGGGAGGTCAGCGTCAATAGGGGAGAAAATACTAGAACACCCCAGAAACAGCGGCGGTCATCTTTATAGCCTAAGTGACACTAACTGGTCCAAGCTACTCATCAGAGCTGAGGCTGACCTATTTTCTACAAAGACTAAAATTAGCATATACTCATCTCTAAAAACAGAAGCTACACAGGAGGAAAGGATTTGCTCAAAGGGAAAGAAAACAACCATCAGGAAAAAAAAAAAAAAAGCATAGTGAGGTCACCAAGCCCTCAAGTCCACAGGGGGCCCAGGGCTAAACAAACAGCTACGCAACAGCTGAGACTGAACGCACACACAATCTCAAAGTCAAAGTGAAAGCTGTCTTAGATTTACTAATGAGAAAAAAACCCAAGAGTTCGGCATCAATCCTCCCACATAGAGAAGCCCACCAGCCTGCAGGTTCAAACACAGAATACCAGCTCGGAAGGAACATTTTCAAAGGAAAAGGCAAAACCGGGAGCGGTATTTTCTATTTCCTGAGCCACTAAAAAGCATGGGCTGAGTGTGGGATTCGTCCTGCCTGAGCCCGTGACCCTGCGTGCCCATCCCAGGCCCACAAGGCATGACATCGGGTGAATGTTTAACAAGATATGTGAGAAAGACCCTGACGACTCAGCCTCGGGGAGATGAAAGAACAGAAAGGCACGAGCCACACACAAGGTCACAGATAAAACTGCTCAGGAAGCATCTGCCTCCAGCCTGATCAAGCCAGCAACAGACCAGCAGTAACGCAGCTCCTGACCTGACTTAGGGTCCAATGTGACACACTAAGCACAGTTAACAACTCGCCCAGGTTTCAGAGAATAACTACTGCTTGTAAGTGCTTCCTGTTATACAGTGTCAAGTCACCTAACATCCCAGAAACATGGATACTGGTGACAGGTGCCAGCACCACTTGGTAAAACGAGAGCTGGTCAGATGACGCTGGACGAAGGCAGCCCTTATCTGCCCTTGAACTCCAGTTTTGCTTGCTGAGCTCCTGGGCTTTATCCCCAAAGCTGCCATCCACCAACCTGCAAAGAACCGGCGCTTCACATTCAGCTCGTTGGCCACGCGGACCTCGGTGCACAGCCGCAGCATCAGCAGCATGGTCAGGATCATGACGACGCTCTGCCAGAGCAGTGGTGACTCGAAATGCCTTCCAAACCTGGGGGAAAGAGGCCACGGCATCAGGGAGGCCACTCAGACCCGTACCAGGGACCCCACGGCCCCATCCCAAGCAGCCCGGGGAGGATCTCAGAGCACAGTGGACCCGAGGCAGTGGCCACCCAGGTATCCCCACTCCCTGGTGGGACAGGGCTAGGGGAGGGGCCGGGCGCACTGGAGGACAGCCAGACCAGGGTCTCCACAACACCCGCAGCCCGGGGAGCCCTCAGAACCACGTGCAGAGCTTATCCCAATGCCACCCCAGGAATCGCTAGGGCCCTCCCGGGGCCACTGATGGGGTGTGGGTGGGTCTCCTGACCACCCCCCAAGCATGGTCAGGTGTCTAGCACCCTCCTGCAGAGGTCCAGCTGCCACCAAGTGAGAAGGCCAGGTTTTAGACCAGGAAGACTTGTTCCCAAGTCCAGGGAATGAGAGCAGCTCTGACTCCTGCCTGTAGGGAGTGGGATCATCAGGCCAGCACAGCCCCTGATTCAAGCAGAGCAGCAGGGGCCCGGGCACCAAACTTCCCTTAACCTGAGAAGAGGAGAAGGCAGCAAGGGCACTTGGCCCTGACCCATGCCTCGCTGAGCCCTGTAGGCCTCCGTGTCCACTCTCTTCTCTGAGCCCCCAGCTGCTCTCCCAGCCACAGACCCCCAGGCCTTCCTGCCAACTCTTTCCAGTGTGTTGAACATCTTACCAACTCGACCAAAAGCTCCTGGGGGCCAGGACCACAAACCAGTGATGGGCACCAGCTAGGCCCACCCCAGACTCCAGGCGCTGGCAAGAGCATTGCTCTCCATCACTGGCTGGGGGTTTCCAACTCCGCCACCAGGATCCTGGGCCATGGCACTCAATCCAGGCCCCTGTGAGCCTGCAGAACCACCCCCTTCAGGCTGGCTGCTCTGGGGCAGAGATCCAGTGGGGACCCCCAGTGTGGCCTGACAGGTGTCCCCAAACCTGAGCTGGGGGGCCACAAGTCAAAGTCAGGAGGTCATTGATGGCGTCTGACCTCCCAGAATCTCCTGGAAATGAGGAGACATGGAGACAACAGCCCAGCCCACCTCCAGTTGGCCTCTCTCTCACCCCTGGCCCTCCCAGGCAGGGGGCAGGGGGGCATGTCACTGAGAGCTGGCTGCTGGGGCCATGCATGTGCACTGCCCCCTTGGCTCTCATGCTGTGACCTACCACCTCTGAGTTTCGTCTCTTCTGTAAAGTGCGGATACAACCCCCACGGCTGAGAACATTTGAAGCCAATTCTAGTAACTAGTCACCACTGGTTACCTAGTTGACCCTGGGGACCGACTTATCTATAGGCAAAGGTCAGAAGAGGAGACAGAGAAGGTTCCGTGTCAGACTGGGAAACGGGAGCAGTAGGCCTCACAATAAATGAGTCTGGGACTCCCCACACCAAGCTCATTCTTAGTCAGTTATAAGGCTGAAGATGTGAGATTTGAGCCATTTAGATAATAAATACCACTTCCACTTTTTAAATGCCCAGCAGAAACAATGAGTGACTAGAAAAACCAGGGAAAAACATGAAGGTTTGTGCTTCCCCTCAGACAACACATCAAAAATCAAGCTAGGTGAGGAGTTCCCGCTGTGATACAAAGGGACTGGCAGTGTCTTGGGACCCCTAGGATGCAGGTTCAATCCCTGGCCCGGCATAATGGGTTAAGGATCCAGTGTTGCTGTGAGCTGTGGTGTAGGTAACAGATGTGGCTCAGATCCCACATTGCTATGGCTGTGGTGTAGCCTGGGAACTTCCAGATGCCAGGGTGTGGCCCTAAAAAGCAAAAAAAAAAAAAAAAAAAAAAACACAAGGGACAAAGTAAACATGAAACAAAGTTCAACATCATTAGTAATTTTTAAAAGCTAATTAAAGCAGAAAGATGCCACCTTTTACTCATCAAATTGAACATCTTCCTCTAATGCTAATAGTCTGTGCTGGCAGGGATGTCACAGAGTAAGTTTTTCTCTCTTGCCCTGAGAGCGTAGTTGGCACAGCTTCTGCTGCTGCAAACAATGGGACAACGAACAGTCAAATGCAGGCCTGCTGTTCAGAGGAGCTGGTCCAAGGGTCTAAGCAGGGGCTCCTTGATCCAGCAAACATGTCTTGTTCCCAGGGGACACACACTGCAGAGTGTGCATGTTTCACCAAGCTTGGGCATGAGTTTCCACTGGGAACACCTTCTCTGCATCTTCTAAGTAGCAGAGAAAAGCTCCAGTGGAAGAGAAGCTGTGGACCTACTCCCCAGTGCTCTGACTGCCCTGAGCAGCAGGCTGTCACTGCCTCTCTGATACAGTGTCACTACATCTCCAAACGATGTCACATCTTCGACACAATGTTACCACATGTCTGATACAGTGTTGCCGTGTCTCTGGGGCAATGTTACCAGACTCTGACCAGATAGGGACCTGGCTTGAGAGCTGTCACTGTGAATGCAAGAGGCTCTGGGTCAGAAGACCCCACCGCACTGTCCAGACACTCTGCCCCTACCTTCTCTTTTACAAACTCTCCTGGCTTCTGCCACCACAAAAGCCAAAGCTGCACATCAGCATTTTGTATGATCTGCTGAATGCTGGTTCTGTAAATGTATGGTAAGAATCATAAGAAATAAAGGCATTGGAGTTCCCCGAGTTTCAGAAACTCAGGGTTTGTACAGCGTGGTCAGCCCCTCCTGCTGAACAGTCTCACGCCTCGCCCTGGGGCTTCCCAAGCGGACTGGAGCTCTGAGGACCGCATCCCCAGCCAGCTTTGAGAAACACAGTCTTCATTTCTTCTAACTCCACCACTTTTCTAGCATAGACCCAGGTCCCATCTCACCCAGAGCCTGACATAGCCCCCAGCCTGTGCTCTCCCCTCCCCCACTATCCATAACCCATATAAGTGTGTCTGGTACGTGCTGTGCAGCACTCCTGTGAAAGTGTTAACCCTGTAGCATCTGGCCTAGTGCCTGGCTCATGGGAAACCCTCAAAGAGCTATTAAATCAGATGGGCTGTTGACCTATGAAGCCTGGAGGGGACCCAGGAGTAGGGGCTTCATAAGCTCCAGAGAAAAGAAGAAATAGGACAAAATGCATCACCTGAAGAGCAGTGGGGCTGTGGGATGGGGGGGGGGGGGCAGGAAAGCACATATTTGTTACAAGTCAGAGATAGCACATCCCTAAGTCAGAGGAGATGACCAGTGCCCTCTGCCAGCCTTCCCTTCACCCCATTCGATTCCAGTCTTCTAGAATTCTGGCTGAAGGTAGCCCTGCACGTTCACACGGTAGCCAGTGAACCCCTGAAGTGATCCAGGACGGCTCAGGAAGCTAACTCTTTGGGAAAGGAGCAATCAGAAGTGCAGAAATAGACTCGCAAGTGGACTAAGTTCAGAATCCACCAAAGACTCCTAAAGGCTCAGGACCTGTAGTGGAGGCAGAGCTCACAGTCCAAATATCAGTAAAATCCAAAAGCACTGAGAGACAGCATCCAAGAAACTGGCTTAAGGAGTTCCACCATGGCAGAATGGATTAAGAATCCAACTGCAGGAGTTCCTGTTGTGGCTCAGCAGTTGATGAGCCTGACTAGGATCCATGAGGATGCGGGTTCAATCCCTGGCCCCGTTCAGTGGGTTAAGGATCTGGTGTTGCCTTGAGCTGTGGTGTAAGTCGCAGGCGTGGCTTGGATCTGGTATTGCTATGGCTGTGGTGTAGGCCAGCAGCTATAGCTCTGATTCAACCTCTAGCCTGGGAATTCCCATATGCCACAGGTTCTGCCCCCAAAAAGACCAAATAAAAGAGAATCCAACTGCAGTAGCTCTGGTCACTGAAGAGGCGCAGGTTTGACACCTGGCCTGGCACAGTGGGGTTAAAGGATCTGGCGTTGCCACAACTTAAAGAAAAAAAAAGAAAAGAAATTGGCTTAATTTCTGATTTCTCCAAACCATATATTTAGGTGTAGATTAGCTATTCTATTTTCTTTTTGCAATTCTGAATGATAAGCATACTGGGGGGTGAGACTTCTGAAAGGAACTATTTTCCCATAAGGCAGTCCAAGCTCAGGCAATCCTCCTCCACAGTCTGGAGGAAACTTCCCACCGCCTAAAGGAAATCTGCTTCCCAACCTAACACTGTGAGCTCCCGGGGTGGGGGGGACCCCAGTGTGCTCACCACCCCCTAGGGTGCACACAAACCTAGGGGTGCTCAGGTTAACAGCAGTGTCACACACAATTACAGTTTGGGACTTGCTTCGGCTCAATCTTAGACCCAGTTATGGCCATCTGAGAGAAGGGAAGAGGCACAACCTGATTCAGCCGCTGACTGCTGCACTCAGCCAAAGGGAAAGGAGAAATCTGCAAAATGCAGTTTTTCAACTTATGGCAAACAAAAATAAGCACCATCTGATCCCTCTTTCAGAAGTACAGGCCCAGAGCCAAAGCTCAGTGTGACAGACTCTCCCAGGGGGAGGGTCAACTCACCAGCTCACCTTTGAAAACCCTAGATGGAGCAAAAACAAGGTGAAAGTGACCACAGGCTGCCTGGGGCCAGGTGGACAGAAGGTGAAGGAGCAGGGGGATTCTGGACTCAGGGGACTCACCCTCCTGATGACCACAGAGGGGACATCTGCCAAAACTCCAACTGCACACTTGCAATGAGTGATTTCATTTCATGTAAATCATACCTCAGTAAGGCTGACTTTAAAATCAATGAGCAAAACTCCAACTGCACACTTGCAATGAGTGATTTCATTTCATGTAAATCATACCTCAGTAAGGCTGACTTTAAAATTAACGAGCAAAAATGCAGGATCACTCCAACAGTGACCAAAAAGTCAAAAGGAGGAGCCAGAAACAGCACTCTGGACACGAGCTGCCCTCACCCTTGCCCCTCCCCTTACCCAGGCAGTCCTCACTGTCTGTGCTGATAGAGGGACCTGGAACCATCTGGCAAGAACGAAAGTTGCAGACTTCTTTGGCCTTAGAGAGAGACCACAAGACCTCTGAAAACACACCCTCTCGATCATGCCTGGCTTCAACAGCTGTTAAAATTAACTTTGAGTTCCTCACCAGAATGCAGATGATAAGAGGAAGTAGAACTGGGAGGAGCAGGAAAAAATAGTCTCTTAAGTATCAACCAGAAAACTTAACTCAGTATTTTAAAAACAAACAGGAGCTCCCGCTGTGGTGCAATGGGACTCTCAGCGTCCTGGGAGCACTGGGATATGGGTTCAATCCCCACCCTGCACAGTGGGTTAAGGATTCAGAGGCTGCCACAGCTGCAGCTTAGTTCGAGACTACCGTTTGGAGATCTGATCCCTGGCCGGCGAGCTCCATAAGCCCTGGGGCGGCCAAAAAACAAAAAACCTACATACACAATAGGGGAGGCTGGTAGGAAGGCCCTCCAAGCAGCCCAGTGAGAGAGGTTGGTCCTTCCTATGCTGATCACCTTCCGTTACCATCACTTCGTCCGGTCCCCCGCCCCCACTCCAGCCCCCGAAGGCAGGGACCCAGGCCTAGGGGGCAGCCCCACAGAGAAGGCCCTGGGGAGAATCTGAAGAATGCCCAAGCCACAGGAAATGAAGACGCAGATCTGAGATTGTGTCGGAAGCGCCTTTCCATTCCACCATTTTCCCCCCATCCATTTCACCAGCTCCTTCTTAGGAAGTACAGACAATCCCACCTCCGCCGCCTCTCTCCGAGGAGAAAGTCACCTCTCTGGGCGCACTCCCAACAGTAAGAAAGCCCCCGACTTACCAGAAGAGTATCCGTAAAATATTGGCCACCAGGAGCACCAGACACACGTAGGTAGAGAATCCCTCCGCATTCTGAGTCCTCCGAATGTCCCTATATTGCGGGATGTAAGGGACCACCCCGCCGAAGACCATGGCCGCGGCTGCCCCCCAGGAAACCAGCTGGTGCAGCGGGACCAAAAGCCAATCCAAGCCTTTTGCTTCCATCCCGAACGCCTGTGTGGCCCTGCGGGCAGGCTGCCGTCCACCTGGCCCAGGCTCCCTCCGCGCTCACGGGCTCCTGGCATGCGCCCTGTCACCCCCACACGCCGCCGCCATCCCGGGCAATCCTCCACCGTGGGAGCCTGGCAAGAGAGGAAACCGGGTAAAGGACTCAGAAAGGACCTCGAGGCCGAGTGAGGGCCGCACTCCGCAGGGAAGGCCCCGAGACCTGGTACGCGCCCTGGGCGCACCTCTGGGCTCACAGCTGGGGCACGACCCCTCCTCGGACACGCGTGGCTCTGGGAGCCCTGGGCGAGCACAGCGGCCTCCGCTGGGAAAAGAGGAACGGGGCGCACCGCCCAGGGTGAGGGCTCGGTTCCGAGGGGGAGGGTAGTGCAGCCTAGGTGTGGAGGATGGGCGAAGGGGGCAAGGGGGCGCACACTGCCCAGCCCGGCCGAGGTAGAGGCTCAGTCCCGGGGCCGCCCGACCCCACCCGACCCCAGGCAGGGCGAACCCAGCGCGGCGCCCGCGTCCACACGCTCGGCGCACCCCGCCCAACCTCACCCGAACTGTCCGCTCCAGTCTGTCCCCCGCCTGTCTGTCAGTCGGAGTGCCAGACCTCGCCTCGACGTGACGTCATATTACGTAGCTCCTCCCACCCCTGGCGGCTGTACAGGCGCCCCTGGGTCCTAGAGCGCGCGGGATGCAATGCAGTAGGGCAGGACGTGTTTGGGGCTTGAGGTCCTGGCGGGAGCGCTCCATCCGCCCAGTGGGTGTTGCTCCTCTGGCCCACCTGGCGGGGATTAGGAAATACCTTCCCGGCGGGGCCGATCCTTCTGGGCCAGATGCCCACGTGGACCCGGCTCCACCTGTCCTGTGGCTAGTGGTGGTGTAGACGCTGCGCGCAGCCGAGGAGAACCAAGGACCGGGCCCAGCCGCCACCACCGCCCTTGGGGTCAACGCGAGGCCTGGCGACTCTCCCCTCTTGGCGAACCGGACGGGTCTGAGCGCCCTGGTGATTCCAGGGGTCCTTCCATCATTCTTCGTCTGACCTTGTCCTTGGGTCCCATCCTGACCTCGGGGATAAGAGGAACCCAGTTGACAAGTTTGCAGAAGGCCAGGGGTATTTAGGCTAGGCTAGTAGGATGGGGGATGGGGAGGATTACTCTGGCAAAACAAAAGCCCACCTCACCGCCTGAAGGCCTTAGGATGGACTCACTGCTGGCCTTCAGTACCACCCCTTGTCTTGGTGCAGCCATGTAGCTGAGTACCCCGCCAGGGCTGGATGAAAATGCCTGGCCCCCTGGTTCTCCTCCCCACCTTCCTTGCTCAACCTCACCTGTGGGCCAGGTGCAAACAAGGTAGTAGAGAGCTCCATTAGGATGTGGCCCAGTTCCTGGGTGAATGGAACTGACCCCCACCCCTGCCTTCAGGCCTTGGACTATAACATCAATGAGAAGGTCACTGGGCTCAACCCCTGGAACAGGGATGTTCATTACAAAGAAGCATTACTTCCCCTAACACACACACACATGCCAATTCTGAAAAATCCGCAAGGTCAGCAACACTAACCTAACAACACTCTGCCATACACATACTCCCACATTGATGACCCCTAACGACCCACATCAGCCATTTCTAACTTTCCAAATTGGCACCCGTGTTGTTCCCTAGTGGTGGAGGCACTGCACACCCAACCAGGTTGCCACTCAGCCCAACATGGGTAGACAGTAGACATAATGGCGCCTTTCATTAAGACTGCATTCATTGAAAACATAGCAGCTCCATACTTGTTCCATAAACAATGGCGCTTAATGTGCAGAACACCTGCAGAGACCACAGAACTGTGCTTCAGCCCTGAACCCACTGCATGTCCTGTCTCTGCGGGCCTTGGAACAGCCCATCTAAACTTCTAGGTCTTCTCTGGCCTCACTGAACTCAGGTCAGGCCCTGAAACGTCTTTGAAGATCAAGGACATGACCACCCTTCTAACCCCTGTCTCTGCCTTCCAGATCTTCATGTCTGGGTTGGGGTAGGTTGCTCAGCTTTTGGACAGGAGTGTCCATGTAGCCAATGGATTGCTGAGACCTCCCACAAGCACATTGTCACCTTTGTAGAAACGAAATGGCAAAATTGCAAAAGTAAGATAAAAGCACAACAAAGAGGAGAAAAAAATTTGTTTAAACAGGAAGGGGCAAGTTCCCTTGTGGCACTGCGAGTTAAGGACCCAGCGTTGCCAGCGTGCATACACTGTAAGTCACAAGTGCAGCAAGGGTGTGATCCCTGGCTTGAGAACAGCCACAAGCCACAGGGGCGACCAAAACAAAACAAACAGGAAAGGAAAGCTGCGCACCCTGAGAGTTTTCCTGCTCCTCCTGGTTATGAGGCTGCACGCTCTTCCCTGGTGAGAAGGGGTTGCCAGGGCCCTGGGGCAGCCCAGGCAGAGCACCCCTCCCCAAACAGTAGGAGAACCGTAAGCAGAAATGCAAACTCCACCTGCAATACATCAGGAGGAAGCAGAAACTCCAAACCACCAAACAGGTGGGAAGGCCGCCTGAGTAAAGTGGAGGGCGATGATCCCAGAGCTGGGAGCCACCTGTTTCAGGTCCCCAATTACAGCACCCCCCACCCCCCTAAGAGGAACTAGTTAGTTGGAGCTTCTCCCCTCCCACCCCCTCTTCCCCCATGAGGACTGGTGTGGCTGAGGTTTGAGAGTCACCAGCCAGGAACTGCCACAGGTCTGAGCCTGGTTTGCAGGAAGTGCCTGGCACTGGCAACACTCACTGCCTTGCTGGGAATTGATTGCTTTGCCATTTTTTTCTGGGAACTTAACTTTCCAGAAAGTGTGGAAGACATCAGTGATTGAGCACCAGAGTGTGCAAAAGTTTTTAAATATCTTCAGGTAGTTACTGTTGTGGCTCAGCGGTAACAAACTCAGCTAGTATCCGTGAGGACATGGGTTCCATCCCAGGCATCACTCAGTGAGTTAACGATCCGGCATTGCCGGGAGCTGGGGTGTAGGGTCCAGACGCAGCTCTGATTCTACTTACTGTGGCTGTGGTGTAGGCCGGCAGCTGCAGCTCCTATTCAGCCCCTGGCCTGGAAATCTCTATATGCCGCAGGTGGGGGGCCCAAAAGAAAAAAATGATAATAAATAACAATTACATATATTACCATATATATAAAACATTTGATTTATCCATTCATTCCTCCATCTACAGATACTTGGGTTGCTTCCTCCTTTTGGCTATTGTGAATAACACTGTTATAAACATGGTGTACAAATATTTGTTCAAGTAACTGCTTTCACTTCTTTGCGGTTTATACCCAGAGGTGGAATTGATTCATATAGTAAATCTATGTTTGATTTTTGGAAGAGCTGCTGTACCATACTGATTCTTGCCCTTCCTAGGAGGGGACCAGGCTTTAGACTGCTGGGAGGTCCCAAGGCTCCCCCCGCCAAGGCTTCCACCAGTTCCACCTGGGAGACCCTTCACCCACCTAGACCTCTTGCCGTGCTCTGGATTGGGGCCTGGGCCTTTGTTTTCACAGGGGAATCCAATTCCGAAGCAGCCTGCTGTGTACAGCAGATGCTAATCATCCTGGTTAGGCTGTTTGAGAATCTTGAACTGAAAGGCAACTTCAAGCCAGTGGACGGCCTCCCAGAAACCCTTCTGGAGAAGAGGGAAGCAGTACAGGTAGAGACAGGCCAGGGCCTCCTTCTGCATTTCTAGTTCCAGGTCCTGTGGGCGTGAGCCCAGCCCAAGCTCCCTGCCTGGTAAACATTGTCTGTAATTAAAAATGAGGCAGGCGTGGCTCATGTGGAGGGCATGTGGGTTGTGTGGGAACAGAGAAGGAATCTGCATGAGGGCCCTGGCTGCCTGTTAACACCCACAGCCCAAGGTCCCAGGATGTTCCAGGCTCTGGCTCTGCTCTGTCCGACTTGGATGCCTGCGCCCCGGGGAGCAGCTGGTGGTGGACGTGGCTCCTCCGGTCGCTGGGCAGAGCTGCGAGGGCGAAAGTTCCAGTACTGGCTGGCCTGTGCCTGAGGGAGGTGGGGCCCAGTGCCCAGCAACCACTTCCAGAGACCGGAACCTTCTCCATGAACATGCCCAGGCTTCAGCCAGGCCTTCTTGGTCCCATTGCCCCTTTTGCCAGGCAGGCTTTCCTACTGTTTGTTTGGCCACACCTCCTGCCAGGGCTGGGGAGGGAACACAAAGACCCCCTCCCTCACCTACAGAGACACACAAACTCCTCCCCTCTCCCCTCCCCTTCCTTCTCTTCCATTCGTCTCCCCGCCCCTTCTCTCCCCACCCCTCCATTCCTCTCCCCTCATCTTATAATATAGAGGTTATCTTATAGTAACCTCTAATGGAAAAGAATCTGTATGTATATACAATTGAAGCAGCTTGCTGTATACCTGAAACTAACACAATGTTGTAAAGCGACTTCAATAAAAAGTTATTATTTTAATGGCTATATTGACATGTAATTCACACATATGTGAGATACAATCCACCCATCTAAAGTGCACAATTGAACGATATTTTTTGGTCTTTCTGACTTTTCTAGAGCCACACCGGCGGCATATGAAGGTTTCCAGGCTATGGGTCTAATCAGAGCTGTAGCCGAGCCACTGGCCAGCACCACAGCCACAGCAACGTGGGATCTGAGCCACATCTGCAACCTACACCACAGCTCATGACAACGCCGGATCCTTAACCCACTGAGCGATGCCAGGGATCGAACCTGCAACCTCATCGTTCCTAGTCGGATTCGTTAACCACTGTGCCACGATGGGAACTCCTGAATGATTTTTAATATATTCACAGGGTTGTGCAACCACCACTATAATCTGATCTTAGAATATTTTTGTCCCCCAAGACAGACTCAAATATTTCAAAAGCAAATTTATGGTTACAAAAGGGGAAATGATTGGGGAGGGATAAATTGGGAGTTTGGGATTAACATATACACACTACTACATACAAAATCAGTAAGTAACAAGGGCCTACTGTATAGCACAGGGGAATCTGTCCTATACTCTGTGATGGCCCATATGGGAAAAAGAATCTGAAAAAGGAGTTCCCATCATGGCTCAACGGTTAAGGAACCTGACTAGTATCCATGAGGATGAGGGTTTGATCCCTGGCCTTGCTCAGTGGGTTAAGGCTCCGGTGTTGCGGTGAGCCGTGGTGTAGGTTGCAGATGAGGCTCAGATCCCACGTAGCTGTGACTGTGGTGTAGGGTGGCAGCTGTAGCTCTGATTCAATCCCTAGGCTGAGAACCTGCATATACCACTGGTGCGGCCCCAAAAAGACAAAAAAAAATGTAAAAAAAGAATCTGAAATAGAATGGTATATGTAAATGTCTAGCCAACTCACTCTGCTGTACACCTGAAGCTAACACGACATTAAGTCAACTGTACTCCAATAAAATTTAAAAGAAGAATAAATTCCTTAATTATGGCACAGAATCTCCCTTTCCCTTCCTCTACTTCTTGTCTCTATAGATTTGCCAATCGGTTTTTTGTTGTTGTTGTTTTTGGACACACCATTGGCATGTGGAAGTTCCCAGACTCACGCCACAATCGCAACATGCACAATGGCTGCAGCAGCACTGGATCCTTAGCCTGCTCAGCCACTCAAGAACTTCTGGATTTGCTAATCTGGACACATCATACCAGTGAAGTCCAACCATGTGTCCTCATGTGCCTGGCCTCGCTCACTGAGCATCCTGTCCCCAAGGTTCCTCCATGTTGTGTCACACATCAGGGCTTCATTCCTTCCTCTGCCTAAATAGTATTCCATTGTGAGAAGGGACCACATTTTGTTCATCCATCCATCTGTTGATGGCCTTTTGGGTTGTTTTCACCACTTGGCTATTGTTAATAATGCTACTGTAAACATTTGTTTACATCTTTGTGTGGACATATCCTGTCATTTCTTTTGAGAACATACCTAGAGGTGGAACTGAGGTCATATAGTAACCTTTTTTTTTTTTTACTTTTGTTGAAATACAGTAGATTTACAACGTTGTGTTAGTTTCAGGTATATAACAAAGTGATTCAGCTATATATATATATATGTGTATATAATATAAATGTATATTCTTTTATTTGATTCTTTTCCATTATAGGTTATTACAAGATATTGAGTATAGTTCTCTGTGCTATACAGCAGGTCCTTTTTGGGTATCTATTTTATTTTATTTTTGTCTTTTTTAGGGCCTCACCTGTGGCATATGGAAGTTCCCAGGCTAGGGGTCTAATCGAGCTGTAGCCGCCAGCCTACACCACAGCCACAGCAACGCGGGATCTGAGCCAAGTCTGTGACCTACACCACAGCTCATGGCAATGCTGGACCCTTAACCCACTGAGCAAGGCCAGGAATCAAATCCTCAACCTCATGGTTACTAGTCAGGTTCATTAACTACTAAGCCATGAGGGGAACTCTGGTTATCTATTTTATATAGAGTAGTATATATATATTTTAATCCCAAACTCCTAATTTATCCCTTCCCCTTTGGTAACCATAAACTGGTTTTCTCTGTGTGTGTTTCTATTTCTGTTTTGTAAAATAAATTCATCTGTATCATTTTTTTTTTTTTTTTGTCTTTTTAGGGCTGCACCCTCAGCATATGGAGGTTTCCAGGCTATGGGCTGAATCAGAGCTGCAGGTGCTGGCCAATGCCACAGCCACAGCAACTCAGGGTCCAAGCCACTGAGCGAGACTGGATACTTAACCCACTGAGTGAGACCAGGGATGGAACTCTTGTTTCATGGATATTAGTCAGGTTTGTTAACACTGAGCCACAACAGGAACTCCCGTCTGCATCTTCTTTTTTTTTTTTGTCTTGTCGTTTTAGGGCAGCACCCACGGCATATGGAAGTTCCCAGACTAGGGGCTGAATCAGAGCTATAGCTACTGGCCTACACCACAGCCACAGCAACGCCAGATCCAAGCCATACCTGCAAACAAAACCACAGCTCACAGCAACGCCAGACCCTTAACCCACTGAGCAAGGCCAGGGGTTGAACCCACGTCCTCATGGATACTAGTCGGGTTTGTTAACCGTCGTTTTTTTTTTTAATGGTAGGTTTTTTTTTCTTTTTTCAGCTTCACCTATAGTGTATGGAAGTTCCCAGACCAGGAATCAGATCCGAGCTGCAGTTGCAATCTACACTGCAGCTGCAACAATGCTAATCCTTAATCCACTGTGCTGGGCTAGGAATTGAACCTACAGCCTATCTCTCCAGAGACACCACCAATCCCATTGCACCACAGTGGGAACTCCCTTTTTTTTTTTAGATTCTACATACAGGGGATACCATATACAGTAACTTTATGTTTAACTTTTTTTTTTTTGGTTCCCTGGCCAGGGATCAAACTCAAGCCATAGTAGTGACAGTACTGGATCCTCAACCCACTTAGCCACTAGGGGACTTCTATATTTAATTTTTTATGGACATGTCAGATGGTCTGTACACTGGCTCTATCAGTTTAAGTTCCCACCGACTTGTGAGTGCTCCAACTCTGCCACATCCTAGCCCATATTTGTTATTTTTTTGGCCACCGTGCAACATATGGAGTTCCTGGGCCTGGGATCAGATTGAAGCCACAGTAGCAACCTAAGCCACAGTTGCAGCAACACTGGATCTTTAACTCACTGTGCTGAGCCAGAGATCAAACCTTCATCCCAGTGCTTGCAAGACACAGCTGATCCTGTTGTGCCACAGCAGGAACTCCTTGTTATTTGTCTTTTCATTGTAGCCATCCCAGTGAGTGTGAAGTGGGTGGTTTTGATTTGCATTGTCCTGATGACTAAGGATGTTGTGTTTCTTTGCATGCATGGCTGTTTCACACACATTCAGCAACCAGGTATCCGCACGTTGTCACTCAGGTAGGCTCCTGGGACACTGAAGTAACTTAGACAGGCACAGCCTGCTCCAGAGAGGTAAGGACTTGTGAACAAAGCAGGTATCTGCCAAGAACAGGATACTGGACATCACCCATGAAGTGACCCACAGGCCACAATCCAGACAGGCCCAAAGGGAGGGAAAGTTGCTGCCAGGTCTTCCTTCTAGATCTTCAGTAAAATCAGAGTCCAGATGCAAGAGTTGTTAGCGTGTGAGGAGCTGGTCACAGGACGTAACTATTCTTGTTTATTTATTTACTTATTTATTGTTGGCCACACTCAGGGCCAGAGCTGTAACCAGAGCCACAGCAGTGACAGACCCGGATCCTCCACTAGCTGAGCCACCAGAGAGCTCCAGAACACAACTATTCTTGGTCTTAAAGTTGACTCAGAAATTGCAGAGGTTCAGAGAGAGGGCAGAGTCTCCTAGATGGATGATTACAGGGCCCAGGACCTGGTGCTAATTGGGGCTGTAAGTGGACTGCAGCCACATTCCACCCCTGCCCCGCATCCACCCCCATGATCCCCCCCCCTTTAGAGAGGCGACAACATTACAAAAAACGCGGGGACACAGAGAGTGGAAGGGGAGTGCCAGGGGTTGGGGAGACTGAGTTAGTGTGTAAAGGGTGCCGAGCTTCGGTCTGGGAAGATGAGAATGTTCGTGGGTGGATGGTGACGATGGCCGCACAACAACGTTATGCATTCGATGCCACGGCGCTGTGTACTTGAAAACAGCGAAAATGGCAACTTCATGTTGTGTATACTTTGCCATGATGGTAAAATGTCGCGCTCACTCTCGGCTTTGACGCAATGAAAACGAGGCAAACTGTGCCGCGCACGCCGAGCGGCAATCGGCCTGGTCCCGCAAAGGTCCCATCCCTTCCGGGGGACAGTGACCCGGCGACAGGCTCTCGCCTCGCCTCCTCAGCCTCCTCCCCCGCGCGCACGGCCGCGCCCGGCCCAGGAATTCACTCCTGGATCCTCAGCTGCTGGGCCAGTGTCAAGAGCACATCTCGGCCCTCGGACTCTCTGGCCGAGCTGCCCGGACAGAGGCCCCGGGCCTCTGAACCCGACCCACTTGGACCGGCGGGACCCACCCACATGGACGCGCGGGGACCCGAAGCTCCCAGTGGGCGCGCGCTGCGCGACGCGGTGAGTGAGAACCCGGCTCCCTCCCTCCGCTTTCCTCGCTGCCGGACCCCCGCCCGCGCTGCGCATTCCCCACCCCACACCCCGCCCCTGCCTTCCCGGGGCTGTAGCGACGCCAGCGCTCAGCTTGCAGCTGGACCACCCCGGACGCGGAGAAACCTGCCCTGCGCCGCGGGGCCTGCCGTCCGCTTCCCATTTACCGGAGGAGCTCCGGTGCCAGAGATGAGACCACCAGAGATCAGCAAGCAACATTTCAGGACTCATCAGTTTGTCTTGCTCAAAAGAATTGGTTAGATGTACACACCTGACTATGCATTTTCAAAACCAAATCAAACCTACACCCCCGCCCCGAGTGAGGAAGAGCTCCAGACGGAGCGCCATGCCATCTTCTCTCGTGAAAGCGGACTTGAGGTGGAGGTCCCACCTTGGCTGCCCTGGAGGTAGTACACAGGTGCGAGGAGGGAGTTGGCAGGTAAATGGTATGAGATTTGAAATCGTAAACCACAAGGCGGTGTCTGATACGGCCCGCTGCTGGTAACAATAGCTGGTATTTCGGCATGGCCTGGGAAACAATTTCTGCAATACCAATCACAGCTAATAAATACCCACAAGTTTAAGGGAGGAGGGAGCCCATCGTGGATGTGCTGATTGTTTCAGCTCTTCTGAAGAATTATTTGAGGAACCCAAGTTTAAGGAGACTTTCTTTTAGGAGTTCCCGTCGTGGCTCAGTGGTTAACAAATCTGACTAGGAACTATGAGGTTCCCGCGTTGCTGTGGCTGTGGCGAAGGCCGGCAGCTACAGCTCCTGTTAGACCCCTAGCCTGGGAACCTCCATATGCCGCGGGTGCGGCCCTAGATAAAGGAAAAAAAAAGACAAAATGAAGACTTTCTCTTAGGTTATCTTCTAAACATGCTTTTTTCTAGATCTTTCTTCTTTCTTTCTTTCTTTTTATGTGTACTTTTATTTTTTGGTGGTGCCCCCAGTTCCCAGGCCAGGTATCCTTGACATCCACCCGAGCCCCAGCATCCACCAGAACCACAGAAGTGACAGCACCAGTTCCTTAACCCACTGTGCCACAAGGGAGCTCCTTCGATACCCTTTGAATGGGAAGGCACCTTGTCAAAAATCAGCCATGGTGATGGATGGTTCTCTTCCATGGTGCTTAGAATGTTCTGCATCAAAAGTAAATATATATATTTAGTTGTCTTATGGTTCATTTTTTCAGGCAGAAAATCTATTTCAGGAACTTCAAGAACATTTTCAAGCTCTGACTGCAACATTAAACCTCAGAAATATCCTTTTCTATCTCATAGCAAATACTGCAGTGCTTTTGAACTGTTGAACTATTGTGGAATATCTTCTGTTGTCTACTATTAGTGGATAATTGTTGACCTAGGACTTCCTGGAGTTGGCATTTGTGCCTTTATGTGGCATCCTGATGTATTAATTTCCATGCACAGGTAATTACTTCCTGCTTGACCAGCAATATAGGGCATTTTGTATGGCTAGGGTAAAACACAAGGACACATAAGCAATACGTACTTCCCAGTGGGCCTTTTCCAGCAAGCTCTAAATAAATCTGGAGAGTCTGCTTGATAACATTTATTCTCCACCAGTCAGAACCCTGCAAATGTACGGGGGAAGGTCTCCATCACAGGGTCTGAAACAAGGCTCTTCTCATCTTGTTTGGTTTTTTAACTTCAACAGCTCACTATTTGGTAAGACATGAATTCAAACAATTAGTATAGAATGTTTCTGGTTTAAAAAAATACAGATAAAGGGACACTTGCCCTGACACTTGCCTAAGTGAACTCACTTCACACAAATTCCTTACTTAACATGTGTCCAAAGTGTTTGCAGACGGAACAATTTACTCACAATTTTTGGTCCTGTAGATGGGTTCCCATGGGAGAAAGATTCTTAAACTTGATAAAATTAAACAGTAGGAAAGTTTGTTTGAAACAGAGGTAATTTCCATTATGTTTTCATACCAATTAAAGTTTGGCTAAAACATAGTTAAACATACCAGACAACGTCATATCCCTGAATCCATGTCCACACAAAGGGAGCCAAGTTTTCAGAACTGGGCCATGAAAAGATTAAAGACACACTATAAAACTGCAGGGATATCATTAACTTGCACTGATCTTAAGGTGTTAATACCGTCATCTTTGACCCCCTTATTTTAAATGCACCGCAGGGCGTTTCCATCTGACTCAGCAGTGCAGTTTGATGGAGTCTGTGAGGGACTGGGTTCTGTTCTCCTTAACGTCTGTGCTGTTCTCCTTAACGTTGTACTGGAGGAAATGGGAGGTCGAATAGAAGACTTGCAGAAGAATGTCAACGACTTAATGGTGCAAGCTGGGATTGAAAGTTCTGTTAAAGAACAAATGGTAAGACCTTATTAGGACACTATTATGTTTACCTTTTACGTATCTTCTGCTTGCTTTCATCTTGAAAAATTTGATCCCGTGTTTGCTCACCAAGAGAACTGCTGACTCTGCAAAACCTTTAGGAATAAAAAACATCCACACGTGCTCTTTGTCATTGTTCCCTTAAAAGTGTACATTTTAAATGAAAAACTGTTATTAAAAAGTTGAATTTTATTAAAATACTTTTCACCTTCATCCTTCAAATTAGTCTTCAATCAAGACATAAGTCACAATGAATGAGAGATTGGGAATTGACTAGTGGCTTCTGTTTGAGGCTATATGTTCACATAATCATTTAGAGATGACGCATACCTTAGGCTTTCACCCCATTTCATGACTAATTCCTAAGGATCTCACCCTGCCCCCCCAAGCAAACATTTCTTTTCTAGTGGAATTTTGCGCATCTTTTTTTAATTTTGTTTTTTATTGTAGCTGATGTACAATATTATGTAAGTTACAGGTGTGCAATATAGTGATTCACAACTTTTTTCTTTGCTTTTCAGGGCCGCATCCATGGCATATGGAAGTTCCCAGGCTGGGGTCTGAATCAGAGCTGCAGCTGCTGGCTTGCACCACAGCCACAGCAACATGGGATCCAAGCCATGTCTGCGATCTGAACCACAGCTCATGGCAATGCTAGATCCTTAACCCACTGAGGGATTAAACCCGCATCATCATGGATACTAGTCGGATCATTTCCCCTGAACCATGATGGGAATGCCATGAGTCACAATTTTTAAAGTTTATACTCCATTGACAGCTATTATAAAATATTGGTTATATTCCCAATATAGCCAATATTGGGTACAAAGTATTGCTTTTTTTTTTTTTTTTACGGCCACTCCTGCAGTACATGGAAGTTCCTAGGCTAGGAGTCAAATGGATCTGAACTGCATCTGCAACCTGTGCCACAGCTGGCACCAACACCAGGTTCTTAATCCACTGAATGAGACCAGGGATCAAACAGCATCCTATGGACACTATGTTGGGTTCTTAACCTGCTGAGCACAACAGGAACTTCTACAAAATATTCTTGTAGCTTATTTTATACGTAGTAGTTTGTACCTCTTACTCCCATATCCCTATGTTGTCCGTCCCCTCTTCCCTCTCCTCCCTCTCCAGTAATAACCACTAGTTTTGTTCTGTGAGCCTGCCTCTTTCTTGTTATATTCACTAGTTTGTCCTATTTTTTAAGATTCCACATATAAGTGATCTTATACGATATTTGTCTTTCTCTAACTTCACTTAGTATGATTATCGCTAGGTCCTTCCATGTTGCTACAAATGGCATTATTTCATTCTTTCTATGGCTACATTGTGTATATGTATCACAGCCTTCTTAATCTGTTCATCTGTCCATGGACATTTAGGTTGTTTCCAGGTCTTGGTGATTATAAATAATGCCGCTATGAACATTGCAGTGCATGTATCTTTTCAAATAAGTGTCTTGGACTGACTTTGTGTCCATGTGACATATTTGGAAACACAAACCTTATTTTATGAAGATACTCAAACATGTTTCACTGACATAGTATCCTGATTCAATGAGCACCTCTCCACACTGTTGATATGAAGTAACATTTTGTCATTGGAAGACCACATACTGTTTATTCACCTTCGGGTGTGAATCCACACAGTCTCCATCTGACTAAAATGAAAATCAGTTAACATTTGTGTTTTTCTATATACTGAACTTTTCCTGTATAAAAGTGTTCTAGTAATTACAGAAATTAAGGTACTCTTATTGAAAGCTTGGATTCCAGTTTAACTGTACATTAGTTGATATATACACCTACCATTACTTCTTTTAATTTTTTTCTTACAGACTTGAAGAAAGTAGACCAGTCATCTGAAAGTGTGAGAAAATGAAAACTATACTTTTTGAGAAATAATCTACATGTGTTCTGACTTTTGGGCTTTAAAAATTCATTTTAGTAAACTAAACGTTGTTTAGAAAACAAAGACAATGCTATAAGAATGTAAATCAGAGCGTGATTAGCCACTTAACACAGATAACTGTAAAATGGCAAAACATTTTTCAGTGCATACCTAATATTTGTAAATTATGGAAGAAAAGCATGAACTTCATTAGGTCATTTTTTTTCCGAGTTAAGTTCTATATAGCTCTTTCTTAAAAGTATCATAAGCAGTTTAGTCACAGAAGTTGCTCTTTTAGTAACTTCATTACTATACAATAACTCCAGTCAGAGTTTGGGGGATGGCTGGTTGTAATCTGCCCAGTTCAAACAGGTTCTGGCAGTTGTGTTCTCCAAACCAAAGAAACAGGTGAGGCAGGAGCTCTGTGACTGCTTCCTCCGTCACTCTCACCCACTGCACAGCCTAGAGGTAGTTACCAAGAAGATGCACAAGGAACACACCTAAGTTTATTTGGTAACAGATGTCTTCAACTACTTGTCCAGTTCACCTGTCACTGAGCCAAAGTAAAAACAGAGCTATGCTCACCTGAGAAGGGGTCAGTTGTAGGCTCTCATGGTAAAAATTAACATTATTCCTACATGTAAATCCAACTTTATACGAAAGTCAAAATCATTTATAATTCTACAATTTAAAATTAACCGCTGTCAATGCTCTTCTATGCAGGCAATTTTATACAACTGATCATACTGTTTATGACCCAATACCCTGTTCTCATATCATAAACACTTTTCTGGGCACCTTGGGCTCCTTATCTCCCATGGGCTCAGTGTAGGCAGAATAGGGCGTCTACCCGCCAGACCTCTGGATGCCTGCGAACAGCCTACTGCAAACACTGATTGTTTTACTGTTTCAGACCTTTCTTTTAATGTCTTAAAATTACGTAAATGGCACTATACCGAAGTATCCTTTTCGACCTAGTTCTTCCATTCAGTAGTTTAAGATTTGCCTGTGTTGGTATGTATAGGTCTAGTTCAGTGTAACTAACTGCAATTTAAGTCCTTTGACTATTTTCCATTTGACCGTTTTGAAAAAATTCTGCAATAAATACCCTTGCATGTCTTCTGTGTGTATGTCAGTCTCTCTACCTCCTAGCCTGCTTGCCTCTGTTTCGGCTGCCCTGTCCAACCCCTGGACTTTGCAGAAAAGCCATCCTGGGAAGACTGGGAAGCAGAAGTCAGTCACTCGATGACCAGAGAACTAGGGGTATCAAAATACTTTTCTAGTTAATTTCAACTTGATTAAAGCAACATGCACAGCAATGAGGGAAAGTTCAGCAGCCCTATAGATCCAGGTTTTTTTTTTTTTTAGGGCCACACCCGCTGCATATGGAAGTTCCCGTTCTAGGGGTCAAATTTGAGCTGCAGCTGCCAGCCTACACCATAGCCACAGCAACGCTGGATCCAAGCCACATCTGTGACTTATGCCAGAGCTTGCAGCAATGCTGGATCCTTAACCCACTGAGTGAGGCCAAGGATTGAATACACATCCTTGTGGATACTAGTTCAGATGGGTTCGTAACTGCTCAGTCACAAGGGGAACTCCATAAATGGAAATGTTAAGGTTGGAGATACTAAACTGCAGATTTGCATTTGAATTTTAAATCCATTTAGAGAAAGAAAAATGGCAGAAAAAGGTAAGGCAGATCTATCCTCACTTCTATTGGATAAAAAGAATTAAGATGGCAGAACAGAAGGACTGGAGCTCAACTTCTTTCATAAAAACAACAAAATTACAACCAAATGCTGAGCAACCTTCAACCAAATGGACTGGAAACCTTAAATCCATTTAAAAGTACAGTCCTGGAGTTCCCTGGTGGTGCAGAGGGGTTGGGAATCCAGTGTCTGCCTCTGTTCTGAGTTGTGGGTCGTAACTATGGTGCAGGTTCAATCCCTGGCCCAAGAACTTTTGCATGCCCCAAAAAGACACACTCCTTTGTGTGCGAGTACGTGTACGAGTACGTACGTGTATGTGGCTTTTTTGTATTTGTTGACTTCATTGTTTGGTTAGTACCCCTCACCATTCAACAAGGAGTCAATTTGACAAGGTAGGCCCACCAGGTCACTGTTCCCACTGACCTTGGGGTAGCACATGTCAGACAGCAGACACCCGCATCTCCTTCCCTCCTTCCCACGGGAGGAAACGGGGCCTGGGGCCACTGGCCTGAGGTCCTCAGTAAGCACAGAGCCTGGCTGTGAGACCGGGGGGAGCTCCCAAGTGTGCCCCCACCAGGCCCCTGGGCAGCCTCCACACCGTATGACTCCTTCATTTCAGTCGTGGGCACCAAGATGTATGTGTCCAGGAAGATCCTAACCAACAACAACATGCTGCTAGGATAAGAGATTCAGAGGAGAAACTTGGATACAGAAATCACTTAGGTACATGGATGAAGAGTCACAGAAACAGTGTATTTAGGTACATCTGATACAACCTTAGAAGGAATAAGAAACAACTCTTACTCTTTATATGTAAAAGGCTCCAAAAATCATTTTATCAGTTTTTATAACCAGAAAAATAAGATAATTTTTCCTTACATGTGTATCCTTTCTGAACTCAAGCCTCTGGTTCTGTTGTGGGTTGAACTGTGACAGGACCCACCCCCGCCATTCCTATGTCCTAACCCCAGGGCCTCAGGATGTCCGTCTTCACAGATGTGATTAGCTGAGATGAGGTTATGCCGGGGTGGGGTGGCCCTCAGCAGTGGGGACATCTGGACACAGACACACATGGGGAGAATAGCACGTGATGACGAAGGCTGGAATTTCAGCAGCCCCAGGAAACACAGCCAGATTCTCACTGACAAGTGTGCAAACACAGCGGCCCCAAAGGACTCCCACCTGAACCTCCCCCCAAAGGTGGACTTAATCCCTGACTACCAAAACCACTCATCTAAACACTGAGTTTCCTCAGAAATAAATGATTGTGACTGTTCCTGCCACCATGTATTGTATTTATTTAGCTATTTACAAATATTTGCTGATACAAAAATACAATGACCAGGTGGACCGAAAGAGGAGGCGATGTCATCCTCACTGCAAAACCCTCCAGCTCCTTGAGCCAAGCATACTTCCTCAGATGCTTTCAAGAGTTTAGACTATGCCCACATGGGACTGACGCCACGGCACCTGTGTGCACCAGGACCGGCCAGGAGCTCAGTATCTGTACTTGGTGGAGTAATCCTTCGGGGATACAACCAGACCACGGCCTTTCCGGGCCCCGCGGTACACAGTCTCGATTATGTCAATCATTTCCTGCTTGTCCTCCATGGCCCAGTTGATCTTGTTGTTGTTGCCAGTACCCAGGTCAATCATGATGTGCTTGTTCCTGCAAGAGGGAAAGAGGATCAATGCTCATAAAAATCCTTCCGGAAAAGAATCCATGAAAAACATGTCTTACCTTTCCCACTATTACAAACTCTTATTAAAACCAGTTAACACAACCAAGAGATTATACAATGATTAGGAGACTGGAAACAACCGAAATGTTATTCACAGAAACACACAAAGCTCCTTCCACATGTTTCTGTACTTCCGTAGAACAAATAAGCTACAGGGTAACTGAAGGTCAAAGGATACAGTTTTCATTACTTGGGAAGCCAAACTATTTTCCAGAGGGCTGTACTAATTTATTTGAAAAAAATTTATCTTAAAAAAAGCAATGTAGGAGTTCATCGTGAGCACTCAGTATACATGTTATTAAAGCCCTACTAAGGAGCTCCCGATGGTCCAGTTGTTAAGGACTCATCATCATCACTGCTGTGCCTCGGGTCCCATCTCTTGCCTAGAACTTCCGTGTGCCTCAGGAGTGGCCAGAATTTTTTTTTTATTTTTAAAAAAGCCCTACTGATTGTGAAATGAATATATTTTGCATTTCCACGATTCTTCACAAATTTATCTTTCAAGATGCTACTTTTATTGGCTGCACTCGGGACATGTTAAAATTCCCAGGCCAGGGATCAAACCCATGCCAAATCAGTGACAATGCCAGATTCTTTTTTTTTTTTTTTTGTCTTTTTGCCTTTATGTGGAGCCGCACCCGCGGCATATGGAGGTTCCCAGGCTAGGGGTCTTACAGGAGCTGTAGCTGCCGGCCTTCACCACAGCCACAGCAATGTGGGATCCGAGCCGCGTCTGCAACCTACACCACAGCTCACGGCAACGCCGGATCCTTAACCCACTGAGCAAGGTCAGGGATCGAACCCGCAACCTCATGGTTCTTAGTCGGATTCGTTAACCACTGAACCACGAAGGGAACTCCACAATGCCAGATTCTTAATCTGCTGAGCCACCACGGAACCCTTAAAAGGTTGCTTTTAAGAAAGAATTTAGGAGTTCCCGTTGTGGCTTAGTGGTTAACGAATCCGACTAGGAACCATGAGGTTGCGGGTTCGATCCCTGGCCTTGCTCAGTGGGTTAAGGATCCGGCATTGCCATGAGCTGTGGTGTAGGTTGCAGACGCGGCTCGGATCCCGCGTTGCTGTGGCTGTGGCGAAGGCCGGCAGCCACAGCTCTTGTTAGGCCCCTAGCCTGGGAACCTCTATATGCCGCAGGTGCAGCCCTAGATAAGGCAAAAAGACAAAAAAAAAAAGGAATTTATATGGCCCTTTAAAAAATAAAGATATTAACCATTGTTGTAACATCTGCAGGAATTCTTTGTTTTTTGTTTAAACTTTTTTTTGGGGGAGATTGGATTAAGATGGCGGAATAGAAAGACTGGAGCTCAACTTCTCTCCCAAATAACAGCAAAACTACAACCAAATGCCGAGCAACCTTCAACCAAATGGACTCTAAACTTCCAAAAAAGATACTCTGCTCCAGAAGACACAGCGGAGACCACATCAAGAGGTAGGAGGGGCGATTACGCGATAGAAGCAACCCCATACCTCCCGGGTGGGAAGCCCCACAGACTGGAAAGTAACTGCATCACAGAGACTCAGCTACAGGACTGAGAGTTCTGAGCC
>PVHT020000065.1:192189-219987 GCA_004024745.2 Catagonus wagneri
CTATTGTCGACACAAAGGTCACCACACCAAAAACCTACAAAAATGAAAAGACAGAAAACTCTAACTCAGATAAGGGAGAAAGAGAAAAGCCCAGAAAAACAGCTCAGTGATGAGGAGATTATCAGCCTCCCAGAAAGGGACTTTAGACTGTTGATGCTGAAGATGATGCAAGGCATTGGAAATAGACTGGAGGCAAAGATTGATAATTTACAGGAAACACTGAGCAAAGAAATACAAGCTGTAAAAATTAAACTTTTTTTTTGCTTTTCAGGGCCACACCTGGGGCATATGAAGTTTCCAGGCTAGGGGTTGAATTGGAGCTGCAGCTGGAAGCCTATACCACAGCCACAGCAAATCGAGACCTGAGCTACATCTGCGACCTACACCATATCTTATGGTAACACTGGACCCTTAACCCACTGAGCGAGTCCAGGGATGGAACCTGAGCCCTCATGGATATTAGTCAGGTTCGTTAATGCTGCAACAGGAACTCCAGGCTGCACTAATGCTTAATAATTTAACTTCTATTTCTGCAAGGTTGTAAGTGTGGCCCCCAGCTGCTGTTCCATGTATATGTGCTCCATCCTGAGGTTGCAGTTTGGCCTCCTTTCAGCCAGAGTGCACTTCCCAAAGTAAATCTGATGTTACCTTCCTGATGCAAACATTCCCTTCCAGGCAATGTTCCAAGTCCTCACACTGGTCTAGGAATCCAGGCATCTGGACCTGCCCCACTCTCCCCTCATCACCTGCGCCTCCTAACCTCACCTGTCAGTCTTCCCACCTCCTTGCAGGATTCCGAATTGTGGCAGCTATTCTGCCTTTGTGCCCCTGCCTGTGCCTGCCCCTGCTAGATGCATGGGGCTTGACCAAACTTTTTAAGCACTCCCTGCTACTGAAAGTATCTGAACCTTTGTGAATACCTGCTGCAACATTGTGATTTATAGGAAAAACATGTATTTGGTCACTCAGATGACTCTTTTTCTCATTCGTATTTGGTCTTCATCCACAATTCCTGGCTCACAGTTACCAAAATCCTCGGAATTTCCATGAATAACGGTCATGGGATATTTGGTCTCTAGTTTTCAGTTCCCGAAAACACTTCAGGGCCATAAAGGTGAAATGGGTGCCTTGGTGTCACAGGTAGGCTTATGTTCACGAAGGTGACTTCTTGATCCCACCAGCAGGGTGTCCGAGACGTGCCCATTGGTATGGGGAAGACCCCCCAACCCCCCACAGTGGAACTGGGTTCTCTTCCATCTCCCTGTTTACCTGTGCTAATTCACCACAGATGAAGTTCTGTGATAACAGGAACCCTGTCTGACAGTGTCCCAGCACTAGACATGAAACCTAGTGGGACTCTATCTGTGTATATATTTGCTGAATAAATTAATTAAAGTACTGTTAACACCTGTCTTAGAAGTCTGGGTTACAGAAACAGTAGAAGATTTTGTCTCATTTTCCGAGTGCAGTATCAATTACAAAAGAGCAAAATATGCCGTCTGCCACAGCACCACCTGATTCCTTTCTGCAACCTCCTTCCCCATCAGAGCTTCTCCTGGCCACACATGGTGGGAAGCAGGATCTAAGGTGGCACACATATTCCCACCTGGAGGACTTTTGGAGAACTTTGAGAAGCATAACAGAAAAGGCCTGGATTGCCTTAGATAGCCTGTTAGTAGAAATACGGACTTGCAAGGAGGTAGACAGATGGTATGGGGAGTGGAGGAACGGGATCTTTGCTACACAGAGGCAGAATGTCTGTGACACTTGTAAGCGATGAACGTGGCTAACAGCTGAGAACACAGAAGCAAAGTCTTGAAGACACTGCCTGGTTTCTTGGGCCTTACAGTAAAAGAACAGAGAAACTGATGTAAAAACTGTCAACAACAACAACAAAAAATTCTCAGCCTCTCCAAATAGCAAAAGATGCTGAAATCCAGAAGTGGCTGCTAAACTCTTGACACAGAGGCCACATTACCTTCTGCTGAGACCTAGAAAAGACCTAAAAGTCAGAATGTTCAAAGGACAGGATTTTCCCCTAGGAAGCAGCCGCCAGGCAGAGGGCACCCCTGGCACCGAGGACAGACTCTACTTGCTCAGGCTGAGGGGCAGCATACAATGGAGGAGCCACTACAACCTCATGCTGCTGGCAGGAAGCGGGCTGAAAAATAAGCCAGCTTCAAATGCCTTTCACAAAAAAGGCAGAAAAAACTGGGCAGAACCCTCCCAAGGGCAGGCATTGGACCAGGAGGATGACCCCAGCCCTGCATCACAGCCCGCTTCCTCCTGATGCTCCTGTGAACTGAGACTGTTCCTCATGCCTGTCCCACACTGCGTCCTGAGGAGGGGCCACAGAGAAGGAGTGCCCAGGAGCTAGGCTTAACGAGTTGACCAGAGAAGACTCAATCACACTCAGTTTTGCATACAGGAGGGATCTGAATCTTTGGGAGCCAGAGGACAGACTGCAGTAGGCAGAATCCTAAAATAACCTCTGCTATTTCCTGCTGTAATCCTTGGGACTGTGAGATGGACATCATGCCTCTGATCAGTTACACTGCACTGCAAAGGAAATTCTGCAGGTGTCACTGCAAGTACTTATCAGTTGACTTTAAAATAAGGAGATGCTCCTGAATTATACAGTCTAATCCATCACGGGTGACCTCTGAAAGCAGAACAGGAAGTCGGAGCAACTGTGCGAAAACGATTTAACTCTTGGTTGAGGGATTCGAAGACGGAGGGACCTCTAGGAGCACAGAGGGGCCCTGGTGGAAACAGACCTCATTCCCATGCCCACCCAGAACTGGATTCAGCCAATAGCCTCTGAGAGCCAAGCAGATTCCTCCCTGACTGACTGCCGAGCTAAAAGCCCAGCCTGTGACTATGGCCTTGAGACTCCGAGACAGAACCCAGTGTGCCTGCCTGGACTGTGATCTACAGAGCTTGGGCTCATAAATGGTGTTTTCAGCCACCAAGTTTGGGCACACTGTCAAACAGAACAGAAAGCTAATCTACAACCTATATACTCTACCCAGACTTCTAATTGTGAAATTCTACCTCTGGAGCCTGATGTTTATGTTGCTATTTACTAACTTTTGTAGTAACAATAAACAGTAAGTTTTTTTTTTCTTCTTTTTAGGGCCACACCATCGACGTAAGGAGGTTCCTAGGCTAGGGGTCAAATCAGAGCTACAGCTGCCGGTGTACACCACCATAGCCACAGCAACACAGGATCCGAGCCGTATCTGCAACCTACATACACCACAGCTCATGGCAATGCCGGATCCCTGACCCAACTGAGTGAGGCCAGGGATGGAACCTGCATCCTCATGGATACTAGTCGGAATCGTTTCTGCTGTGCCACAATGGGAATTCCAAAAGTAAGAAATTTTGACAAGTAAAACCTGTAAAATGGTGATTCTTTCCAAATTAAATCTCCACAATAGAATTTTTGTTCACTCGTGATACTACTTAATTTTATAAGTACCATCAAACATATTTGCATCTGAATCAGACACCCATGTGCCTAACCGGTAGCCATTTCACGTTTTCCTTTCATGAAAAGTTTGTAAATCATGGATACAAATTAATTTAAGGCAATTAGGAAAATTCTATTCCTTGAGCCAGTAACTGACTGACTAGAGTCCACAACAGAGTTTTTGTTTTGTTTTGTTTTGTTTTGTTTTTAGGGCTGCACCCACAGCATATAGAAGTTTCCAGGCTAGGGAAAGAACTGGAGCTACAGCTGCCAGCCTACGCCACAGCCACAAGCAGTGCCGGATGCAAGTCACGTCTGCGACCTATATGACAGCTCATGGTAACACCGGATCCTTAACCCACTGAGTGGGGCCAGGGATTGAACCCGCATCCTCATGGATACTAGTTGGGTTTGTTACCACTGAGCCACAAAGGGAACTCCAGCAACAGAATTTTTCAGCTAATAAAATAATCTTGCATTTATAAGCAAAGTAACTAAGCACAGGTTTTCCTTCTGGGTATCACAAAAGAATGCTAAATAAAGTCACTGATATCATATTTAAAAAGTGAGTTATTTTAAACACATTTTTTCATCAACAGATTATACTTAAAGGTATCTTAAATGTCAGTAAGAACGTCTTCCACTTAATTACACTTCATTTAGTTTTCTGGGCAGTTATTTCAAAAGGGTAATGTGTTACTGAGTAAATTCTAAATCTGTAATTGCTACTTTGAAAATTATTTAAAAGATCACATTGATTGCCTGGTGACACAAACCATATTATGAGTGCATAACTGACTTCCTTCCAAAGAAAAGAATCTAAAGATATATTGATTACATTAAACTTCCTGACCATCTATTCAATTTAAATAACAAATTTAGGAGAACATACCTGAAGAAAAACATGACAGTACACGGATCGTATAACTCATACATTTTGTTGAAGTCTGGTACTTCTGTTATATCCACAAGATAAATAACTGCAAAATTTTTAACCTAAAAGGAAAGGAGATTGGGGAAAAAAATTTTTTTTTTTAAATTTTGTAAAAGCACATTAAGAAACAAAAACAGGAGTTCCCATCGTGGCTCAGTGGTTAACGAATCCGACTAAGAATCATGAGGTTGAGGGTTCAATCCCTGGCCTTGCTCAGTGGGTTAAGGATCTGGCGTTGCCGTGAGCTGTGGTATAGGTTGCAGACGTGGCTCAGATCCCTCGTTGCTGTGGCTGTGGCTGTGGCGAAGGCCAGCAGCTACAGCTCCTGTTAGACCCCTAGCCTGGAAACCTCCATATGCCGCGGGTGCGGCCCTAAAAATGACAAAAAGACAAAAAAAAAAAAAAAAACCAAAAACAGTTCATGTATAATAGGACACTTTTCAAACTAACTGTCCCATACTTTCCCCGGTAGACCTGGCATAAAGGAAGATAATTCAACACAATCAGGATTCTGAACAACTCCATTAACACCTCATTCAGAACAGTAAGTTATGAGAATCCTGCAGAAAACGTCCACTGATATATCTTTGTGTTGACCTAACAATAATAATCTATATGAATTCATCCAATTTGAACCTTTACAACTACTTAATTACATGCAATAAACAGGTTCTTTAAAGCATGTCTTTGTTATTCAGCCACACATCCCCTCATACTTAGGCCTGGACACTGGCACACACCAACGGACTAAACCCCAAATCACCCTGTATGCAACAAATGTTAAGTTCTTTCCCTTTTTTTTTTTTTTTTGTCTTTTTGCCTTTCCTAGGGCCACACTCGCAGCATATGGAGGTTCCCAGGCTAGGGGTCTAACAGGAGCTGTAGCCACCAGCCTACGCCACAGCCACAGCCACAGCAACGCGGGATCCAAGCCGTGTCTGCAACCTACACCACAGCTCACGGCAACGCCAGATCCTTAACCCACTGAGCAAGGCCAGGGATCGAACCCGCAACCTCATGGTTCCTAGTCGGATTCGTTAACCACTGAGCCACAACAGGAACTCCTAATTTCTTTCCTTAATTGAGAGTTCATAAAAGAACACTTAGAAAACCCAGAAAATTACAAATAAAATTACCTCCAGCCAGAGTTAAGTACTGAGAATGTATTTTTACTATATTCTGTCCCATTTTTTTCTGGTATAAACATAAAAAATCTGTTTATACTGTTTTAACAAAATATGATTGTACAGTGATCACACTATAATATTTTGTATCTTGTTTTACTTATGAGCATTCTCATATAAATTGCATACTTTCCCAAAACACAATTTTTATGGCTACATAGTTCATCAAACGGCTATGCCAGGAGTTCCCACTGTGGTTCAGGGTAACGAACCCAACTAGTATTCATGATGATTTGATTCCTGGCCTGGGAACTTCTACATGCCATGAGCATGAACCCCCACAAAAAAAAAAAAAAATTTGCAGGATAGGAAATGTTTGAGGGGTTATGTGTTACAAGATTGACAAAATATTGGTTATTGCAATAAGTACAGAGGAGTTCACTATGCTTTCCTCTGTATTTTTGGGAATATGAAGAAATATTTCACATGGAAATTTAAAACACCATCACCCAGAAAAAGGAGGGAAGGATGTTTACATTTGATGAGCACTCCTTCTGCTGATGGACGTAGGTGCTGAGGAAGAGGAAGAAGAGGTGTCTCTAGCAGCCACCCCGTTGACCCCCTTTTCCTGGTGAAAGGAGAGAACACATCTGCAGAAGATGGAGAACAGAAAGCTGAGCACAAGCTCACACCTCACATGACCTTCATGGCCACTCAGCTAGGGACTGGGTAATGTTTCCTGGCAGAAGTTACCCCCTGGTTCTAAGGCTCTGCCTACATCTAAATTCACTAAGCCAATATATTTTATCTCTTCCCACAAAATAAAACCAAGATATTACAATTAAAAAGATAAAATAGTAACATCACAGTACAAACACACATGCGCGCGCGCGCACACACGTCTCTGAAAGCTAAGATGAAGACTCAATGAAAGCTCCAGACACTTTTCAAATTCAAGGTGAATTACTTAGCCAACTGTTTCTGGTTCCTAGAACCTCCAAATCTCCAAGTTAAAGCAGAAATTGATGTGAGAAATCGCATTCTTCTAAAAGCAATTAGAATACATCTCAGCTGTTTCTTGTATGAGGGCATTCAACTATCCCAACTCGATGATGTCATAAAATTTTCACACTATAAATGCCAGTTTTTACAGTGAGAGCTTCAAAAAAGGCCTTATTCTCCTTTGCCTTCAATGATCAGAAAGAAAACCGCAGCTCATTCTAAAGTAAAATCAAAGGACACAACAGGACTTAATTTTTTTTCCCCTCCACAAGCATTACACATGAAACCTCAGGAGTCTGGGAACTGCATCTGCTGTCCTTACTGACCTGTCCTCAGAGCCAATGGGTACTTGACACACAGGAAGCACAAGGCAATATTTACCGAATGAACTACAGCAATAAGCTTGCATCTCACAACTCAAGAAATGTGTCACTCTCACTAAAAATGTGTTTTTGGACAATAATCCTTATTGCTTTAACAGGTGGTCTGGTTCTGCTTCTCCCTTAGAGGAGGGGCCCTGATGGGGGCTCTCCAGCTACTGCAGCTATGTGAGAGGGCCCGCCCCGCAACCCTGCTGAGCCTGTCCACCCTGCACCCACTGGCCTTCCTCTCACTCTGTGGACCCCCAGCTTCTCTCCTCTGGAAGAGCTTCTCCTAAAGGGGGCTACACAGATTCTGACATGATGCCTCCCACATGGTCTCAACTATTTCTCCTGAATGTTTCACATCTGTTAATGAATCTGCAGTTAACTAAAACTCTTGTATGTTTTTTATATAAAACCAAAATAAAGTAACTGTCTACGATCTTTTCTCCATTTAAAAATGTTCATGGAGTGGAGTTCCCGTTGTGGCTCAGTGGTTAACGAATACGACTAGGAACCATGAGGTTGCGGGTTCGAACCCTGGCCTTGTTCAGTGGGTTAACGATCCGGCGTTGCCAAGAGCTGTGGTGTAGGTCGCAGACGCAGCTTGGATCCTGCGTTGCTGTGGCTACAGCGTATGCCAGCGGCTACAGCTCCGATTAGACCCCTGGCCTGGGAACCTCCACATGCCATGTGTGCAGCCCTAAAATTACAAAAGGAAAAAAAAAAAAAAAAAGGGAGAATCCTCATTTGAGCATAAATTTCTGCTGGTTCAACCTGCTTTATGTGATGCTCAAGTCGTTCCTAAATAGCTCCATGAATACATCTGCCTTATATACAATTCTATTAGAATGCATGATTATGAGACAATATCACTGAAATTTGGCATATTTTAAACTCTATTTCTATGGACTTTTTAAACACACAAAGATTAAACATCTCACTTATTCTTACACACAATGGGATTTAGGTTAACAGTGAGCTGTGACAAACTGTGTTTGTGCAAAATGCCAAGACAGCTCAGAGGTACACAAAATAAGTTTCTCTGTGAAGCTGTGCATAAAATCACCCACTAAACAGGAAACCTAATGTTAATTGTCACTCTACCAAACTCTAGACATCTGTAAAATTTTTAAACATATCTGTGTTTTCAGTACAGCTCAAAACTAATCCAGCATGAGGTAGGAGTTGGTGCTGTCGAAGCAGCAAGTCAATAAACCACATTGTAGGAGAAATAGTATAATCAAGTCCAGCCTCAACATTGGAACTTTTACTCACTTTAAAACAGCTGGGGTATCCAAACAGGGCTCGTAACAAGGTGAGGAGGATCCCCCATTATCTGCCATTTCTGCAGAGGGAGATGTTTAAATAGACAGTTAAATTGTTCTTCATACTAAAACCTTAAATTTCAAAAACTCCTGAGCTTCCCCCAAAAGGGCTTCCAGAATTATAGACTCATATTTTGCCCTTAAGAAAAATAAAACATTAATATTAATAGTCTTATAAATGCATTTCAAGTTTACACTTCGAATAACTATAATCTAGTATTGAAGGTTTATTAAAATATAAATCCAAGTTTTGGACAAAAGAAAAGGAATAACTTTAAAAGGACAAGAGGAGTTCCTGCTGTGGTTCAGTGGGTTAAGAACCCAACTAGTATCCATGAGCACGTGGGTTCAATCCTTGGCCTCAGTGGTGCACACTGTGGTGAAGGTTGCAGATGTGGCTTGGATCTGGCGTTGCTGTGGCTGTGGTGAAGGCCAGCAGCTGCAGCTCCAATTTAACTCCTAGCCTGGGAACTGCCACATGCGCCAGGTGGGGCACTAGAAAGAAAATAAATAAATAACAGCAGAAAAGTACTCAAAGTGAGCTCAATTAAATGTTCTTATCAATAGGTTCAATACCAAAAAGTGCATGTCTGATAGTACTACAGCCTTCTGGTCTCTGAATGATATAAAGGAATCAGAAAAGTCCAATTTTGGTGAAAGCCCCTGAAACTCACACTGATACAAAACCTGTCTCCTAGCTAATAGTTTCTTCTGAGTTTTGCTCAGATTTGAAGAGTAAACAACCCCTACGCCTCTCATCATCCTCACCTGGTGCTCACCTGCCACCTTCAAGGCAGAGTCTAGCACACACACCCTAAGTTACTTCAGAGTCAACGAGGTAGTGTCACCACTTAGTGGAAGTGTCTTCATCCATCTTCACTGGACTCTGCAGTACCTGCCCTTGACCACTGCAGCTTAAGCCATACAAAAATGACCCCTGGCACCTCACTCTTGACTCTGACCCCTGTGTTGTTGCTGTTTGTCTTTTTAGAGCCACACCCAAGGCATATGGAAGTTCACAGGCCAGGGGTTGAATTAGAGCCTATAGCTGCTGGCCTACACCAGTCACAGCAATGCCAGATCTGAGCTGCATCTGCGACCCACACAACTCACAGCAATACCATATCCTTAATCCATGGAGCGAGCCCAGGGATTGAACCTGCATCCTCATGGATACTAGTTTGGTTCGTTATCGCTGAGCCACAATGGGAACTCCTGGGAGGACCCTTGTGTGAGAACCCCCCCCCATTTCCCCAGTCACCTTCCCAAGCTCCCTCAGTGTCTGGGTTTCCAAGAGGAAGAAGGTGGAGTGGCTGTAGTCATAGCACTCCTACTCTGATCCTGACCTCGTCGAAAGAATTCTCAAAGTCATATCTGATTTCCCAGGGGAAGGAGCTCTCTTGTGGTGCAGAGGGTTAGGGATCTGTGCAGAGGCCTGGGTTGTTGCTGTCGCAAGAGTTCAATTCCTGGCCTGAGAACTTCTACAAGCTACGAGCCTGGCCAAAGTTTAAAAAATAAAAATAAAAAGCTATCTCTGGGGGAAAAAAAAAAAAAGCTGTCTCTGAACTTCACCCAGACCTGTATAATCAGAATCTCTGAGATGCGCTTTAGTAATTATTCCAAGTGATATACTAACACACACAGAAGGATGGTTCCTAATGTTCTCAGTGCCACCACCCTTATGTCACTCACTCTGCCTCTCCTACCAAAAGGGAGGTAGTGAAAATTACTGATGGCAGGTCAGACAGTTTTTCCTTTCCTAATACAAAAATATACCCTTATACCCATTACTCCTCACTTAGTCGTTATTTTAACTGAACCTATATTAGTATACCCTATTCGCACTCAACGTCTCCCTTACTTTTACTCTTCAATAAAATGAATGCCCTCTCAATTATCATAAATTCAACATTTTATTAACACCATAATATATTTTGCCTTTTGCCCTATTGCTACAATTGCAAAAATCCAAATCAATGTAATCTTAAAATCCCCATAAGAGGGAGTTCCCTGATGACCTAGTGGTTAAGAATTCAGTGTTGTTACTGCTGTTACTTGGATTCAATCCCTTGCCCAGGAACTTCTGCAGGCCTCCAGCAGGGCCAAAAAAAAAACAACCCCCATGAGATAATTCCAAAAAAAGAATTAAACCCTGGTTATTCAACAGTTGCCCTACGATTGCACTTTACTGCCAACAAACAAAAGCTACAAACAACCCTGTGTACTAACATTAAGAATTAGGAAAACTGGAGTTCCCATCATGGCATAGCAGAAACGAATCTGACTAGTAGCCATGAGGATGCAGTTTCCATCCCTGGCCTCCCTCAGTGGGTTAAGAATCAGGCATCTCCATGAGCTGTGGTATAGGCTGCAGAGGAGGCTCGGATCCTGCGTTGCTGTGGCTGTAGTATAGGCTAGCAGCTGTAGCTCTGATTCTACCCATAGCCTGGGAACTTCCACATGCGGCAAGTGCAGCCCTAAAAAGCCAAAAAAAGAAAACTAGCTCTAACAACAACAATTCTACTTTCTTCCAAGGTTTCCTGCATTTGAGACACTCTAAGCTATAAATCAAGTCACCTACAAAGAGCATGGTGGGGTAAAGAAAAAAGGAAAACTCACCCAAAGAAAAAGAACAGGATTTACCATGCTAGTAAAATAAATGTTGTGTTTATAAATACAACAAATAATCATAGTACCAAAAAAAAAAAGAACTAAAGTCTGCACGTGTTTTACTCTTGGCACTACAGATGTACACTGTAGAAAACACTCTACCAGTAAGAATTATTAACTTACTTAGGGAGAGTGGTCATGAACGTTTTAAAAGTTTGCGAATCTATGGTAACTTCTCCCACAAAAAGAAAAACTATTCTGACCTATTACAGGGAGCACATCCACACATCCAAGGTAAGGCTGTCTGTGAATCTTGCTGCTTCTCTCTGGTGAACGAACGTGTTGCAGGCGAAGAATGAGTACAGCGTGTACTTAAAGCAAAAGCAATCCAACACCACGACCGAACAAACCCACCGCGGAGCGGAGCAGGGCTGCGTTACCTTCTCAGCTATGCTGTACAGAACCTCGTCCATCTTCATGCAAGTAGGGTCCCAGTCGTGTCCAAATCGAATGACCACCACGCGGTCTTCTTCCGAAAGGATGGCCTGATCCACCTGCCAGCCATTGTGCAGGTGCGGGAGCATGTACGACATCTCGGGGCCGAAAGGTCTGCAGGGGGAACCCACCAACCAGCTCCTCCCAGCTCCACCGGAGCGCACCCGCTGGGCCCCACCCATGGCGACCCCCTCCCACGGGGACCCTACTCCACGACGGTCTCACCCCGAGGGGACCCTCACCCACCAGGACCTACCCTATGGGGACGCCACCCCAGTGGCCTCACCCACAGGGACCCCAGTCCACAACGGCCTCACCCCGCCGGGAGGCACAGGCCCGCGTCCACCTCCTCCCCCGGCTCCGACCCCAACACTGGAACGCCCCGCCCCGCGGCGCAGAACCCAGGGCGAAGGAACCGCCGGCGTCGCACACCCGCCCCTCCATCACGCTAAACGAGGGTCCCGCACAGACCTCTGCCTACACTGTGATCTCCCGCGCAGCAGTCCCTCCAGGGACGGCGCTCCGACGAGTGCGCGCGCGTCGGCGTGTACGTGTGCGCCCCCAGAGTGCGTGTGCGTCGACGTGCGCGTTCCCGAGAGAGCGCGAGCGCCGGCGTGTACGTGCGCGCGCGCGCTCTGATCGGGAGTGTAGCAGGGATTGTAAGGTCTCCAGTAGGGCTAACGGTGTTGGATCTCCTGCAGCGCCGAATCAGCGGTAAGGGAGCGGACAGAGGATGGTGTGGTGTTGCTCACTCCCATACAAAGCCCCTCAGGTTAATCGTTTTGGCGGTCGTGGATTAATACATATAAAAGTTAGTTTTAGCCACATCTAGTTCAGTGGCTTTGGGTGCATTCACATCTTTCTGCAACCATCACCCCTGCAGATACTTGTTTTGTTAAAAAGCTTTGTTGAGGTGTTATTCACACGCTATAAAGTGGTTTCACCGATTTAAAATAAGATGATTTTCCACAGAGTTGTGGAACCAACACTGCAATCTAATTACAAGAAATTTTCATCACCCCTAATCCTGTACTCCTTAGCAGTCCCTTTTCCCTCCGATCCCTTTGGCTTCTGGCAACCACGATCCATCCTAGATATTTCAGGTAAGTGGAAACATCAATATGTAGTCTTTCGTGACTTCTTTCATTTAGCATAGTGTTCTCAAAGTTCACCCACATGGTAGCCGCATCAGTACAGTTGACCCTTGAACAACAGGGGTTCCAACTCACACGTGTACCACGTGTACTTCAGGATGGCAGTTGGTTAAATCTGCAGGTAGAAAACTGAAGGCCCAGCTGTAAAATTATGCATGGGCTTTTGAAGATAGGGTCATTGTGGAAGGGTCAGCTGTACTTAGTTCGTTTTTATTGCTGATTAATATTCTATTTTTCAGATACACTGCATTTAACTATCCATCAGTTAATTTTTTTTTTCTTTTAGGGCCGCACCTGCAGCATATGGAAGTTTCCAGGCTAGGGGTAAAATCAGATCTGCAGATGCCGGCCTACCTACAACCATGGCAACACTCGATCCAAGCCGCATCTCTGACCTACACCGCAGCTTGCTGCAGGGTGGGATCCTTAACCCACTGAGCAAGGCCAGGGGTTGAACCTGCTTCCTCTCAGACATCATGTCAGGTTCTTAACCCACTGAGTCACAAGGGAACTCCCTATGCATCAGTTAATTGACATTAAGGTTGTTTCCACTTTTTGGCTTTATAAGTAATGCTGTTATGAACATTTGTGTATAAGGTTTTGTATGTATTTAAGTTTTCACTTCTCTTGGGTATATACAAGCAGAGTGGCTGAATCACATTGTAATTATGTTTAACGTCTTGAAGAATTGCCAAACTGTTTTGAAAAGTGGCTAGATATACCATTTTACATTTCCAACAGCAAGGTGGAGTAGGATTTCTCCATGTCTTGGCCTACTTCTTTTATTTGTGTGCATTTTCTTTTTATATAGAATGATTTCCTGGTAGATGAGAAGTGATGTCTTCTTAAGGTTTTGACTTGCATTTCCCTAATGGTTAGTGATATAGAGCATCATTTTTAATTGGCCATTTGGAGAAATGTCTATTCATTGCCTTTGGTCACTTAAAAATGGATTAGTTGTCTTTTTATTATTGCATTGTAGGAGTCCTTTATATATTCTGGATATAAACCCCCCATCAAATATATGATATGAAAATATTTCCTCCCGGGAGTTCCCGTCATGGCTCAGTGGAAACAAATCTGACTAGTAACCATGAAGATACAGTTTGATCCCTAGCCTTGCTCTGTGGGTTAAGGATCCGGCATTGTTGTGAGCTGTGGTGTAGGTCGCAGACATGGGTACGGCCCTCAAAACACCAAAAAAAAAAAATCCTCCCATTTTGTGGACTGATTTTTTACTTTTTTTTTTGTTTTTTTGGCCTTGCCAGAGTCATGCAGAAGGTCCCAGGCCAGGGATCAAACCCATGCCACAGCTGTAACCAGAGCAGTGACAACACTGGATCCTTAACCCTCTGAGAATGAGGGAACTCCATGACTATTTTTATTGGTATCATTTGCAGCATAAAACTTTTAAATTTTAAGTCCAATGTGTTTATTTTTCCTTTTGCTACTTGTGCTTTTGGTGTCACACCTAAAAAACCATTATCTAACTCAAGGTCATGAATATTTACTCCTGTTTTCTTCTAAGATTTTATATTTTGGAGTTCCTGTTGTGGCTCAGTGGGAACGAACCTAATATCTATGAGAACACAAGTTCGATCCCTGGCCTCGCTTCAGTGGGTTAAGGATCTGGCATTGCAGTGAGTTGTGGAGTAGGTCACAGACACTGCTTGATCTGGCGTTGCTGTTGCTGTGGTATTGGCTGGTGGCTACAGCTTCAATTCGACCCCTAGCTTGGGAACTTCCATATGCTGTGGGTGGGGCCCTGAAAAGACCAAAAATACTAACTTTTTAAAAAGTAAATAAATATGCCTTGGCACCCTTGTTGAAAATCAATTGACTTTGAATATAAGGATTTATTGCTGTAGTCTCAGTTTGATTCCATTGATCTGTATGGCTAGCCTTGTCAGTACCATACTGTCTTGATTAGTGCAGGTTTGTAACTTTTTTTTTTTTTTTTTGCTTTTTAGGGCTGCACTTGCGGCATATAGAGGTTCCCAGGCTAGGAATCCAATCAGAGCTTTAGCTGCTGGCCTACACCACAGCCACAGCAACGCCAGGTCCAAGCCACATCTGTGACTTACATCACAGCTAACGGCAATGCTGGATCCTTAACCCACTGAGCGAGGCCAGGGATCGAACCCACAACTTCATGGTTCCTAGTCGGATTCGTTTCCGCTGCACCACGACAGGAACTTCTGTAATAACTTTTGAAATCAGGAAGTGTAAGTCCTCCAGCTTTGTTCATTGTCAAGTTTGCCTTGGCCATTCTGGGTCCCTCACATTTCCATTTAGACTTTAGGATTTGTTCGTCAGTTTCTGCAAAAAAAAAAAAAAAGGGGCATCTGGGATTTTGATAGAGATTGTATTGAATCTGTACACCATTTTAGGGAGCGTTGCCATCTTAACAATAGACAGTCTTCCAATTCTTGGACATGGGATGTCTTGCCATTTATTTAGCCCTTCATTAATGTCTATGATTTTTATAGTTTCCCAGTATTCACATCTTGAACTTTTTTTTTTTTTTTGGTCTTTTTGCCTTTTCTAGGGCCGCACTTGCGGCATATAGAGGGTCCCAGGCTAGGGGTCTAACAGGAGCTGTAGCCCCCGGCCTACGCCACAGCCACAACAATGCATGATCCGAGCCGCGTCTGCAACCTACACCACAACTCAGCAACACCGGATCCTTAACCCACTTAGCAATGCCAGGGATCAAACCTACATCCTCATGGTTCCTAGTCAGATTCGTTAACCACTGAGCCACATTGGGAACTCCTTGAACTTTTTGTTAATATTTATTCTTTTTAATGCCATTTAAATGGAATTGATATTCTAAATATTTTCAGATTATTCATTATCAGTGTATAGAAGTATATTTTTTCATTTGCATTTATTTATTTTGTTTTTTAATTCCAGTTTTATTGAGCTATAACTGACATATAGCACTATCTAAGGTAGAGGTATACAGCATAATTATTTGACTTACTTACATTGTGAAATGATTATCACAATAAGTTTAGTGAGCATCCATTATTTCATAGTTACAAAATAAAATAAAAAGACAACATATTTTTCCTTGTGATGAGAACTCTTATGATTTACTGTTAACAACTTTCCTATATAATACATAGCAGTATTTTAATTATATTAATCATGTTGGGCATTACATTGCCAGTACTTATTTATAATTGGAAGTTTGTACCTTTGACCACCTTCCTCCAGTTCCCTCTCCCCCAGCCATCCATCTCTGGTACCCACAAATCTGATCTCTTTTTCTGTCATTTCTCCCCCCATGCCTGCAGTGTGTGGAAGTTCTAGGGCTATGAACTGAACCCATGCCACAGCAGCAATCCAGGCCCCTGCAGTGACAACACCAGATCCTTAACGCACTGCGGCTTGAGGAAACACCTTTTTGTTTGCTTTTGAAGTATAATAGACCTACAACCTTATTTTAGTTCCTGGTGCACAGCATAGTCATTTGATATTTATATACATTACAAAATATAATTGATTTTTTTATAGTGATCTTACATTCTGCGACCCTGCTGAATCATTTATTATTTTGAATAGGTTTTTAGTGGATTCCTTGGGGTTTTCTGTATACAAGATCATGTCATCTGCAAACAGGGCCAGTTTAGTTCTTCCCTCCCAGTCTGGATGCTTTTAATTTTTTTTTCTTTTTGGCTGCTTAGTGGCATATGGAGTTCCCACAACTCCCACTGCACAAGGGCCAGGGATCAAACCTGCATCCTGTGGCTACAGAGATGCCACCAGTCCCATTGGACCACAGCAAGAACTCTGGGTACTTTTAATTCTTTTTCTTGTCTACCTTCCCTGGCTACAACATTCAGTACAATGTTGAATAGAAGTAGCAAGATCAAACATTTTGTCTTGTTCCAGACCCTAGAGGGAAAGCATTCAGACTTTCACCATTAAGTATGATGTTTGTTTTGGGCTTTTCACAAATGCCCTTTATGAGGTTAAGGAAATTCTCTATTCCTACTTTGTTTTTTTTTTAATCATGAAATTTTGTTAGTTTTTGTCAAATGTTTTTTCTTTCTTTTTTTTTATTAAAGTATAGTTGATTTACAGTGTTTCTTCAATTTTTGTTGTACAGCAAAGTGACCCAGTCACACACAGTTCCCTGTGCTGTACCTCACAGCCCCATTGCCCATCCATTCCAAATATAACAGTTTGCATCCAAAAATCCTGAACTACCTGTCCATCCCACTCCCCCAACCCCCCAACCCCAGGAGCCACAAGTCTGCTCTCCTTGACGCTGATCTGTTTCTGTTTTGTAGATAGGATCATCTGTGCCATATTTTAGATTCCACAAATAGGTAGTGATATCGTATGGTGTTTGTCTTTTTCTGTCTGGCTTCATTTAGTATGAGAATCCCTAGTTCCATACATGTTGCTGCAAATGGCATTAGTTTATATTTTTCTTTCTTTCTTTCTTTCTTTTTTTTTTTTTTTTTTTGGCTTTTTAGTGTGGAATCTGCATCTATGGAAGTTCCCAGGCTAGGGGTTAAATCAGAGCTGCAACTGCCGGCCACAGCCACAGCCACAGCCACCGCCACCCCGGATCTGAGCCACGTCTGCAGCCTACACCACAGCTCATGGCACCTCTGGATCCCCAACCCACTGAGCAAAGCCGGGGACCAAGCCCAAATCCTCATGGATACTAGTCAGATTCTTTTCCACTGCACCACAGCGGGAACTCCATAGTTTATCTTTTTTATGCTGAGAAGTATTCCATTGTGTATAGGACCACATCTTTTTAATCCATTCATCTGTCAATGGACATTTAGATTGTTTCCAGATTTGGCTATTGTGAATAATGCTACAGTGAACATAGAGGTACATACATCTTTTTCAATGAAAGTTTCATCCCCAGGAGTGGGATTGCTGGGTCATATTTTTAGTTTTCTGAGGTACTGTTTTCCATTGGTTGTACCAATTTATTTCCCCACCAACAGTGAAGGATGGTCTGCTTTTCTCCATACCCTCTCTAGCATTTGTTATTTGTTGAACTGTTAATGATAACCATTCTAACTGGTGCGAGGTGGTACCTCACTGTAGTTTTGACTTGCATTTCTCTAATAATTAGTGATGCTAAGCATTTTTTCATGTACCTGTTGGCCATCCATATGTCTTCTTTGGAGAATTGTCTGTTTAGGTCTTCTGCTCATCAAATATTTTTTCTAATGCATCTATTGAGATGCTCATGTGAGTTTTGTCCTTTATTCTCCTAATGTGGTGTACTACATTGGTTTTGGTATGCTAAACTAACCATGCCTTCCTAGGATAAATCCTACTTGGGCATAGTAATTTTTAAAAATATATTGTGGGCTCCATTTGCTGGTATTTTATTGAAGATTGTGTGTCTGTAACTCATGAGATATATTGGTTTGTAGTTTTCTTATATTTTTGTCTGATTTTGGTAATAGTGGCCTCATAGAATGAGTTGAAAAGCCACTAGTACAGCCAAGAAGAATCAATTATTTGACCAAGGCTCCCTGTTTCTCCTCTCATTACCTCAAAAACTATCTGGTCATTCAGAAAATGAGATAAATAGGCTAACTCCTCTCCAGTTATTCAAACTTCTTGAATTATATTTTACCTTTATAAATTGAATTCTTTGTTTAAAAAAAGACTAAACGTAAGCATTTAAATAATGTAGTCTACAATTCTCAAATAAGAACAAGGCAAATGTTTGGTGGGAGGAGACGTCCCTATATCTCCTAATTGGGAAAGGATACACATGTCCAAATAGACCATCTGTTCCTGCAGAGCAACTGGCTTGAGTTAAGTTGAGGAAGAAAGCAGTCTGGCTAAACTAATTGTTTTTAACTTAAAAATGCCTGGAAAACCTTATAACTCTTATAGGTTTTTTTTTGTTTTGTTTTTTGCTTTTTAGGTTTGCATCCAAGGCATATGGAAGTTCCCAGGCTAGGGGTCGAATTGGAGCTGCAGCTGCTGGTCTGTGCCACAGCCATGGAAGCATCAGATCTGAGCTTCATCTGCGACCTATACCAGATCCTTAACCCACCAAGGGAGGCCAGGGATCGAACCCGCATCCAGTGTATACTGGCTGGGTTCGTAACCTACTGAGCCACAATGGAAACTTCAAGAATTTGCTTTTTTTTTTTTGTCTTTTTGCCTTTTCTACACTCGCAGCATATGGAAGTTCCTGGGCTAGGAGTCTAATAGGAGCTGTAGCTGCCGGACTATGCCACAGCCACAGCAACAGCAATGCGGGATCCAAGCCACGTCTACAACCTACACCACAGCTCATGGCAACGCCGGATCCTTAACCCACTGAGATCCTCAAACCCTCAACCTCATGGTTCCTAGTTGGATTCGTTAACCACTGAGCCATGACAGTAACTCTGGAATTTGCATTTTTAAAGGAAGAAATGCTTTAAATCAAATGTAAGCCAATGTTAACGTGAGACTTTCCTCTCGTTCATATTTCAGCAAAGGCCACAAATTGAAAATAAATGATATAAAATGCCTACATGTTCCAAGGAAAGAAGCCATACCAGCTTTTTCCAGATTTCGCAGAGGAAAGAATGGTTTCCCACTCCTTGTCCATCATTCCTTTTTTTTTTTGTTTTTTTGCTTTTGAGGGCTGCACCTGTGGCATGTGGAAGTTTCCAGGTTAGGCGTCAAATCAGAACTACACCTGCAGGCCACAGCCACAGCCACAGCAACGCTGGATCCGAGCTGCATCTGCAACCTACACCACAGCTCATGGCAACTCCAGATCCTTAACCCACTGAGCAAGGCCAGGGATTGAACCTGCATCTTCATGGATGCTAGTCAGATTTGTTTCTGCTGAGCCAGGACAGGCAATCCCCAGAGATAAATATTGACAGCCATCAGATTAGAGGCAGCAAGTGAAGCCAGGGCACTGGATGAAATACTCATCAGTGTTCCCTAAAAAGGACTTTAAGTGATCCTTTACCTGTTCTTAATAGTACCATTCGTCTATTTAAAAAGTGATAGGAGTTCCCATTGTGGCTCAGTGGTTAACAACTCCGACTGGGAACCATGAAGTTGAGGGTTCGATCCCTGGCATCGCTCAGTGGGTTAAGGATCTGGCGCCCCTGAGCTGTGGTGTACGTCGCAGATGCATTGACCAGCAGCAACAGCTCTGACTGGACCCCTACCTGGGAACCTCCATATGCCATGGGTGCGGCCCTAGGAAAGGCAAAAAGACAAAAAAATAAAATAAAAAGTGATAATACCAGAGATTCCTGTTGCAGGGCAGGCCTTCGTCATGCACCGCCCACTTTCCCAGGAAAAAGGAAGTCCTTATCTCAGGGTGAGACTTGCTCTTTACAGAAGCCAGCTGCAAACTTCCATGCAGGCGCCAACGTGCAGACCCTGCCCAAGAGGGCAGTTACCCTCCACCCTACTTCCTCCACCTTGACCTGAAACAAAAAGACTGCTTATTATTTTACCATAATAAAAATGTGTTTATTAAGGATCAGCAAAAAAAACGTTGCAACTCAAGCAAACCACAGAGAACAAAGCAGAGGAAACTCGTTTACAGGGTGAAGGGGAGCTGGGCGTGGCTGTTTGTTCTTGTTGGCTGGGCTGTTGCCAGACCGAGAGACACCCTAACTAGCCTGCTGGGAGGTAAGGTGGCGACCTCCTTCCTGCACGGTCCCCAGTGCAGGGGGAGCGGTGCAGCTTCCCACTCCACCTTCCTTAAGTGAAGTTTTAATTTATTAATTTTCCCATTCCCCACGCTGAGGCAGTTCCCCCCGTGCGACCATGCAGACAACGCTCCTGAAGGAGACTCCACCCCCAAGTCCTCCCGCCGCGGGCGGCGCCAACCTTCCTTCCACTGGGCAGCTTCACACCTTGCACTCCGGGTACCTGGAGTTGGCTAGCGTGTGAGCAAGTACTAGTCTGGTGTCCAGGGGCTCGCAGTGGCTGACGGGTCTAGGGGCGTGGCCGGGAGGTGTGACAGGCGATCTGGGGGCATGTCCAGCGCTTTGGGGGCGTGGCTTGGATGTGTAGCTGGCGGGTTTGGCGCGTGGCCGGGGGCTTGGGAGCGTGGCTGGAAGGGGTAGCTCGCCGGTTTGGGCGTGGCCTGGAGGTGCGACCGGTGGTCTGGGGGCGTAGCCAAGGCTTGGAGGCGTGACTGGCAGGTGTGGATATCAGGTTTGGGTGTAGCCTAGAGGAGTGGCGGGCGGTTTGGGGCGTGGCTTGGCGGGGGCGAGAGGATTGCGCTCTTTGACCTTAGACTTTCTGTTAGTCTTGTCTGGGAGGCTGTGTTGGCTGGAGCGTCCTTTAAATCTGGGATCATTTTTTAAAGGTAAACTTGCCCCAGGGATGTCTCGGGGTGGGTTGGATACTGGACCGAACCCTGCCAGAGCTCTGCCGGTGCATGTAATTGACTCGGTCGGTCTCACCCGGGCAGGTGGGCACTATTAGAATACTGAGGGGGAGTTCCCTTCATGGATCATAGGTTAAGGAACCCGACTAGGAGACATGAGGATGAGGGTTCGATCCCTGGCCTCGCTCAGTGGGTTAAGAATCCGGTATTGCCGTGAGCTGTGCTGTAGGTCGCAGACGCGACTCGGATCCAGCGTTGCTGTGGCTGTGGCTTAGCGCTGCAGCTTCGATTCAACCCCTGGGAACCTACGTATACCGTGTAAGTGCGGTCCTAAAAAAAGGAAAAAAGAAAAAAAAATTGCTGAGGCCCGTAGGGCAGGAGTTTAAGGAATTTGATAAGGAAGATCCAATGTTGTTATTTATACCTGCTTTGTTGGAGAGAAGACTTAGGGCAGCTTCAGAGACTCTAATCAAATCTAAAGGTCATTTTGGACAGGTACTAATTTTCCTTCTGAACTCCAGGAAGTGGCAGATTAAATTTTAAATAGATAAGATGCAGATCAGGTGTTATAGTTTATAGTTTGCTCCCTTACACAAATCCAGTTTTTTAAATCTTGTCTTTTCTTTAATGTTTAGCAAGCCCCGACCTTTTCTTAGAAGGGTAGCTGTTTGCTGAGACACCTTGTAACGGTATTGATTCTAAATTATATTGGGTTTGTTGATACCTGGTGACTGGGGAAAATGTACATAAAGGATGCAAACAGTGCAGAGGTACTGAACACATCCTCAAGGATAGACCCTTTGGCATATCTTAGTCTTTTAGGTCCTCTTATCTAGTCATGAGTGAATAGATGTTTCCCAGCAAACTCAGAAAATCATGCCCAGGTTGCTAAGAAAGCAGAAGAGCTAACCATGGTCTCACCAACCCATCCTTGAGGAGAATTCTTTTTTCCAGGCTGTTTTCTGAGCCTCTGGAACAGAATCTGGGCAGGGGATCTATGGAGGACAGAGAACAAACAGCTTTGATTTTCATACTCATGGAGAAGGCAGGGAACTACTCTAGTAGGTGGGGTGAGGATCGACTGTGAAAGGAACTATAGAGAAGGTAAGAGGACAGGGAGGCAGGAAAGAAGGTAGAAGCCAGCTGGTACCTGTTTGAAGCAAGTGTTAACGTGTTGGGGACATGAAGATGACTTGGGGGATATTGGATTCACCTGAAATATTGAGAGGAAAAGGGAATTTAAGAAGTTTTGCTGTGTTGTATGAATTCAATCTCCTAATCTTTGGTATACGTTTGTTTCTAGACTCTTGGGGAAACATCTAAATTGCTGTTCAGGTTAGAACATTAGTAACTCTCATTCATTGAAGGCCGAGGCCACCATGCACTTCATAGAGGATGAGAGAGTTTCAAAGAGAAGCACAGCCTGGCAGAGCAGGGTCAACCCAAAGCCCACCTCCTCATTTGCACTTAGTCCTGCTTTGTCCTCTTTCCTGCCCTCTCCCCATCTTTGTTGTTTATTTCTCTCTGTCCCAGGAACTAAAACATATTTTTATTGGTTGAGTTTGGTTTTTACGTTGGTTTTATGTTGACTTAGACAAAAAGCAGATGCCTAACAATACACCTACTTTGTGGTGAGTTCCTTTGTTGTCAGAATGTCCCTACCTGAACTGTCATGTTAATACTGTCCATCCAAGGACATCTGCCAGAGGTGTGTCTACTTAGCTTTTTGTGCAGAAATTAGGGGAAGAGAAGGAAATGTGACTTTAGGGTACAGCTGTAAAACACCACCTGTTATTTTCACTTCAGTTTCACCAAGAACCCGGGAAGACTGGGAGACCTTTATCAGCTGCAGAGCTGTGTCTTTCAACCCTACCAGTCCCTCTGGGCATGGCGATCAGCAGCAAACAGGGCACATGTTCCTGTCTCAGGAAGTTGATGGCGAGTCCCACTTTCTGTGTCATGCTTCTTGGCTGTGAGTGGAGATGGTCAGTGGCCGGTGCTTGTAAAGGGAATTATAAGCAAGAGACAGAGACCAAGGTCAGAGTGAGCTCATGAATCTGCCCAATGCTCCCACTCCCGCTGTGTCCATCTTTCCCACCTGGGGCTCTCTCAGTCACTTAGAGGATCTTGAATCTTTTCCACATACAACAAGTGACAGTAATGGTGTGACGGATGTGTATTATTGCTCTTTAACCAATGTTAAAGCAGTCAGGAATTGAGCCTACTCAATAAACTGAAATCTTATCTTTTTTTTTTTTTTTTTGGTCTTGCCTGTGGCATGCAGAAGGTCCCAGGCCAGGGACTGACTCTGCAGTGACAACACCAGATCCTTACCCTGCTGTGCCACAAGAGAACTAAAATTGTTGGATCTTAATGAATTTCTTTTAATCTTTTACTCAAAAGTCCAAAATGATAATGTAAGTTGTTTTTTAGCCAATTACGTTCTGAGCTTTAAACACATTTGTTGTGGGATTCTTGTATAGAGAGATGAGACACTGAGGCTAATTTCCAAGGAGCAGTGTTTATTCATGCTGACACTGGTCTAGAGGATTCATATCCAAAGGCTGAGCCCTGAACCCAGCAGGGCGTTGCTTTATATACCTCCGCTAGTTTCCCGTTTACATATTGGTCCCTTTGTCCCCCTTATAAGGTAATATACATTCTGTAAATTCTGATTGGATGGTCCATATTACATAGTTGCACATGCGCACATGGGTACTGATTATGTCAAGCTGCCACAGAGTTACGCATGCATGCACAGATGCTGGTCATGCCATGTTGCCTTCCCTTTGCCCTGTGAGGGCCCCTACCACATTTCCCCCTTTGATGCTCTGATCCCTCTCTCAGGGTCAAAGAGCATCATCTTGGTACAGAGGTTTATATTTCCACAATGCTGTCACATCTGTGGCTGTTTGTTTTTTTTTTTTCCAACCATGGCCTCAATGAGACTGGAGACGGACCATATCACTAGGGAGCTAGACAAGGTAGGACCAGGCAGCCTCCCAAGATCAGAAGCACAATACCTGTAAGGGTTTTGAACCCCCCAAAGGTTGAAAACCATCCTCCGAGTAGCTTTCCGGAGTTCCACCCTTTCCAAGTTTGTACAGGGACATGAGCCATTTTTCTGATGTTTGTGGCTCTGTTGGCCACAGCCTTGCCATTACCATCTATCTGGAGGCAACAGTCAGATTAATTAAATTTTTCACATACCCCTCCCTCTTTCACTGATAGGTAATCTGAGGCTAGGTGGTTCTGGTAAATAGCTGGGCGCATTTGCGATTATTGTTTTACCATGAGTTCTAGGGCCATGGGTGTTTGGTTAGTAATAATTTCCAGTACCTCCTGTAACCTGATGATCCGATTGAGCATACATACAGGTGTTCGGTAGCCCCAGCTCCCATTTTGTGCCCAAGTGGCTGGACCATATGGCTCGATAATCCTCTGGGGTGGGCATTTATTTTCTCCCCATTTTTGTTGTCCCCATATCTCAGGGCTCCTTTTGGTCTAATCTTTAAGCACCGATAAAGGGGAACCCTTAATTCTGCTCCTTCCTGATTAGGCAGGAGGAAAAATCCAGGTTGGATTATTCCTATGGTGCAGCTCCCTTTCCATTGAGCAGGGAGTTGCATATATGCTCTTTTCCCACATATCCAAAACAGTCCATCAGGTGCCTTCCAGTGTTCAGGGTCGCTAAGAGTGAAGTTGTCCCAACGTTTACTAATTTCAGGTATGCCTCGGAATGGACTGGCCCCCTCCTTAGTATGGATAGTACAGTTGACTATGACTTGATAGGGAGAGGATTGGCACTGGGAGGTGTTAACCATGGAGGTCAGGGCCCAGTGCCAGGAAGGAGTGTTTGGCCACCACTCAGAACTGGTAGAGTTCTAAGACAGCTTCCTTTTGCATGGAGTTTCTCCTACCCATTGTGTGTAATCGGGTCCTATTCTACCAATGCATTCCTCTCCAAACACCTCTGAGGTCAAGACCCAACTTTGGGGCCGGTTGTTTTCCCTCTCTGTTATGGAATGATTCCATATCAATTTATCAGCCTCTAATCCTAAGAGAGCTGTGGCTGCAAGTGCCCTTAGGCAGGGTGGCTATCCTTGGGCAATGGAGTTAAGTTGCTTGGAAAGGTATGCCACTGGACGATGCCATGACCCCAGCATTTGAGTTACACCAACACCAGTGCCTTCATGCACGTACAGAAAGAAAGGCTGGGAGATGTCTGGGAGTCCCGGGCCGGGTGTGTTGGTGCGGGCCCACTTGATTTCTTCAAAGGTCTTTTGTTGTACTCGTTCCCATTACAAAGGTTCCTGTTCTCCCTCCTTTGTGGCCTCATAAAGGGGCTTTGCCAAAATGGAGAGGTTTGGTTTCCAGATTCTACACAAACCTGTGTTCCCGAGAAATTCCTGAACCTGGTGTCGGGTGAATGGAACCAGGATCGAGCAGACAGTCTGCTTTTTCTCTGGGCTGAGTTGACATTGCCCTTGGAATAGGTGAAAGCCAAGGTATTTGACTTTTTCTTGACAGATCTGGGCCTTTTTCCTTGAAACCTTGTAGCCAGCCTCTCATAGGAGGGTGAGGAGCAGACACGTCCCTTCCATACAATTTTCCTGAGTTTGTCCAGCCGGTAGTAAGTTGTCCACATACTGGAGCAGTGTACAGCCATGCTGGTCTGCTGGGAAGGCTTTTAAATCAGAGGCTAATGTGGTGCCGAAGACACTTGTAGAATTCTGGAATCCTTGAGACAGTCTAGTCCAAGTCAGCTGGCCCTTATCAACGTTTTCCTGGTTTTCCCATTGGAAGGTGAAGATCATTTGGCTTGGAGGGGCCAGGAGGATGCAGAAGAAGGCATTTTTTAAGGTCCAGACATGTAAAGAAGGCAGCTTCAGCGGGCATAAAGTCCAGGAGAGTATAGGGGTTAGGGACGACTGGGTGCAGGATAACGGTGGCTTGGTTTACTGCTCGTAGGTCCTAGACTGGCCAGTAGTCATCTGTTCCTGGTTTTTGAAGTGGCAGCAGAGGCGTATTCCAAGACGACTTGCAGGGTTGGAGGATTCCGACCTTTTTTTTTTTTTTGTCTTTTTGTCATTTTTTGGAGCCACGCCCATAGCATGTGGAGGTTCCCAGGCTAGGAGTCTAATCGGAGCTGTAGCCGCCGGTCTACACTGCAGCCACAGCAACGCAGGATCCGAGCCACGTCTGCAAGCTACACCACAGCTCAGGGCAACGCCAGATCGTTAACCCACTGAACAAAGCCAGGGATCGAACCCGCAACCTCATGGTTCCTAATCGGATTCGTTAACCGCTGTGCCACGACGGGAACTCTGGTGCAGAGTTCTCTGCAGATGTTTTTGGATCCCTATTTGTGCTCTGCTGGGAATAAAATATTTCTGGCAGGCGTGTTCGACCCCTGGTTTTAGCTCTGCTATTATTGGGGATATATTGCAGGTCAGTCCTGGGGAATTGTCCTCAGCCCATACTTCAAGCAGCTTAAAGGGAAGCTCAGATCCCTGTCGTGGCCTCTCTAGTAGAGGTGCCATTCTTCTCCATTGGGGACCATGAGAGTCATGATCTTTGCCCCTGGCTTCTCTAAGGTCAGGGCCATTTGGCCATGGGAGTTGAAAGTTATCTGGGCCTATAACTTTCCTAACAGGTCTTGGCCCATTTAGGCCACAAGACAGTCGGGGAGGTACAGAAGTTAGTGAATGACTTCCTGTCCTCCCAAAGTGCATCATCTAGGCAGCAGGAAGGGGCACCGTGTTCAGTTGCCCAGGGCCCCTACAATGGTGGCTTGCCTCTGTGAGAGTGGGCCCACAGGTTGAGTTGCCACCGAGTGTTCTGCCCCAATATCTACCATGAAGTCAATGGACTGGCCCACTACATTCATTTGGACCATAGGCTCTTGGGGGCCTAGCAAAATAGAGCCCAGTCAGTCCTAGTCCTCCTCATTGTCTCCCATAGCGACCAGCCCTACAAAATCATTTTCAGGGGCCCCATGTGGCTGCTGGGCCTGCCGATAGCAGCCCCGGGCCAACTGGTCTCTTCCCCTCTGCTTGGGGCCTGACTAGAAATCATCTGACAGTTGGGGCACTCATTTCTCCAGTGGCCTTCCTGGTGACAGTAGGCACATTGGTTCTATCCCAGCTTTGGCCCTGGGCGAGATGGTCCTCCTCATTGCCCTCCTTTCTGGCCTCGGCCCCGTGGGGCACCTTCTGTTTGCTTCACCAAGGGAGTGGCCAGTAGGCTTGCCTTTTTTTGCATTTTTTTGTTTTTAGCCTTTAGTGCTGCCTGGTCGCAGCTGACAAACACTTTGGTTTCTATCCCCAGGAACTGACTAGCATTCGTGGCTGCAAAGCCCTCTAACTTCTGGAGCTTGCATCAGCTGTCCCCTTGTGCTTGGCTCATGAAGGTTGCATTGACCATCCACTGGTTTCCAGCTGCTTCTGGGTCACAGGTGGTATAGAGGCAGAATGCCTTACATAGCCTATCATAGAATTGGCTTGGGCTTTCATTGGGCCCCTGGAGTACCTCTGAACTTTTACTCACGTTCATGGCCCTTTCCCCCGCCTTGTTTCTTGCCATTTAGGAGAGCCTCATGGTTGCGTGCAAGTTGCAGAAGTCCCCCATCAACATCAGGGTCTCACTGGGGTTCTTCCCCTGGGAAATGGCCTCGGGCATAAGCCTGGGCATCTAGTGTTTGCGCCAGGGTGTTTTCCTGTAGCCATTTTATTTTATTTTATTTATTTTTTTTTTTTGCCTTTTTTGTTATTTTATGGCCGCGGGTTTATGGCCACACCCGCGGCATGTGGAGGTTCCCAGGCTAGGGGTCTAATCGGAGCTGTGGCCACTGGCCTGCGCCGCAGCCACAGCAACGCAGGATCCGAGCCGCGTCTGCAACCTACACCACAGCTCACGGCAACGCCGGATCGTTAACCCACTGAGCAAGGGCAGGGATCGA
>PVHT020000065.1:220987-254165 GCA_004024745.2 Catagonus wagneri
TTTTTTTTTTTTTTTTTTTTTTTCCTGTAGCCATTTTAGAGCTGCCTGGGTAATTCGGCGCCATTCTTCAGTGTTAAACAGAGTCAGGAGAAGCTGATGGCAATCAGTCCAGGCGGGCTTATGGATTTGAATGATGGACTGCATTAGATCAGTCACAGCCTGAGACTTCTTTGTGTAAGAGGGGATATGATTTTTCCAATTTAGGAGATCAGTGGTGGTGAAGGGTTGATAAACAAAAACACGCTGGCCTCCTTGAATTTGACCTTCTTGATCAAAATAGACAGGCCCTCTGGTCTCTCTCAGTGGTATCTGCAAGGGCCCCCTGGCACTGTGGTGAAGAGGGGCTGCTCCTGCTGGCCTGACTTTCCAGTCGCTTTCTGGCTGGAGTATACAGAGTTAACACTGGAGGCTTGGGAGAGGCAGTGACTGGTGGCGTCATGGGTGAGTCAGGGGAGGGGGTGCTGTGAGGGGAGGCAGCAGCCTCTGGCATGGCCCTGGCTGCTGGAAGTGCGGGCAGCTGTGGAGGATACAGTGGGGCATATGGGGGGGGATTTCTTCTGGTTCCCCGGACGGGATGGACTTTGTGGGTTCTGTTTGGCATTTTGAAGAAGCCATCATTCGGGCCATCGTGACATTACAGTTTTCCTCTAAACAGGCCTTCAGCGAGGGTGGTTATAAAAGGACCAAGTCTTGCCAACTGTCTATATAAGGAAATTGGTCAGGATGGCTGGCGTCCCCTACAATAACCCCAAACACTCTACTGTATCTCCTTGTCAAGTGAGCCCACAGAGGACCAGCCCACCTCAAACGATGGCCAATCAATTTCACAGAACTTCTGGAGTTTTCCTGGAGTCAACTTAATAGCAAAATCTCCTGAATAGCCCTTCTTGAGATTTTTTTATCATACACTCTCACGGGGTATGTTTACTCTGTTTGCCACCCATTTCTTCCCCGTAAAAAACAACAGTGACACATAGGAAGGGAAAGGGAAGCAGTAAACAATCGCTTCGTCCGTCTCTGGCCGTTCTCCTGAGGGAGATATTTCAGGCACCTCTTAGCACTGGTGGGACTGTATAAACCCCAACATCAGGATCTCTCGAAAGAGTCACCAAAAGCTGTATGAGGATCACCATGGAACCGCGGATCGGGACTCTGCATTCGCTTCAGCCCTCGGTCAAGTCAGAACTCACCCGAAGTCCGTCTCATTCACTCATATTCACACAATGTCTCCAACCCGCTGCCCAGCACCTTAGAGACTTGGTTTTGTCTCTTGTGAGACTACTTGGGCAACTCTGGGAGGTGATCAGGCTCCCGTTCTGCCTCTTAGGGGCAGGCTTACCAAACCGAGCCTGCGTTCTTACCGGTTTGATGGGCAGCGCTCCCTTGGCTGGTTTCTGGGCCTCACCAGGTTCTATTGTGCTCCCAGGGTCCTCACCCAGCATACCTGGAGGACTAGTCCCCTACGGATTAATCGATCCACTGGCGCCAGGCGAGGTCACCTCTCCCAGCACCCCAGGGGTTATACCCCGGCAACAAAGGAAGTGAAATCACCGTCTCCGAGTCCTAAATGAGCCCCCAAGAAATGTTGCAGGATTCTTGTACAGAGAGACAGGACACCAAGGCTTACCTCCAGGAAGCAGTTTATTCATGCTGGCCCTGGTTCAGTGGATTCATATCCAAAGGCTGAGCCCGAACCCAGCTGGATGTTGCCTTCTATACCTCTGCTAGTTTCCCCTTTACATATTGGTCCCTTTATCCCCCTTATAAGGTAACATACATTCTGTAAATTCTGATTGGATGGTCCATGTTACATAGTTGTGCATGCGCACTTGGGTACCAATTACGTCACCCTGCCACAGAGTTACGCATGTGTGCACAGATGCTGGTCATGCCATGCTGCCTTCCCTTTGTCCTGGGAGGGCCCCTACCACACATTCTAAACATTTTTAGATAAGTTTGTGACCAAAAGATAAAACGCATTCAATAGCCTCAACTCTTGAAAGCAACTGGTTTTCTTTTTAGAGTAAAGCTATAAAATGTTCAGAATACCTTATTTTTAATTAGTAAGAAGGAACATAAAACATTGATTCCTTTGACATACAATAACAAATGTCTTTTACTCTCACAGTAAGAAATAGTTTCATTAGTTATTAATTGCTGAACACATAACAAATTATCCTAAATTTTAGTGGCTACAAAAACCAAACATCTGTTATCCTCTAGATGTTCAGGTGGGGAATCCAGGAGTGGCATACCTGGGTGGTTGTGGCTCAGGGTCTCTCTGGAAACCTTAATCACGGCATCGGCCAGGGCTAAGGTCATCTCAAGGCTCCCTGGGCGATTGCCTGGCCCGTGGAGTTCCACTACTCGCTTATTTGGGCCTTGGCACAGGACTGTCTCCTAGCATGGCTGACCCCCCCCCGCCCCGCCCCGCCTATCGCTTCTGCTGCATTCTCTTCACTAGAAGCACGCTGGGGGTGGGGTGGGGGAGTCACACAAAGATGTGATTACTAGGAGGGGTCATCGGAGGGGGTCTCAGAGGCTGCCAGCACAGCTGAAGGGCAGAAATAAAGACCCAGATCAGATAGGAAGTGGTCATGGTGGAGACTTGGGTGCCTTCAGAGCTCCAGGCCTGTGGCCTTTCAGGTTTTACAGGAATTTATCCAGGAAATAAACTGAGTTCCAACCTTGCTGTAATTTAGAAAATCTAAAGATAAGTAGGAGAGCATATGGGTTGTTTTCTTGAAGACTCTTCTTAGTCAGCAGAAACTGTGTTTGTCTGTGTAGGCCATGGGCGATCAGGAGCTACCTGGAGTTTTGGTGTCTGGATTTGAAGGACCACATGGCATATGTGAAGATCACGTTGGGGCTCTACAGAAACACTTTAATCTCGTTACCATGCAAGAGTTTTTGGAAAATAAAACATACTTTGGTCCAAAGATCCAAGCTGTGTACATCTGGGGAGGAAGGCCAGACATCAACCAGGAGCTCCTAAAGAGCCTGCCGGCCTTGCGGGTCGTCGCCAGCTCAGGGGTAGGACTGGACCACCTGGACCTGAAGCTCATTGCCAGCTTTGGTGTGAAAGTGGCCAACACACCCCATGCCGTTTCCAACCCCACCGCAGACCTGGGGATGGCCTTGCTATTGGCCGCAGCTCGGAGAGTCGTGGAAGGTATACTGCCAGGAGATGCTGGTTTTCCAAAGCTCAGATGACAGATATTGAATCTCACACAGGATAAAATATTATCTCCTGGCCCACCCAGGACTTTGTTGCCCTGGGGATTGGAGCCACTCCCTACTCAGTGCTAATCTCAGCACCCCGGGCACATGCAGTCCGCATAGTCTGTCATATGCACTTTATCCTTCACTGAATTCCACTCACTACACTACCCAATGGGCTAACTGTGTGGTGTGCACTTTAGCACCGCTGTGGAAATGCCCTTGGGATAATTCATTGGCCAGTCAACATGCTGGCCTGGGGTGAAGCCTACAGTGAGTAGGCAGCCTCTCCCCACTCCACACACTGGACGTCTGTGGGAGTGTCCCCGGGAGAGACAGTGCAGCAGCTCAGCACTTCACCATCGTCCTGATGGCACTCTGGGGTGAAGGGGCTCCAGAAAAGAGGAGGGAAGGACCAGGCTGGTTCTTTTTCTGTCTGCTGTTTCACATGTGCACATGCATGTACCGGGGACGTGCACACACACACACACACACACACACACGCAGGGACACATAGTCCCGTGCACAGACATACATGCACAGTCACACACACTGACACAAGCAAACACACGCGCAGTCACATAGTACACATACATGCACACACATGTAGTCCATGTAGACACATGCACACACCAAAAGCACATTTTAACCAGAAATCCTTCGTTAATGCGAAAAAAATTGCTATTATTTATTTATTTATTTATTTATTTATTTATTGTCTTTTTCTCTTTTTAGAGCCGTATCTGTGGCATATGGAGGTTCCCAGGCTAGGTGTCCAGTTGGAACTACAGCTGCCAGCCTACGCCACAGCCACAGCAACACGGGATCTGAGCTGCGTCTGCAACCTACACCACAACTCACGGCAACGCCGGATCCTTAACCCACTGAGCAAGGCCAGGGATTGAACCAGCGTCCTCACGGATGCCAGTCAGGTTCGTTAACCACTGAGCCACAAAGGGAACTCCAGAAATTGCTATTGTAAAGCATTCTGCCAGGAGGCTCTGGTTCGTTATGAGGAAACTGCCATCTGTTTCTTTCATTGTTCCCCTGCAGAAACATTTTGCTGTTGGATAGAAATGTGGGAGCCCAGGGTCTGCCTCAGGCTTCCTTTAACCTTGTCACTCTGTCAGGGGATCCACTGAGGGTTGTTTGGGTTCTGTGGGTGGTGCCATCCACACTGCTCACTCTGCACCTTGTTATTGTAGGTCATCAACTGGCTATTTCACCACATACAGAGAACTTCTCTGCAAATTGGATGGGCCAAGAAGTGACTGGGGCCACTCTGGGAATTATCGGCATGGGCAGCATTGGCTATAAAATTGCTCAGAGGGCCAGAGCATTTGAAATGAAGATTCTCTATCACAATAGGAAACGCAGGTAAAATTCAGAAAATGGACTTGAAATTAACTGAGCAGAACTTTCTACTGTTGCTGCCTTAAATATGGCTTGAATATATCATTTCTCTACTTTTCATATGATTCCTCTATTCTTTCTCTCTAAAAAGTAGGCTTGATGGTCAAGAAAGGGATTGTGGGTTTTTTTGTTTTTTGTTTTTTTGTCTTTTGTCCTTTTTTAGGGCTGCACTGCAGCATACAAAGGTTCCCAGGCTAGGGGTCCAATCGGAGTTGTTGCTGCTGGCCTATGACAGAGCCACAGCAATGCCAGATCTGAGCCGAATCTGCGACCTACACCACAGCTCATGGCTGCGCTGGCTCCTTAACCCATTGAGTGAGGCCAGGGATTGAACTCGCAACCTCATGGTTCCTAGTCAGATTCGTTTCCGCTGTTCCACAACAGGAACTCCAGATTGTGGTATTTTTATGATTACCTAGAAAAGTGGCTATGACTTCTCTTCATTGCAAAAATTTCCCCAGAGAGAAAAGAGATCTTGGCTCACCTACAACTGTGCTTTTTTTTTTTTTTTTTGGTCTTTTTGTCTTTTTGCCTTTTCTAAGGCCCCACTCATGGCATATGGAGGTTCCCAGGCTAGGGGTCCAATTGAAGCTGTAGCTGATGGCCTATGCCACAGCCACAGCAACACAGGATCCGAGCCGTGTCTGCAACCTACACCATAGCTCACGGCAATGCCAGATCCTTAACCCACTGAGCGAGGCCAGGGATCAAACCCACAGCTTCATGGTTCCTAGTCGGATTTGTTAACCACTGAGCCACGACAGGAACTCCCAATTGTGCTTTTTTTTAATCTGTAAAGAGATTGTCGGTCATGGCGGATGCTGTCCACGCTTTAACATGCAACACGCTGAAGTGTGTGTTCCCTGCCCCCCTCTACAATACCCGGTCTGAGACCCTCTTCTGCAGACACCATCAGCAGCATTCAGTCCAACACCCAGTCTCCAGAACAACCCTCAAACCTGCCCATTTGCTCTCACTTCATTGATGCCATCTGCCACTGGCTCAGGCCCGTCCTTTCTCCCCTGAAATACACATCCCCTAAGAGGCTGCTTTCCTGCTCTGGAACTTTCAGCCTCCTCTGCACACTAGCCAGGTGATGGTGAGGACACAACCTTTCAGTGACTTCTGTTGCCCTGGAATAGATCTCCGCCCACAGAGGTACAGTGAGCTGGGAGGCTTCCTATCAGGACCATCCCCTTTTCAGTCACTGCATCAGCACGGTGGACAGTGGAGACACTTCGGGAGCTATAACAGCTCATTGGGATGAGGGCAGACGCAGAGGCCAGGGCTCTTCCAGGACAAGGTACGTGATGTGGTCACGGCCTTCCTCTTTCCCACTCCAGGCCATCCCAGTCCTGCTGAGAGGTGTCAGGAGAGAATTCCTACAGTGTTGCGTTCCATGTTTGTAGGGCACAAGTGTCTACTAGGGTTGTGATCTCCTGGAACTTGAAATTGCTGTTAAATAATCATCCGTATGGGGTGGCCAGAGCAGAAGTTAAGATTGGACCCCAAACAAAGTTCACAGTCCTGCCTGCACTAGACCCTTGCATCCTGGCTCTCTGTTAAACAGGTGGCACTTCCAGGCCCTCTTCTCCTTTGTTGTTTTTTCCGGAAAATTTGATGTGTTTGCCCATGGTTAACAATACTAACAAACCTGAAAGCATGCCTGCCATGCCATTCAGCTTGTAGCAAACTCTAGGGGTTCAAAGATGAAGGAGACCCCCAAGGGGCTCTCGGTCTGGTGTGAAACTCCACAAACACTGAGGGCTCACCTCAGAGGACCCAGAGGTGCCCACAGGGTTTCCATGGGTGAGCCCTGGCCTCAGGATCCAGCCACCTCTGGACACAGAACCCAGTGGAGGCTCCCCTCAGAAGCTTCTTCATGGGGCAATCTGATGAAATTCTAACTAGGGAATGTTTTTCTAATTTTTCTTCCTTGTTCCCTTCATAGGAACTTGGAGGAGGAGGAAGCTGTTGGGGCCACTTACTGTGAGAGGCTGGATGACTTGCTTCAGCAATCGGACTTTGTGATGTTGGCCGTGAGCCTGACTCCCCAGACCCAGGGGCTGATCGGGAGGAGGGAGCTGAGTCTGATGAAGCCCACTGCTGCTCTCATCAATGTGGGCAGAGGTAGCTGCTCCACTGATGTTTGGGCTGGAAAGCTGTGCTGGAGGAACCACCTGGCTATTCTCTCAGCATCTTTTCTTTTTCTTTTTGGCTGCATGTGTGGCATATGGCAGTTCCTGGGCCAGGGGTTGAATCCGAGCTGCAGCTGTGCAACACCGGATCCTTAACCCACTGCACCAACCAGGCCAGGGATTGAACCTGTGCCACCATAGGGACAATGCCAGATCTTTAACCTGCTGTACCAGAGCAGGAACTCCAGTTTAGCTATTTGATATTTACATAGAGCTTCGTGTGTTTCTATATAGGAGTCAGTAGGCCCTGTGCCATAACCATATTTTGTGGTGGGTTGATGTGGCATTTATAAAGACGAGAGGGAGTTCCCTGGTTATCCTAGTAGTTAGGATTTGGTGCTTCCACCGGTGTGACCTGGGTTCAATCCCTGGTCTGGGAACTGAGGTCCCATATCAAGTCACTGCATGCTGCAGCCAAAAAAAAGAAAAGAAGAGGGCCAGAGTCCTTGATACTAGCAGGTGACAGCACACCTGAGGATCAGTGCAGACCTCAAACATGCAGGTGGCTTGCCTTCGGGGGTTAGGGGCCAGAGTGTTACCAACCAGGGTTCTTGGCCTCCTTAATCAATAAAAATTAATAAGAGGCCAGATGGGAAATTCAGGCCAGACTTTATGGGACTTATGCTAGCATGCGGGAGTGAAAACATAACAGGTTCCCTTGCTGGCTCCCTGAGTGGAGGGTATAGGGCAAGCTGGTCCTTTAAATGGGATGGGGATAGCAGTGGGTCCAGGGATCAGGCTGGAGGGGTGGCTTGGGTGGTCTGCCCACCCCCTTGGTGCTGCTGTGTGCAGGGTGCATGCGCAGGATCCTGCTTTTGCTCCCGACCCCTCAGAAGTGGCAGTTGAAATTTTGGTCTTTCCATATCCTGTTCATAATTTGCCCCAACTGGGCCCGCACACAGTTATTTTTATTCGCTTATAGTTTCTTTGTATTTTGTTGCTGGAGATGTTTTTCTAGGTGTAAGCACTGCAGCAAAGGGCCCCAGTTCCCAGATTTCAGCCCCTCTCAGGAAGACATGTGAAACCTGGCACTGCCGACAGCTCCGCGTCTCATCCATAAAACAAGCACAACAGTACTTGCCATGAAACTGATCAGGGCCAAGCTAGTATGCTGGAAGAGTCTCTGAAAATTCAGACGCTGTAGATGAGCCGCAAGGAGCGATGTGTAATGTGCTTTTGGTAATGTCAGAGGTCACAGACAAAGTAACGATTCTAGAAAAACACCCCCAAAAAGGGTTTGGGATTAGATTTCTCGCCAGCAGCATGGGCAGACTGGCTGTTGTGTCTTGACCGGCTAGGGCAGCTCAGCCCACCAGTGGGAAGGGGCTTCTTGCAGGTCACTACTGGCAAGGGAGGATTTCCTTCTCAGCTGCTGCTGCTTTTCATGCCCTGCTGTCTTGGGTTTGAAATGCAGTTATGGGTCATGTTTGTGGTATTTTGGGTTTTGTTGTTTCTTGTTTGTGTTTGTTTGCTTCTTAGGGCTGCACCTGTGGCATATGGAAGTTCCCAGGTTAGAGGTCGAATCAGAGCTGCAGCTGCCAACCTACACCACAGCAAGGCGGGATCCGAGCCATGTCTGCTTCCTACACCACAGCTCACAGTAATGCTGAATCTTTAACTCACTGAGTGAGGCCAGGGATCGAACCCACATCCTCATGGATACTAGTTGGGTTCCTAACCTGCTGCCACAATAGGAACTCCCACATTGGGGGTTTTTAATGTGTATGTAAAACTATCTGGGAGCTCCCACTGTGGCACAACTGAATCAGAAGCTTCTTGGGAGCCCTGGGACATGGGTTCGATTCCTGGCCCAGCACAGTGGGTTAAGGATCCGGTGTTGTTGCAGCTGCGGCTGAGTTCAAGGCTGTGGCTTGGATCTGATCCCTAGCCTGGGAGCTCCATATGCCACAGGGCAGCCAAAAAAAAAAAAAACCCTACTATCTGGGGCTGTTTCCTCAGCTAGGACCCTATGGTGGTTTTGGGAGGTAGTATGGTGAAGTAAGAGGGCTCAGAGTCACACAGACCTGGGCTTGGATCTGAGTTGATGGCCTAGAAGCATGTAACTTCTGAGCCTCACCTGTAAAATGTGTATTGACTTTTGCTGGGTAAGTGGAAGATTCAGTGAGAAAGCATCAGTGAAGAGCTTAGTGGACTTTCTGGCATGTGGCAGGCTCTCAGATCAGCAGAATGAAGTTCACGTGCTCTTTGTCAAGCTCTTTGTGTTGTCAGCCTCTTTGTGCTCTTTGTCAGGCTCTGTGTGTTGTCAAGCTCTTTGTCTTGCTCTTTGATAAGATCAAGATGTGTTAGAATAGTAGCTAACGTGACCAGACTGTACTGCCCAAGTGTGGGACCTACAGAGGAGGTGTCTCATTCCACCCAGGTCTGTTAGTTGATCAAGATGCCCTGGTGGAAGCCCTTCAGACTGGGATCATTAAAGCTGCAGCACTGGATGTGACATACCCAGAGCCCCTGCCCAGGTAAGAGTCCGGACAGGATCTATGGTTCTCTTAATACAGGTGGGGGCAATCATCAAGCAACTACTGCTTTTGACTTTTGCAGCCATGCTAAATCACATGCAATCATGCAGTCTTGGCCTTGGAAGGGCCTGAGCAGACCCCTGGTGACCTGTCCAGTTCTGCAGTGGGTCAGGTCTCCGCATGGACAGGGTGCTCAGGGCACTTGGGCCTCAGACCCCAAGGAGGGAGACTACACAGGAGAGTCTTTCTCACATAGAGCCAAATAGTTGCCCTCTGGAGCATCAAAGATGCCCATATGCCACAGGTGCGGCTGTTAAAAAAAAAAAAAACAACTGCTTTCATGATACTGTAAGGTGTTACCTGTTTGTACCACGTGTTCTCCCAAGGGTACAGTGCCATTTTCTGGACACTTGAGGACATGAGATGGTATCACTCTGACAGCTAATGAAATGTGTGCCTCTGTAATATTACATTTTTTCAGTTTTAATTTATATGCAATAGATGTTGACAGACATAACTCTCATAAACAAGTGTTCTTTGGGGTTCCCAATTTTTTTTTTATCACGCCCATGGCATGCAGAAATTCCAAGGCCAGGGATCGAACTCGAGCCACCACAGTGACAACACTAAGTCCTTCACTGCTAGGCCTCCAGGGAACTCCAAGAATGACCATTTTATTTATTTTTTTATTTTATCATTTTTTTTCTTCTTTAGTTCTGCACTTGAGGCATATGGAGGTTCCCAGGCTAGGGGATGAATCTGAGCTACAGCTGCCAGCCTACACCACAACCACAGCAATGCCAGATCTGAGCCGCATCTGTGACCTACACCACAGCTCATGGCAACGCTGGATCCTTATCACACTGAGCAAGGCCAGGTATTGAACCTGCATCCTCATGGATGCTAGTCAGATTCGCTTCCTCTGAGCCACAACGGGAACTCGCTCATCTTGGTTTTTTAGGGAGGCATTTTGATGCTGCTTACTGTGAAAAAAATAATTTTAAAAGCAAGAAATCTGGGTTTGCTTATTTATTTATTTATTCTTTTTTAGGGCTGCATCTGCAGCATATGGAAGTTCCCAGGCTAGGGGTTGAATTGGAGCTGCAGCTGCTGGCCAAACCACTGCCATAGCAACTCGAGATCCGAACCACGTCTGTGACCTACACCACAGCTCACAGCAACACCAAATCCTAAACCCACTGAGTGAGGCCAGGGATGGAACCCTCATCCTCATGGATATTAGTCAGGTACGTTACCGCTGAGCCGCGACAGGAACTCCTTTATTTCCTGTTTTTTAATTTTTTGATCATGCCTGCAGCATGCAGAAGTTCCCAGGCCAGGGACTGAACCCATGCCACAATAGTTACCAGAGCAACAGCAGTGACAATGCTGGATTGTGAACCTGCTGAACCACCAGGGAACACCAAATTATTTTAAAAAGAAAAAATTAATTTGCCAATACTGCCAGGAGTCCCCAAAATCACCTTCAGACTTAATGATTTGCTAGACTCACAGAACTCAGAAAAATTTTATACTCACAGTTTATTATAGTGAAAGGATATAGTTAAAATTCAGCCAAGGCAGAAAACTGGTAGGGTGGAGTCCAGGAGAACCAGACTTGAACTTGCAGTTGTCCTCCCAGGGCAGTGTGTGGACAGTACCTACTACTCCCAGCAGTGATTTGTGAGACACAGACATATTTCCAACTAGGAAGCTCAGCCAAGCCTTGGTGTCGAGGGGTCTGCCCTGTAGGCATGGAGTGCCCACACACCTGACCTTGGCTTCTTAGTCTCCAGCCCCTGCAGAGGTCACACTGATACAGACTGGCCCAGAGCTCCAGGCAAACAAAAATAGGCATTCACATAAACATCACCAGCATAAACTGGCTTTGCTCAAGGCCCCAAACGTAAGAAGACACTCTCATCAGGCAGTACCTCTCAGAGACTCACAGCTTATGTCCCAGAGGCCTATCTATGGGATGTGCACTGTTCAAGAACTCCTGCCTGTTGAGTTAATTCTTTACTATACGGGCTATCCTCTGGCCCTTGGCCTAGGCTGTCCAATAGTAAAATAATCATATTTATTGGAGTATCTACAGTTATTACAGTATTTATATGACAGATACAGCACTAGTGTCAGTATGACTCTGCCTAACATTTGGAGGAGAGTGTGGGGCAGGGCTATATTTAAAGAAACAAGTAACCCATTGTATGTTTGTACTCATTTGGTGACTTGTTCCCCCCAGCCCCTGATCTACCACTATTTGTACCTTATGAGGAACTTGTATAACACTATAGTATATAAATTAGCTGAGATTTAGCTAAATCCGGTTTTTCCTTAGGCCAGTCATTTCCCATTGATCATACATATGAGGATTATCATATGACTTGTTTACATGAGGTACTTAAATCTTACCAACAATACCAGCGTTACATCATATTTCAATATGGTCATGGTATAATGCAGTTTCACTACATAAAAAATCATTAGCAATTACAGAGGTATTTGTCATGCCTTCCCCACGGAAGCATCTCTTGCCTATACACTGGATATTGTAATGGGCAGGTACTGGTACAGTTGGCCATGATTCAGTTCTTTCTGGATTCTAAGTCAGTTGGGACAAAGCCAGTCATCTTGTCTCAGTTCACATCCTTGTACTGAGACTGTTTTCTGCTGTGAGCTGTTAAGCAGTAGGGCCCACCTCCTTGTGGGAGGCATGAGTGTTTTTCAGGATAATTCCCATCCTGCTAACTTAACTGTACCACAGGATATGTCTTACCTCAATCAGTTCTGGAGGTAAGGGCAGTTGCAGTGCATTGATATAAATTACAGGTGCCCCCAGAGAACTTCTATAGCTTTGGGCAGATCTATAAGATTCCCAAAGGTGTACCTCCTGAGAATCGGTAGCTAGGATGGGGGATCCTTGTCACATGGCCACTTTGTCCTCTGTATCAAAATGGTCAGGAGGCCCTACTGGGCCAGGTGACAGCACTTTCCTAATGCTGGGTTCTAGTATTATCCATTATTATGTTTGAGCCTTCCTGACCCACATCACTAAAATCTCATTATCTTTCCAGGCTGACTCCCAAACTTTGCCTTCTTCCCAGAAGAGCGCTCCCTCTAACCTAATTCTAGTTAAATCTTTTCCCTCTGAATGCCACTCCCATTAAAGGCACATTCAGCTTGTCCCATGCTGCCTAGATCAGTACCTGTCTCCCCAGGGCCCTTTCTTGTCTCATGGGTCATTTAATCCACCATGCATGTTGTGCCGTTGTGTACTAGCGGCCAGGGTGCAGTTAAGGATATGTGTTTTATGTCCATAAATACAGGTCACCCGTACCAGGGTTAGAAAAGCAGTGGTCATACCTGGGAGTCATTTAGAGTCTTCCCCATCTCAGGGTGGGGAGTGAAACCAGAATGTGAAGTTAAGGAGATCAAATGACTCGGGATAGTTTACCTCAATCTGTTTTTCAGAGATCATCCTTTGTTAGAGCTGAAGAACGTCACTCTGACACCTCACATTGGAAGTGCAACTCATCAAGCAAGACAACAGATGATGGAAAATTTGGTTGAAAGCATCCTGGCTTCTCTCAGTGGCCTTCCTATTCCTAATGAAGTACTTGCTACTTAAATGATTTCTGTGTGTTGAAAATTCAGTGGGATGATAACATGGCAGATTTAATGGGGGAAAATATGTATTTTGGGCACTTTATGTTGGAGTTCATTATATAGACTGGATTAATACTACTTACATGGAAAACTTAAAGAATAGTAATAATAATCACCACTTGTTGACAGCTTGCTAAATGTTTTCCTTCCGTTATCACTTCATCTCCAAGGAAGCTGTATGAGGAAGTTCTGTTATTATTTGTAATGAAACAGCAGAGAGAATTACTTGCCTAAATTCCAAAGACCTGCATTAGGTCTGTGGCTTGCCCAGTGAGCTATGTTGCTTTCAATCCTGATAAATTTTGATTGTTTATTACATAGTCCCTCTGATACTCTATCACTATTAATTTATTTATTTTTGTCTTTTTAGGGCCACACCTGCAGCATATGGCAGTTCCCAGGCTAGAGGTCGAATAGGAGATACTCAGCAACTCAGGATCTGAGCCACGTTTATGACCTACACCACAGCTCACGGCAATGCTGGATCCTAAACCCACTGAGCGAAGCCAGGGATTGAACCCACATCCTTTTGGATACTAATCAGCCTCGTTACCTCTGAGCCACAATGGGAACTTCTTCATTTCTCTTTTTTTAAAAAAAGTGATTATTGAGCACCTTCTATGTGCCAAGTCCTGTTGTAAGTTCTAGTGTTACTAATCAGGGTTCTTTGCCTCCTTAATCAATAGAAATTGATAAAAGGCTAGATGAGAAATTCAGGCACAGCTTTATTGGGACTTGTGCTAAGCCTTGCTAGCTCCCTGAGGGGAGGGGGTGGGGTGGGATGGTCCCTTAAATGGGGTTAGGGTAGGGGCTGATCCAGGGGTCAGACTGGAGGAGTGGCTTGGGTGATCCGGCCTTGGGTTGTCTGCCCTTGGTGGTGCTGTGTGCAGGAGGCATGCCCAGGATTCTGCTTTTGCTCCTGGTCCCTCAGAAGTGGCAGCTGAGATTTTGGTCTTTCTGTATCTTTTTCATAATATGTCCCAACTGGGCCTGCACACAATTACTTTTATTCCCTTATAGTTTCTTTGTATTTTGTTGCTGGAGATGTTCGTCCAGATGCAGGCACTATGGCAAGAGGTGCCAGGCCCTCCATCCTAGTCTGTCTCACCGAGGCTGCTATAGGAAAGAAAGTCCTTGCCTCAAGGGGTTTACTTACTAGTAAAGAAGAGAAAGCGGTAGTTCTTGAGGCAGTGGTGAGCATGGTGAAACAAGGAGGGGAGGAGTGCCTGGTATGGAAGTATCAGGGATGATCATGAGGAGGGTCTGGGGTGAGTATACCTCCTTTCTGGAGTGGTTTCGAAGCTATTATCTTCCTCCAGGTAGACTGGTGAGCAGATACTGCACAACATGAACAAAAGAATTGGCAGTACACCCACACTTAGGCACATATCCGGACAAAACTTTCCTTGAAAGAAACACGTACACCTGTATGTTCATTGCAGCACTATTCACAATAGCCATGACATGGAGACAACCTAAATGCCCACTGGCGGATGAATGGATTAAGATGAGGTATATACACATTATGGACTACTACTCAGCCATAAAAAGAACAAAATAATGCTATTTGCAGCAGCAAATGCTAAGTGAAGTAAGTTAGAAGAAAGAGAAAGACAAATACTATATGATTTCACATATCTGGAATCTAACATATGGCACAAATGAAACTTTCCAGAGAAAAAAAAATCATGGACTTGGAGAGCAGACCTGGTTGCCAAGGGGAGGGATTGGGATGGACTGAGAATTTGGGATTAACAGATACAAACTATTGCCTTTGGAATGGATAAGCAATGAGATCCTGCAGTACAGCACTGGGAACTATATCTAGTCACTTATGATGGAGCATGACAATGTGAGAAAAAGAATGTATATATGTGTGTATGACTGGTTCACCTTGCTGTACAATAGAAAACTGACAAAACACTGTAAATCAGCTATGATGGAAAAAATAAAAATCATTTTTAAAAATAAAAAGAATTAGTATAAAGAGGAAGAAACTTGAGTTCCTTCCCAGTTGTGCAGGGAGTAGGGGCTCTGCTCTGATATTTTGTGGCAAGAGAGCTAAAATGCACCCTTCTCTGCTAGCTTTGTGTACTTGCAAAAAGTGTATTCCCCTCCGCACTGGGCAGCATGTGTGCTTCCCCAACACCGAGTCCCACCCATCTGACCCTCTACCACCTTACGCTGGGCCTGCAACAGAATAGAGAATAGCGAGGACGTGGCCCGCCCATCCCACGCTCACGTTATCAGATTCCGCTCCGGTGGCGCCTGACCCCGCCCTTCATGTACGTCACCCGGCTCTACTCCCCACCCCCATGCGGTGTCTGACCCCGCCCACAGGCGTCCAGCTGGGCCCTCCTCACCTTCCGAACCTGTCCCGCCCACACGACGCCCGGTCTCTCACGTCCCGTGGCCCCGCCTACTACCCCACCTTCGCCGCGCCCAGCCGCCCACCACCCACTCGTAGTCCCGCCCCCCCACACGTCGCTCCGCCCCGCCGCTCTAAGTCCCGCCTACATGCTCCCCAGATCCCGCCTCCTCCTCTCTTCCCGCCTACAGTCACGCCTGTGTCTCCCCGCACGCACGTCGCTTCGCCCTATGCGGCCCCGAGTCACCCCATTGTCGTTCCGCTTGTCCAGACTCCCACGTCGTTTCAGGTCCCCTCGTGCCTCTCCGTCCCACGCCACCCCCGCCCCCTCCCTGCTCCGCGTCGCTCCGCTGCACGTCACCCACGCGATTGTCTCCCGCGCACACGTCGCCCCGTCAGCGTCACCCTCGCGTCACGTCTGCCCTCTCCACGTTGCCCCGCCCACGTCCCCAGTTCGGCGGTCGAGCTGAGGACATGTGGGCGGTGCTGAGGGGGCTGGGGGTCCCACACGCTGGGCTCCTGGGTGGCGCCCGAGACCTGTACACCTCGCCAGTGTCCTGTGGCAAGAACTTGCTTAAGAAATTTGCTTCGAAAACCAAGTAATGCTCCCTGAGTGGGCGTGGGTGCCCCCGGGACCGTGGCCCCGGGATGGAGGTGGGGGTGTCCTGGAAGGGTCGGGGGTACGGCACGGGGTCTACTGCCTGGGCGTTAACTTGAGTCCCTGCCGGGTCCATAAGTTCAGCCTTTGCTTGGTAGGTTAATGACTGTTGGAAGATCACCAGTTATTCCACTCCTAACGTTTGTAGTTTTTCGCACCCAGCCTTTTTCCTGTTTTTTTACACAGTTGTGATGATGATGATAGTGTTGTCTCCTAAAAGCTATCAGTAAGCCGTGAACTTAGGAAGCAATGTGATGTACACGTTTACAGTCCACCGAGGCTCCAAGCTTCCACATTCAAGATTCACCCAACCTTGGGTTGAAAGAATTACAGAAAGTTCTAAAAAGCCAAAACCTAAATTTGCCAGCAGTGGCAACTACTTACATAGCGTTTACATTGTATTAGGTATCATAAGTAACCTAGAGATGATTTAATGTACAAGGGAGGGTGTGCGGAGGTTATATGCATATTCTTCGTGTTGAGTATCCTCGAATTTTGGTGTCTGTTTTATCTGTGGAGTATGTTGTTTCTTGTTGCTAGAAACTTTTTTTTCAGGAGAGTAGTTTTACTAAGGAGAGAAAGAAAAAAATAGGTAAACATTTTCTTTCCATATTAATGCTTTCTAGGTGGAGTTAATTTGAGGAATAAAGAAGGCTTGTCAGGGGAGTTCCTGTAGTGGCTCAGAGATAACGAACCCTACTAGTGTATATGAGGATCCCTGGCCCTGCTCAGTGGGTTAAGGATCTGGTGTTGCTGTGAGTTGTGGTGTAGGTTCGCAGAGGTGGCTCAAATCTAGTGTTGTTGTGGCTCAAATCTAGTGTTGCTGTAGGCTGGCACCTACAGCTCCGATTTGACTGCTAGCCTGGAAACTTCCTTGTGCCTCGAGTGTGGTTCTGAAAAGATAAAAAGATTAAAAAAAAAAAAAAAAAGACTTGTCAGGATAGGTGTTTTAAGATGAGAGTTAAGTATAAAGTATGTTGATTTTTGTGTTTTAATTGTATTTTAGATATATATTGTAGATGTATTCATTTTTGTTCCAAGATTGGCAAAAACAGTATGGCATTCCCGTGTAAACATCTATGTTAACATCTTATGTTAGTGTGGTATGTTTGTTACCATTGATAAACCAGTATTGATACTTTCTTATTAACTAAAGTTCATGCTTTATTCCCACTTCCTTAGTTTTTCCCTAATGTACTTTTTCTTTGCCAGTATCCCATCTGGGGACTATATCACATTTAGTCATCTTTTTAGGCCCTCTTGACTGGCAGTTTCTCAAACTGTCTCTGTTTTTTGTTTGTTTTCTGTTTTTTTGTTTTTTGCTTTTTAGGACTGCACTTGCAGCATATGAAAGTTCCTAGGCTAGTGGCCAAATCAGAGCTACAGCTGCTGGCCTGCGCCATAGCGACGCAAAATCTGAACTGCGTTTGGGACCTACACCACAGCTCACGGCAACACCGTATCCTTAACCCACTGAGGGAGGCCAGGGATCGAACCTGCATCCTCTTGGATACTAGTTGGGTTACTTACTGCTGAGCACAACAGGAACTTCCAAGCTGTCCCTGTTTTTGATGACCTTGACAGTTTGAGGAGTAGTGGTTAGATATTTTGTAGGATGCCCCTTTGTTGGGATTTGTGTGATCTTTTTTCTCATGATTATACTGGAATTATGGATTTTAGGGAGTAAGACCACAGATGAAGAGTGCCATTTTCATCATAACATGTTAACACATACATGCTGTCAACATGGTTTATCACTGTTGACGGTGGTCTTGATCACTGACTGTCAGATTTATCCACTGTAATGTCATCCTTCCACCATCCCATACTGGCTTGGAGGGAAAGTCGCATGTGCAGCCCCCACCCGCAGAGTAGGAGTCATGCTCATGAATTAGCGATTTTGCATGGGAGATGTTTCTCTTCTCCCTTTACTAGTTAACTCCTAAGTATGAACTTAGGGGTTATAACCCAGGACTACTTAATTTTGCTCCAATTGTTTTGGCTTTGACCGCTGGGAGCTCTTTGAGGTGCCTCCTTAATTCCTTTGGGGTTTGTTTTTTGTTTGTTTGTTTGTTTTTGTCTTTTTGCCTTATCTAGGGCCACACCCGCGGCATATGGAGATTCCCAGGCTAGGGGTCTAACAGGAGCTGTAGCTGCCGGCCTTCGCCACAGCCACAGCAACATGGGATCCGAGCCGCATCTGCAACCTACACCACAGCTCACGACAACGCCGGATCCCTAACCCACTGAGCAAGGCCAGGGATCAAACCTGCAACCTCATGGTTCCTAGTCGGATTCATTAACCACTGAGCCACGACGGGAACTCCTGGGGTTTTGAAATTAAATAATTTCTTTATCGCTTCTTTACTTTCTGGCACTACAGAATTCCTTAGCCCTAGAACCAGCCATTTCCCCAAGGAGCTTTGGTTCCTTTTATTGAAGAGCGGCATTAGAAACTGTGACCTGAGAGCTTAGTATGTTCCTTGCTACTGGCGTATCTGTCTTTTAGGCCTTTTCAGTGGACAGAGTGAAAACAATATTTGTTTATGTTAACCCATGTGTATATATGCTTATCTATAAATGTTTCTGCATGTCATTACCACCTGTATCTGTAATAAGAGAAACGAGTTCATACTGATCTCCACCTCTAATCCATTCAGATGATTTTTGCTTCCTTCCTTTGCTTGTCTGCAACAATGTGGAGCCTGATCCCCCATCTGCTTTCTATTTATTAGCATTCAATACCCCCTCCCCTTTTTTTTGGCTTCTTAGGGCCTCACCCTCGGTATATGAAAGTTGCCAGGCCAGGGGTCAAATCGGAACTACAGCTGCTGGCCTATACCACAGCCACAGCAACTTGGGGTCCGAGCTGTGTCTGTGACCTATACCACAGCTCACGGAAACGCTGGATCCATGACCTGTTGAGTGAGGCCAGGGATCTGACCTGCATCCTCATGGATACTGGTCAGATTCTTTTCTGCTGTGGCACAGTGGAAACTCCTATTCAGTCCCAGTGTTAATGTGCAGCAGTGTCTATTAATAACCATACCTGAGGAAACAGCTTTATGGTGTAGAGGACAGTACTCATATGCGGTTGGGTAGGTGTATTTCTAAGGTTCTCTTTCCCTACCTTTGGGACTAGAAGTAGACTTTAGGTAAAAATTATGAGCTTGAATTAAACTGTTTTCTGTCTCTCCCCCACAATTCATGGTGTTGTCAATTTGATAATCTAAATCTTTTCTTTTCTCTCTCTCTCTCTCTCTCTCTTTTTTTTTACAGTCCGACCTGTGGCGTATGGAAGTTCCCAGGTCTATATCAGCTTCTGAACCCATTGAGCCACAACGGGAAGTCCAAATATTTAAATGTTTTAGACTCTCTGTAACTTAATTTCTACATCTGGGTTTAGCCCCTTAGAAACAGTCATAGTATCATAACCTGGAGTTAGCTTTTGTAACTGTTTCTTTTTTTTTTTTTTTCCCTTTTTGGCTCAACCCATAGCATGTGAAAGTTCCCAGGCCTGGGGTCAAACCTGTACCACCACAGAGACAACACTGGATCCTTAACCTGCTGCACTACAGCGGAAACTCCTATAACTGTTTCTTATTTGATTCACCATCAATACCTAGCATAGTTCTTTCTTTTTGCCCTAGGAAGAAGTTTTGGTATGAAGGTCCTTCCTTAGGCTCTCACTTGGTAAGTAGAGAGTAGCAGCAATGAACCACTCTAGAACCTTGATGGGCATGAGGCTGCAAAAGCTGGCAGCACTCCAGCCTGGCAGTCCTTCCGTTTCAGCCTTGCGGGGGGCAGGGTCTGTAGGAGTGAGACTAGACTCACTGGTAACATGGAATTTTGTTCTTACAAAAAAGAAAATTACATTAAAGTTTTCCACAATGTTATATCTGTTATCAAACTCTTAGTATGGTAATGTCCATTCAGCTTTGTGTATGTATTTAACACACACATCTATGTGTAGGTATACAAGAGTATCTTTTTTTGTTTGTTTGTTTGGGTTTTCAGGGCTGCACCTGCAGCATATGGAGGTTCCCAGGCTAGTGGTCGAATCAGAGCTGTGGCTGCAGGCCTGTTCCACAGCCACAGCAGCATCAGATCTGAGCTGCTTCTGCAACCTACATCACAGCTCATGGCAATGCCAGATCCTTAACCTACTGAGCAAGGCCAGGGATTGAACTCTCAACCTCATGGCTCCTAGTCAGATTTGTTTCTGCTGCGCCGTGACAAGAAGTCCAGGAATATCTTGTTTTATTGCGTTTCTCAGATACTGTTTTTTTTTTACAAATTGAAGGTCTGTGGAAACCTTGCAGTGACAGCTGATGATACTTTACTTTTAACAGTAAAGTTGTTTTGTTTTGTTTTCCTTTGGGGCTGCAAGTGTGGCATATGGAAGTTCCTAGGCTAGGGGCAGTGCAAAAATATGTAATGAATGGTTCTTTGGTGTAGGGGGAGGCAACACCCATGGCATGTGGAAGTTCCCGGCTACAGCAGCAAACTGAGCTGCTGCAGTGACAACACTGGATCTTTAACCTGCTGCTGTGCCATAAGAGAACTCTTAATAAATTGTTCTTATTAGAGAAAAAAATACACTGTATACCCTGAAAACAACTGAATTGTACTTTTTAAGAGGAAGATTTTTATGGTATGTGAATTATATATGTATATATTTTGCCTTTTTAGGGCTGCACCCTCAGCATATGGAGGTTCCCAGGCTAGGAGTGAAATCGCAGCTACAGCCGGTGGCCTTCGCTATAGCCATAGCAACGCCAGATCTGAGCCACGTCTGTGACCTACACTACGGTTCACAGCAACACCGGATCCTTAACCCACTGAGTGAGGCCAGGAATTGAACCTGCATGTTCATGGATACTAGACAGATTCTTTTTTTTTTTTTTTCCCTTTCCAGGGCTGCACCCTCAGCATATGGAGCGTCCCAGGCTAGGAGTGGAATTGCAGCTACAGCCGGTGGCCTTTGCCACAGCCATAGCAACACCAGATGTGAGCTACGTCTATGACCTACACTACGGTTCACAGCAACACCAGATCCTTAACCCACTGAGCAAGGCCAGGGATCGAACCTGTGTCCTCATGGTTACTAGTCAGATTTGTTTCCGCAGAGCCACCACGGGAACTCGCACATTCGTTTCTGCTGAGCCACAGTGGGAACCCCATGTGATATATGTTTCAAGAAACATTTTCTTGGAGATAAATATATACTTGGAAGTACTTTTAATGTTGGAGGGATTCTAGGTGAAATGTAGAAGGATCCAGGTCTGTAAGATAAACTGTCTACGTGAAAGCTGAGACAACAGAGTGAGTACATGTTTCTATACAGTTGTAACATTGGCCTGTCTGCCTTTCTTCCTCATGAAGACTTACAAGCCGTCACAGTTAGAATTCCTAACGAAGAGCACGTCCAAAAGGACCAGGAAGGAAGACCACGTGCGCCTGAGGGCCCTCAATGGACTCCTCTACAAAGCGCTGACTGACATGCTCTGTACCCCTGAAGTGAGCCAGGAGATCTACGACCTGAACGTGGAGCTCTCCAAGGTGGGCCTTGGCCTCTAGATGTTAGAAAAGGCAGAAGGGCCCTGGAGGTGTGGAGGAGGGGGGTTCATGCGGGTAAAGAAGCACACGGCTCGCTGTGCACAGGTAGGGTCTTCACCCAGACAGCGCCGAGGGTGCTCGGAACCCAGTAAATGATGAAACAGGGTGTCCAAAGGTCTGGGGGCCAGATGAGTTGTGGGTGCGTCTGCCTTTGCCTTGGTGTCAAGACAGAAGGTGGGGTGTTTCCTGGTGGTCTGACAGTTAGGATTCAGTACTTTCACCGCTGTGGCCCAGTTTCAACCCCTGGGTCAAAAAAAAAAAAAAAACCACACAAGACAGAGGAGGTGGCTTGCTGTCTGTGCTCTGAAAGTGGAGTCAGTTCAGCCAAAAGAGGCGCGGCCATTAAGGTATTTCTGGGAGTGGGGCTGGGGTCCAGTCGGGGAAGGTGAAGTTTTCACCTTCCTCCAGTGGCCAGCTTGGGCCAGCAGGTAGACTGGGGCAGTAGCTGTGGTGGCAGGTGCCTAAAGCCAGGATTGCCCTTGAGCAAGGGCTCCTCTGCTTGCATGACCCTGTCCGTGGGGAGCCCCGGAAACTGAGTGATTTGAGGTGGTTGGGGGTGGGGCTCAGGTCTCTTTGACTACAGACTTCTCCGCCTGCCGAGTGTTCTGGAAGGCGACTCTCTCTCAGGCTCAGAACGCACACACGGAGGCCGTCCTGCAGAGGAGTGCTGCATACATGAGGTGAGGCCTTCGCTTGACTCTGCCTTCCCACCTGGTTTCCTTTAGTAGTTCTGCTTTTAAAGAGAATTAGGTCATCGGTTTTCAGTGTGTGGTCTGTGTCCCCAGGGACCCCTCAGATCTGGGGGCTGGGGCAGGGCATGGCGGGGAGGGGAGGGTAGTTTTTGAGGTGTGAGGTGTCAGCATTTGCACCAAAGCCATGGTGGGTAACACTGCTGCACCGGACATCCCAGTGGTCATTGCAGCTTTAGCATGGGCTCACAGTCATAAACCACTAACTTTGCTGAAGAATATTCTCTATGAATAGTCGAGAAATACTAATTGTACTGAGTCTCAACCCTTGGATGCATCTATTTAGTGTCTGTGCTGGGAAGTGTGCATGCGGCTCTGATGGACTCAGAGACACTGCAGTTGCTGGTTGTGGAAAAGAATGAGTGCACCACTCTGGTTATGCAGATATAGTATCTGACAATAACGCGAGCACAGTGAACCTGTCAGTTCGGGAAACAACTGACCGTTTTTTGTTGGCAATGATAAAATTCAAGCTTTCAATGAAAATTGGAATTTTAGAAAACTTGTTTCCACCACCTTCAGTTTGACAGCTTTGCAGAAGACACTTTTGGTGAGATTGGAGGTGATATGTAGTAAAATGCGCCATCATTCTGAAAATCTACATAATGTGGTGAACCGGTATTTTTGTAATGACTGATGCATGAGATTATAGAATCTCTCCCAGGGAAAGACCAAGTCAAAGGGCAGGTGCACCACTGGATTTTAATATACAGAGAATGGCCTGTTCAGTGATCTGATGTCATATTTCATATTGCAGTTAACCTTTAATAAACTACAATTTGTTGTGTTTTTATGTAGCATCAGAGAAGATCTAGACTTTTCTGAAGGACTGTTTGTATACTCTTCCCTCTTCACTTACAGATTGGTATGAGGCCAGACTTTCTTCTTAAATTTTAAACAAGATGACAGAATAGACTGAATGCAGATACAGAGATGAGAATCTGGTTGCTTTGTGTTTTGCTAGATGTTAAAGAAATTTGCAACTGTAAGCAATGCCACTCTTCTGAATGATTTCTTTTATTTATTTATTTTTGGCTGCACCTATGGCATATGGAAGTTCCCTGGCCAGACACTGAATCGAATCCGAGCTACAGCTTTAGCCTACGCCGCAGCTGTGACATCAGATCCTTGACCCCCGTGCCAGGCCAGGGATTGAACTGGTGCCTCCACACAGACAGACCTGATCATTCATTAACCCACTGTGCCACAGTGGGAACACCTCCCACTTTTTTTCATCACCAAGGTTTAGTGTAAAAGCTTTTCCACAACTATGCATCAAGTTCTGTTACTGAGTAGATGTGCTTTGTGCTCCAGCAGTGTTTTCACCAGATGCTTGTTGCACCTGGACAACATGAAGATCATTCCTGTGTCTAATGTCTGGTGGTGGAGGGCTGCCCGTTATGCTCCTGGGGCCCTGCTGCTGGGGGGTTTGGCTGAGTGAGAGATGGAGCATTGGCAGGCTGTTCGTGCCCAAACCATGGAGCCCAAGGCTGCAGTGATGCCAGGGAGGGCGTCCAAGGCCACATCAGACTGTGTATGAGGATCTCAGAAGTTTCATTTAGAGAATTTAAAACAGTTGTGGTGATGCTTTTCTAATGTGGCAGTTGGCTAAAATGACTTTTCATCTTTGAATAATATGATAAGCAGAGCTCATGTCTCATGTCTTTGAGAGATGACATTTCTGTTTCTGGCACTGTCACTCTCCACTAAATGTCATCTGTGACTGCACACATTCTTATTATATCTCCAGGCATCTCTTGATGTCCCAGCAGACTCTGAGGAGCATGCCGCCGATAGTGTTTGTTCAGGACAAAAAACATGCAGCTGCAGCAGAGGTAAGGCTTTCACTAATTACCTTTTTATATTTATCTATCTACTTATTTGTTTTTTATTCTTTATTTTTTATTTTTTTTGTATTTTTGCCTTTTCTAGGGCCGCACCTGCGGCATATGGAGGTTCCCAGGCTAGGGGTCTAATCGGAGCTGTAGCTACAGGCCTACACCATAGCAACGTGGGATCCAAGCCGCGTCTGCAACCTATACCACAGCTCATGGCAACACCAGATCCTTAACCCACTGAGCGAGGCCAGGGATCGAACCTGCAACCTCATGGTTCCTAGTCGGATTTGTTAACCACTGAGCCACAAAGGGAACTCCCCTAAATACCTTTTTACGATGTATAATTTTATGTGGGTAAGATCTTAAATTTAGCTTTTAAATAAAAAAATACAGTTTTACATACACAGTCTTTAAAAGGTAATACTCTGAAGGATATAAATGAAAAGTAAGGCTCCCACGCTCCTGTTCTTAGCCTGATTCCCCAGAGGTGAGTGCTTTGTGGCTTTAATTTTTTTAATGTTTATCAGCATACCCTAACTAAAAAAATTCATGTGTAAACTCTAAGCATTCGGAGCCCCCTGCTGTGCTTCCCTCCTCACATGTCCCTAGATGTCAATTTGTCTATGGTCACTTTTTTATTTTTTATTTTTGGCTTTTTGGGGCTGCATACGCAGCATGTGGAGGTTCCCAGGCTAGGGGTCGAATTGGAGCTATAGCTGCTGGCCTACACCACAACCACAGGGGTCAAATCGGAGCTACAGCTGCTGGCCTACACCACAGCCACAGCAACAGATCCGAGCTGAGTCTGCAGCCTACACCACAGCTCATGGCAGTGCCAGATCCTTAACCCACTGAGCGAGGCCAGGGATCGAACCCACAACCTCGTAGTTCCTAGTCAGATTCGTTTCCACTGCGCCACAATGGGAACTCCTAATGGTCACTTTACATCAGCAAAGCTTATATGTGCTCTATCCTGTAACAGTAATTATTTCATAATTTTTTTTCTTATTTTAGGTGTAGGTTAATTGTAAAGGCTAACACCTGTTTAAAATATAGATTTTTTTATTTTTTATTTTTATTTTTTTTGTCTTTTTGCCTTATCTAGGGCTGTGCCCACAGCATATGGAGGTTCCCAGGCTAGGGGTCTAACAGGAGCTGTAGCCGCCTGCCTACGCCACAGCCACAGCAACGTGGGATTCGGGCCACGTCTGCAACCTACACCACAGCTCACGGCAATACCAGATCCTTAACCCACTGAGCAAGGCCAGGGGTCAAACTCACAACCTCATGGTTCCTAGTCGGATTTGTTAACCACTGAGCCACGACAGGAACTCCAAAATATAGATATTTTTTAATCTGGTGGCCTTTACTTGGTTACTAAAGTATGTTATACCTTTATAAAGTTTACCAAAAAACCCGGTAGCATTTACAAGATTATTATTATATAGCTCTTGCTCACTGTAAAATTAGGTAGTATTTAGTTAGATCTGCAGAGAGAAGAAATCTAATTTTATGCTGCTGTCTTTTCTTAAGCATTATACAAGTGATACCAGAAACTTGATGCAAATAACCTTGATAGACCGATTTTCCTCGATAGAAAGGGGACCAGAGGAGTGAGTGCTTTGAAGCTGGGAGGTAGGATTTAGGTCCTGGGTGTGCTGTGCAGATACTCAGTAAGGAACACCCCCTCCCTCCCTTCCAGCTCTGGTGGAGGTGGGAGGACGCACTCTCAGCTCTCCACGTCATGAACTGAACTGTCCCTTTGTAGCAGAAGAACTTGTTTCCAAGATTCAGCCTCCATCTACCAGTGCTGACTAGAAACACAGAATTTTGGGCGAAGAAGAAAAAAATAGCTTTATTGCTTTGCCAGGCAAAGGAGGCTGCAGCAGGTTAATGCCCTAAAGACTGCGCTGCCCTTGGGAGAGAGTAGGAGGTGGTTTTATAGTTTGGGAGTAGAAAATAGGGCCGTAGATAAGGGTCAGGGTAGATGCAAGCTTGGATTCAAAGTTGTTTAGTGACCCTAGGACTGGTTCTGGTGGTCCTCCTCTCTGGTTTTTATTTGTTGGCGGGTTTAGTTCTGCAGAAGAACTCAGACATTGTTATATATGTTCCTTGAGGAGAAACCAGGACCCTACCCCCAAGGCTGTGCTATTGTTTCTCTTTATTTTAATTTTGGGTTTTTTTAGGGCTGCACCTTCAACATATGGAAGTTCCCAGGCTAGGGTTCGAATCAGTGCTGCACCTGCCCGCCTACACCACAGCTGCAGCTCAGATCTCAACGTGGGATCTGTGTCGCATCTGTGACCTATATACCACAGCTCATGGCAGTGCTGGCTCCTTAACCCCCTGAGTGAGGCCAGGGATTGAACCCGTGTCCTCATGGATGCTAGTCGGGTTCGTTACCACTGAGCTACAGCGGGAACTCCAGACTGCGCTATTGTTTCTTTCTTTTCTTTTTTTTTGTTTAGAGCCACACCTGCAGCATATGGAGGTTCCCAGGCTAGGGGTTGAATTGGAGCTACAGCTGCAGGCCTAAACACAGCAATGCTGGATCCTTAACCCACTGAGGGAGGCCAGGGGTTGAACCACAACATCATGGTTCCTAGTCGGCTTTGTTTCCGCTGTGCCACAATGGGAATTCTTTAAGCCATAGCAACACAGGATCCATGTCCACTTGTCTCTCAGCTGACTGTCAGACTTCTGAGGGCAGGCAGCTGGCAGGCCATGCCTACCAGAGCAGGGACCTGCACCATCTGAGCTCAGGACTTTCTTCCACATGAGAGATTCTAAAAGTGCATGGATTTGGCCCACAAAGTTAGCCTGGTGACCTGTGTTAATGTGTTAGAATTGGAGGTTGGGGAGTTCCTGTCGTGGCTCAGCGGTTAATGAACCCAACTAGCACCCCTGAGGATGAGGGTTCGATCCCTGGCCTCGATCAGTGGGTTAAGGATCCAGCGTTGCTGTGAGCTGTGGTGTAGGTCACAGACGTGTCTTGGATCCTGTGTTGCTATGGCTATTGTGTAGGCCGGCGGCTACAACTCCAGTTCGACCCCTAGCCTGGGAACCCCTAGCCTGGATATGCCTCGGGTGCGGCCCTAAATAGACAAGAAAGAAAAGAGTTTGGATTTGCATTTGGTTCTTTTTTATCATTGGCCACACCTGCAACATATAGACGTTCCCAGCCAGGGACTGAATCCGAGACATGAGTGCCACCTATGCTGCAGCTGTGGCAACACTGGATCCGGATCCTTTAACCCACTGCACTGGGCCAGGGATCAAACCCACACCTCTGCAGCAACCCGAGAAGCAGTAGTCGGCTTCTTAACCCACTGAGCCACAGCAGGAACTCCTGGATTTGGTTCTTTAAGATAAGCTTTTTTGAGGCTTAATTCACAAAAGATAGGATGTGCACCTTTTTTTTTTTTTTTTTTTTTTTTGGTCTTTTTAAGGCTGTACCCTTGGCATATGGACGTTCCCAGGCTAGGGGTTGCATTGAAGCTGCAGCTGCCAGCTTATGCCACAGCCACAGCCACAAGGAATCCAAACTGTTTGCAACCTACACCACAGCTCACGGCAAAGCTGGATTCTTAACCCACTGAGCGAGGCCAGGGATTGGACCCACAACCTCATGGTTCCTAGTCTTGTTTGTTAACCACTGAGCCATGTCAGAGACTCCAGATGTGAGCATTTTGACAAGCTGCCACCCCACACAACCCATGTGATTTCATTACATTGAGATTAGTTTTCTCTGAAGAGATTTCTGTGATTTCACATAAATAGAATCAGGGTGTTGTCTGGCGTTTCTAAGCAGTGCTTTTGGGGTTCTTCCCTGTTTCACATGTAAGTGGTTCCTTTTTTATTAGTAAGTAGCATCCATTGTATGATGTACTAGTTTACTTACCTTTTGGTGGACATGTGTCTTTTTTGTCAGCTTTTTTTTTTAAATTATTACTATTTTTGTCTTTTAAGGGCTGCACCCGTGGCACATGGAGGTTCCTAGGCTAGGGGTCAAATCAGAGCTGTGGCCCCTGGCCTGTACCACAGCCACAGCAACATGGGATCCAAGCTGCGTCTGCTACCTACACTAGAGCTCACAGCAACACCAGATCCTTAACCCACTGAGCAAGACCAGGGATCAAACCTGCATCCTCATGGATGCCAGTCAGATTCGTTTCCACTGAGCCATGATGGGAACTCCAATCTTTTTTCTCAGTTTTTGGCTATACTGACTGGCGCTGCTGCGAACATTTGTTTACAGGATTTTTTGTGGATGCATGTTTTTGTTTTGGGTCAATTCCTCGGAGTAGCAAGTATATATTTAACTTTCAGAAAACTGCCAGTCTGACAAACTGTGTGGTATCAGAGTTCCCGTGGCTCCGCAGTCTCACCCCGATCTGGTGTTGCCATTCTGGTGGTTTAAACTTGCATTTTCTTGATGACTAATTATATTGAGCATCTTTTCATGTGTCTACTGGTCATTCCTCCTTTTGTTGATTGGTTCAAATCTTTGGCCTATTTTTTCTAAGATTTGCTTATTACTGAGTTGTACAAGTTCATTATCTATCTGGTACAAGTCCCTTGATGGGAATGTGCATTGTGAATGTTTTCTCCCAGTTTTAACTCTGGAGGAGTCCAGTTGTCCTTGTTTTTTAGCTTCATCAGTCCTGTTCCTGGTATTTTCTGTGGACTGATTTATCTCCAGTTCTGCTGCTTTTCGCCTTGGTAGTTCTGTCGGTGTGTCCTTGGCTGATAACCATGCTTTATTCCCTGAGAATGACAGGGTCTGGTATTGGACCAGGCTCTCCTGGGCTTGCACTGAAGCCATCACTGCCACACAGCTGGGTCACTGTTCGGCCACCATAGGGGCAGCCCAGCCCCAGTAGTGTGGTCCGGCAGCATCAGAATGTGTGAAGGGGGAGTTCCCATTGTGGTGCAGTGGTTAACGAATCTGACTAGGAACCGTGAGGTTGCGGGTTTGATCCCTGGCCTTGCTCAGTGGGTTAACGATCCGGTGTTGCTGTGAGCTGTGGTGTAGGTTGCAGACGCGGCTCAGATCCCACGTTGCTGTGGCTGTGGTGTAGGCCAGCGGCTGTAGCTCCAATTAGACCCCTAGCCTGGGAACCTCCACATGCCATGGGTACGGCCCTAAAAAATGACAAAAGACAGAAAAAAAAAGCCTCAGTTCATTATCAGAGGATGGAACATGTGATTCAGACAGTGGGTGTTGAAGCCGGCGCTGGAAGGAACAGTGGAAGGTGGGGGGGGGGAGCTCCATGGAGCTGGGGGCTGGGGGTGCTGGGGGGACATGGCACTCGTGCTCAGTGGACGCTGAATCAGCCTCTGTTCCTTTTCAGGTTGATCGGTTATTGGCAATTGCTGATTTTGGACCCATAGATGAAAAAGACAACCTTACGCAAAATGATTTCAGGTGATACATGTGGGCATGTGTGTGTGAGTGTGTGTAAGTTTGGTTCTTTTTTAGGGTTGCACCTGTGGCATATGAAAGTTTCCAGGCTAGGGGTCGAATCGGAGCTGTAGCCTCCAGCCTACACCACAGCCACCCCATATCCGAGCTGTGTCTGCCACCTACACCATGGCTCACAGCAATACCAGATCCTTAACCCACTGAGTGAGGCCAGGTATCGAACCCATGTCTTCGTTGATACTAGTTGGGTTTTTTACCATTGAGCCGCCACAGGAACTCAGAATTTTTTTTTTTTTTTTCTGTCTGTGTGAGCACATTTTTGATTCAGGCAGACCCTTCCAGGTGTGGAGTTACTGATTTCCACAGCAGCCGCACAGTTCTCCCTGCCCCCAGCCAGGGTCTTTCCCTGGATACCAGCCCCCCGGGAGGCTGTCTGGAGGGCCTCTGTGGTCCACCAGAAGGTGAGTGCTGGCTCATTTGGTGCCCTGGTATTGAGGCCCTGCTTTGCGGCCAGCCCTTTCCTGGCACTTGGGGACACCAGTGGGGAGGTAGCAGTACTTTGGAACCTGCGTTTTACTGGGAAGCAGCCAACATCAGGGTAGCCCTCTGAGAAAGTGACGTGAGGCTCGGGGGTATGGAGGGGCCCTTTCCAAGGTGGGGGAACAGCTGCACTGGGTTCTCAACCTATGTCCTTTAGACCAGGTGAACCCACATCACATGAGCACACTCAGGGCCTTGGAAGGCCCACAGGAGCCTGCCTGCAGGTGAAGGGTGCAGTGTGATCGCAGCTTTCAGATCATCAAGGAGCAGGCCTGGGTAGAGGCAGGTAGGCTCCCATCCCGTTGGCACGGAACCCCGTCTGAAGCAGAGTAGACATGTGTGGCCAGATTTGGGTTTTGAAAGGATTGCTCTGGTTTTACTCTCAGAATAGACTCTCCTCTTTTGGTTCAGCAAGTAACCCAAGTGAGATCTAAGATGCCACCCATAACTCTGTTTAACTGGCCCAGCATGCTAGCCTTAAGTGGGGACAAGATGAAAATCCCTTTACTGTCAGTACAGAGAGGCTGCGCCGGAAGTATGCTGGCCTGTACCACGTGTGGACTGCAGAGTGCTGGCCGGCTGGCTCTGGACTGGAGAAGGCCTGACCAAACCCCACTTTCCATCTGTCCTGTCCCCACATTTTCCCTTAGATGTTAGTGCATGAGCAGGTGGGTTTAGGAGTTTTTGTGCTTTGTGTGAAGTTCTGTTCTCCTCTGCAGGAACCCTGAGGCCCCTGACACCGTGTCACCGTGTGACAGCCCTGGCCCTGCCATGAACTCGAGTCTGTATGGGATTGATCACGAGGCACTCAACAAGCAGATCGCGGAATACAAGCGGAGGAGACAGAAGGAGCGTGGGGGCGTGAGCTCAGCGTGGCCAGAGCGAGAGGCTGAGCCCACAAAGCAGATGAAGAGGAAGAGGGCCAGGCCCCATGGGGATGATGACCTTTCTCCCCAGAATTGCCTGTGGGAGGACTGCAACGAGCCCCTTCCTGAGGAGCAGGCCCTAGCATACGAATGGGGGCTCCGGGAAGCAGAGCAGGAACTGGAGGTGGAGAGAAAAGATCAGGGCGACCGTTAGGGCTTATGAAGGGAGTGGATGGCGCACACAGAAGAGGAACTGGCCTGGAACACATACAGCTGGTGCCTCCAGGGAGCCCTGTGCAGGCGCAGCTGAGCCCTGCCTACTGTGACTGTGTTGCTGTGGAGGTGGTGTGGCCTGTGGGGAGCACATGGAAATCTCTTGGTCAGCAGCAGTACAGTCAGCCCTCCTTACTGGGCTCCAGATCTGCAGGTCAGCCTGCTCAGTGGTTTTGCGGAGTCCCCAGGCCAACACTTGTGGTGCTTCGTGGTCGTTCTTGGACAGGCACAGAGAAATGGAAGCCTGAGTCGTGAGGCACACATGCTCCCTTAGGTTCAAACACGGCGCCACCCCACCTGCTGCTTTCACGTCATGCTGCAAACACTTGTCCTCTGCAGTCTGGTCAGCCTCTTCATGGTGTTGAAGTGCTGTCTAGTTTTCCTGAGTGCCTTTCAGAGAAAGCACCTGTGATAGATGAGCCGCGTTAGGAAGTAAATAAATCACATCTGACACATCTGGGGCTTGATGCTCCTCATGTCCCAAGAGTTACCAGCCTTGAAATGCAATGATATTACGTAAGTTCAGATCATTGGAAAAGGTAAAGTATTAAGATAAAGCAAGGAAACTTGTAACATGGCTCTTCAGGGAGCGTACTTTCCATTCTTGTGAACTGTTTCGGGAAGGAAAGCACTGTCCTTCAAGGAAAGCTCTGCAGCCCCCGAGCTCTGTGTTCTGTGTCAGCATTTGGGACCTAGCACAGTGTCTGAGCCAGGGTGTGGCACCAGGCAGCTCTTTGTTGGGACAGTGGCCCCCACTGAAGGGACAGCATCACAGGGTATGTGGTTACTCTGGGCATGCTGCTATTTGGGTGGCACTTGTGTGACCTTGCTTTCCCTGCAACAGTGCACGTAGCCTGTATGTGGCTGTTTCCTTTAGGAGTGTGGGCTCCTTGCACAGCCTTCCCTGCTGACCGGAAAAGCAGTGTGCATGGGAATTCCTGCTGTGGCGCAGTGGGTTAAGGCTAACTGCAGCTGCTTAGGTTGCTGTGGAATGGGTTCAATCCCCAGCCCCACCCAGTGGGTGAAAGGGTCACAGTTACGGCTTGGCCCAGGAACTTCCATGTGCCATGGGTTCAGCCAATGGGAGGGTGGACCTGCATTAAAATGTACACAGATTTGTTCTAATCCAGTTTGGTAAGATGGCAAACTTGGAAACAACTGCCTGGGAAGAAGGACTCCAAGAGGAGGGGGTATACCATGGCACACGGGGTCCTACGAACATCAGGGTTGGCCAGGAGGCGGAGGAAGAGGCAAGGCAAGGCCAGAACTTGTGCTGTGGCTCCTGTGGGAGGGGACGGGCCGGGCAGCGTGAGCAGGTTTGGGCAAGATGGGGTTGGATAGTTTTGAGTAATTTCAGCAGGCTCGGGCAAGGGGGTGGTTTCTTGGTGACTTGGGGAAGAGGAAATGCTGGCCTGGGACCACCAGAGCTGGGAGTGGGTGTTGGGCTAGTTCTGGGTGGTTTGCATGTGAATGGCAGGCGGCGTGTGCGTGTGTGCGTGTGTGCGTGTGTGCCCGCGCGCACGCGCGTTGCGGTGGGGGGGGTGTTTGCACTTGCTGTGTCTAAGAGCTAGCCAGCATGGGAAGGGGTCTCTTCCCAGTCAGTGAGGCCCCCAAGATGACAAAACACTGTAAATGCAGAAAATAGAAACCATGATTTTTTTTTTGGGGGGATCAGTCAGTTTATTTAACACTTGTCTCTAGGGTACAAGAAAATGTTAGTCATTTGAGCTGTCTAAATTTAGGATCCCAAACCAACAAACACTACTTATCCAGAAGATATTTTTGATAGGATTTTCTATTACTCAGAACTGTCGACAAGTTACTTTTGTTTGCACCAAGTTGATCATTCTCACCTCTGGGTTCTTT
>PVHT020000065.1:255165-266203 GCA_004024745.2 Catagonus wagneri
TCTAGCTTCTAATGAGGCTAAATGCTGCCAGAGTTCCAGTTCTCTCTGTGTGTCGGCATCATTCTGCACAGAACTTCTTCCATGAACCCTGGGGTTAGAACCGTGAGCTTCAGGCATATTGTGGTTCTTGCAGCTTGAGAGACCAGAGAAAAGGAGCTCCTCTCTCTCCTGGGAGCTATAAATCTTCCAGAACCTAATCTTAGAGAAGAGTCTTCTTATTTCAGAGTAGGTGGGACACTGTAAACCATTTTGCTCAGACTGCATGGCCTGGGAAGAGGGATTCCCAGAAGAAAATCAAGACCTGATTCCTGATCGATGAAGACGGTGGAGTGAGTAGGTTAAAAACTCTAGATGCCCACAGCAAGTTATGGAGTCTGACGGTCTAAGAACAAAAACCTCAGTATGGCCTCATGGCAACTATTAAAATATGCACTGTTTCACTGAAACACATAAAAACATTTCAAAGGGGCACTGGGGTGGGACATTCTTGACTCATACGCTTTTTCTTCATACTACTCTCCACGTGTGGTAAACATCTTAGTCCTCGGCGCTCGGGGCCTGGCCTGGCCCCCGGGAAGCGCTCATCAGCCGCGAAGCACCGGGGGAGGCCACAGCCTCCAAGATTAATCCTCCAAGGCTGGGCAGTCTTCTCCACTGACCACTGATTCTGGGTCCACACTGCAGAACTCCAATCCCAAAGGCTGGAGGGCATAGGCAGTGGCAAGGCTCTGGTTACAGTAAAATGTGGATGCTTACCAGCCTCCGTGTGACCAAGAAACAGGGACTGCAGGAGAGGCTGGTACAGGTACTGGCTTACCCTCCTTTCCATTTGTGCCCCAGGCCAGGTTCACAAATGGCAGGAACAAGGGTTTTTTCTCAGACCCAGTAAATTTCGTTTTTGCTCCATATTCTTACAGGAAGGAGCTAAGATGACTTGTAAGGGTATGTGAAATACCATGTAAGAGTGTATGTAGAGTAACAAAAACGGGCCAGGAATCAGAGATGGTGTTTGGTCCAGTAGTAGAAGGAACAGAATAAGAAAGGGAGCCTGAAGTGTGACCCTGGATGGTGCTCTCCAGGGACAGGCCCTGGAATGGTATTCTTGGAGACGGGCAAGGGGTAGGCAGCTGGCCGCTGGTACAGCTCTGTGTCTCCTGCAAGTGGTTCACTGCAGGCAGAGACTGCACCCAGTTTCTCCCATGTGGTGGCTGGGCTGTGGCACTCTGCACATCTGCTGTGAAAGCAGACAGCAGTTCAGGGCTCCCTGTGCAGCCTGCTTCCTCCTTCACCTGCAATCTCATCAAAAGGACCTAGAACTTTGCTTCCTTAAAGCACATGGAGAAAGCTTCCAGGCTGTTGACTGTGTGGAGAGGGGAGGGGCAGAAGGCCTCACCCGAGAGACAGCCTTGCACACTGAAGAACTGACCTACAGGCGGACCTTCAGGGCCCCCAAATGCTGAGACTTGCTGAAGATGGACTGTGGAACAACTGGGGACCTCTTCGGGCCATCTGAGCAGCCGGAGAACAAAACTGGAAACAACCGAGTATTAAACATCTGAAAACACCTAATAGGAAAGAAAAACGGACAGGTTTCTGAGGTGCATTGCCTACGAAAGACAATTTTCAGTCTTTGAAAACTTCATGTTCTTCAAAAGGGGTTTTCTGCCTTGTGTCTTCCTGTGCTGGCCTTCCAGGTCCTATAGTAAAGTTCAGAAGGGCCAAATTTTTCTTTTCTTTTTTTTTAATTCTTGTTTTTATTTTTATGGCCCACACCTGCAGCATATGGTAGTTCCTGGGCCATAGGATTGAACCTGTGCCTCCAAAGCGACCTGAGACCACCGCAGTCAAGTTCTTAACCCTCTGCACCACAAACAAACTCCCAAAATGACCAGAGTTTTCTTTCGGCATCTTTGTCCAAGATTTTGCGATACATGTTTTTTTTTTTTTTTTTTTTACTAAAAAGTAGGTACCTTTCATATTTTTAAAAAATTATATTTGAGACCCTACCATCAAAACTGACATACTGACGCTCCAGAGTAAAGGAGAAGATCTGATTTTTGTGGGATGGAGAAGGTCTGCCTGCCCCATCACTTGCCTTCGTCTGCAACACTGGGCTGGTAAGAGGTGTGGCCGCCAGAGTCTGAAGATCCCATTTCAGACGTTGCTCAATAGCAGAGGGTTATCAAAATTATGTAAAAGGAACAGTGGAAACAACACATCATGTGTGACAAAATAGAGATCAGATTTGCCTTTTAATAGGTGAAGATGAAGAACCAAAAATCTACTGAGTGAAATTTGACAGGAATACATGTTAACTCTATGTTTGAGGTTTAAAATATTAAGTTTTGAATTATAGGACTGTGGGTTAGGTGAAAAAGATGAAAGTTTAGGTGGAAAAGGTCTGGTGGCTTCACTGTGTGTGTCCTGGCTTGAGGTGCTAAGGGAAGCACAACAAGGAGGTGCTGTCACACGTGTCTATAGACCTTCAGCAGTAGGGACATTTGTCCTGGGAAGGGTCTGGTAAGCTTGTTGTGAGACATGCAGGCGAAGAAGCCGCTAGGTTATTCCAGGCCAGAGGGGCTGAAGCCAGGACAGCAGCCTGGGGCACCTGCCTTTTGAATTCAGCTTTGAACCTGCGTCTTTACCTTGAACTATTACTTCTGTTAGAGTCAGAGGCTCCTTCCTACACATTTGACTCACATTTACCCCTTTTCCCCAGCCCTCCACCTGTCACCTGCCTGCAGGCTGGTTTCTCTTCAGGAACCATCTGCACACAAAGGTCACTCACACCACAGCCCCTCAGGTCGCGTCCACACTCGCACGTGGCCGCCTGGGTGCCTCACTGCACTTGGTCCTGTTTCTGTGACTTCATCAGGGTGTAAGTTGTCCTTGCTACTTCCTGCCTCCCCTGGGCACTGCCTTCACTGAAGAGCCTGCCATGAGCCCAGATGCCCCTAACCCAGACCTCAAGGCACTGAGAGGTGAGGATCAGCTTCCTGGACAGCCACTGTCCTGTGCTGATGTTATGAGAAGTGTACAGGTTTGTCCCAGGGTTGAGGGCAGACGTTCTGCTAGCTCAGAGGGAAGCCAGCAAATGGCAGGAGCAAGGGTGGCTCTGGGATTCTTTCTCACCCTGTGCCTAAAAAAAGCAGAGAAGAAGCAGGTGTGGAGCCAGAAGATCAGATAGAGGCATTGGTCATTGGGATCCCTGGAGCAAATCAGGCTTTGAGGATGAATGAACGAAGACAAGAAATAGGTCCTATGGATACAAGGAGCTCCAGGTCATCCAGTCCAACTGAGGCAGAAGTGGTGACATGCCACAGAGAAGGGTTTTCCAGCTGTTTGGCTCTTAAACCTGCCACCTTGTGTTCAGTACTTGGATCTGGCACTTGGTTGCTGAGTGACCTCTCAGCTCCGTTTCCTGCCTGGCAAGGATGTTAAGGCATCTGCTTCAGAGGTTTTCGGTGGGACTGCATTGGCTGGCATATGTGGATCAGAGTCTTGCATGTAACGTGTGCCCTTGGGGCCCTAGTTCTCCACACTGCCTGCCTAGGAGCTTGATTTCGGAGAGACCGTGGATGCTATGCTCTTTGCAGGATGTGCAGGGTCCACCTCCTGAGGGCATGCGGAGCAGGACTGTAGGTACCCCTGTTTGAAGCCGGAGGCCTTCAGCAGGGTGGCCCCTCAGATGTGGCTGAAACATACACATCACCACGTTTTCATGTCCTTGTGCCAGGGTGAAAGGAGGACATCAAAGTCTGCCTGTTAGAAGTAGAACTGGTTTATCAGAACCCAAAGCACTGGTGAAAAACCTGAAGGGGCTCATATGTGCAAATACCTCTGCAGCCCCCAAATCAATCCTGGTGAGAAAGCAGAAGCACAGCAGTCTCACGCTTCGGTTTTGCCTTTGGAAGACATGAGCACACCTGCATGGCTTTTTTTGCATTAATTCAAATGCCATAAGCTCCAGACGGACTAAAACCTGAACTGGAAGCTAAATGTGGACAAGTTGTTTTCATTCTGAAGATTCGGTGTCATTGTCGGGAGTAAACTCCTTAGAACCCCCTATGTTGAGATTCCTGAGCTGCAAGTCCACCTAGTCAAGCCCTCAGCGGGCCCGGGGGGTCTCAGAAGCCCTGTAGGAGGAGATGGGGCTCGGCATCCTGCATGGGCAGCATGGAGATGAAGCCCAAGGCCAGTGGTCAGCAAAACACCTGTCAAGTCCTGTTAAGGACTTAGTGTTTATTTTCCAGGCCTCCTCCCAGCAAGTTTGCTTTGCAGGCCTCAAACCTCACATGCTCAGGTACAAACTCCTTGTCTTCCCTCTGCCTCCTGGTTGTTTCTGGGGCTCCCATCCTGCCAGGCTGAAGCCAGAACTCACACACACACCCTTAGAGGCTAAAGAAATGATGGTTCAGTTCTGCATGAAAATTTATAGCACCACATGAACATTCATGTTGAAGAAAAGATGTGTCTTCCTCTGGTTTCACCTGGGGACACCCCTGCTTTGCAGCAGTAACAGCCTCACGTTGGCCACGACTAACAGGATGGATTGGGAACTTCCCTAGATCTTGGGCACCACCTTCCCTTTTATCCTCCTCCCCCTTTGGTGTGTGTCCTGATCACCCTCCCTGCCACTGAATCTCAGGAGACCAGTCGGGTGTGGGGGGGTCTTGCTTCTTTCCCTCTTAGAACAGGAACTATGCAGATCAGACCATGTTCTTCCAGGATTCTGGCCACTCATCTGACGTCAGGACTGAGGCTGTGTTGTCTGGTGCAGAGGGCGGGTAGGTAATGCTGTCACACTCCCTAGGATGGTGCTCCGGGCGCCCAGGGACTCACCTCCAGAAACATCAGTGCAGCAGCAGCCTATACACAGCTTCTTCCCCTGAGAAAACCAAAGCTGTGTTTAACAAGGCACGTTGCGGTTCTGGCTCAGCCCTTCAGTGTCTCCCTCTACCCCTCCATAAATGCACGTGAGGATCAGACCAGTGTTGGGAGACCTCACTTCCCCCCACAGTCTATAAGGAACATTTGGGGGGTGGATGTGGGACACTGGGCCACATAATGGATATAACTGTTGGGCCTGCAGTCACTGTACTGCTTCTGCTGGGATCAGAACCCATATGTTCTTGGTCAACATGGAAGCAATCTTGTTTCCATCTATTTTTCAAAAGTAACTTTTCAGTCACTGGAGGGAAAAACTGTAGCCTACGATATTTCATTTCGTTGTGGATAATGTGTCTCAGTGTTACAGAATGCAGGTCCCTGCAATACCATCTTCTGTATTATTTTCAAATTCTCTTATGCATGCAGCACTTTTCAACATGGAGTATGAGATTATTAGTTACAGACTTTATTTTTTTTGTTGTTGTCTTTTTGCCTTTATCTAGAGCCGCACCCGCGGCATATGGAGGTTCCCAGGCTAGGGGTCTAACAGGAGCTGTAGCTGCCGGCCTTCGCCACAGCCACAGCAACATGGGATCCGAGCCGCGTCTGCAACCTACACCACAGCTCACGGCAACGCCAGATCCTTAACCCACTGAGCAAGGCCAGGGATCGAACCTGCACCTCATGGTTCCTAGTCGAATTCGTTAACCACTGAGCCACGACAGGAACTCCAGTTACAGACTTTAAAGTAAGCTGTTCTGGGAGGAATACTTGTAAAAGGAATTCTCAAATGTTCAAAGAAGCCTCTCCCTTCAGCTCCAAACATAAAATTCCACTCTGCATGCAGACGGCTCAGGCACTGGCTCTGGAGAAGTGCTTAATGCAGGTTCTGCAGAAATGAGAAATGTAATGGGGAAAGATGCCCTTGCAGCTGGTACATATTCTGGGGGCTGAGAGCCGCATCGGAAGAGCGCCAGCAGTATTCATATCATAGTGACCAGCATGGATGACACCCAAGTGTGTAGGCTGGTCCTTCCATGTGAATCAGTTGAATTCTTGACGTCAGTTCCTGCTCAGGCCCATGACTTTCAATTGGCTTATAGCTAGAGGCTGCATCACACGTCACTGGGATCAAGAAGGTCTGTGAAAAGTCAGCCGCCCCCTTCTGGTTCCCATGTTGGGTTCCTGGAGCTTCAAAGCAGGTTTTATCAGAGATACATCAATCTTGGTCATAAAGCCAAGAATAACTGTATATGAGTGTGTTTTAGTTACTAGAAGAGGAAAGGCAGAGGAAGAACCCTTAAGAAATGACAAAAGACTCATTGCAAATTCTTTCCTGAGTTCTATCTATATAAACTAGCATAGCCTGGCAGAGTAGAGTATAAAACAGCAGTGTACTAAATGTGTGAGAGACTGTGTAAGAGCTCGTGTACACACGTGTAAGTATATATATGTGACTGGTGCTTGTGAGAGTGCCTGTGCACGAGGTTTGAAGCACAGCATTCACAGAAGGCACTCCTCTGGTTACTGCAGCTGGCGTTTGTCTTGTGGTTTTGTCTTCCATGTCAAGGTCAGGGAAAAGACAGAGTTTGAAGATGGGGTCCTATACTGTTGCTTTGAGGTAGAAACACAAGAGGCTTTTACTCTTTTCCATAATGAAATAATTTTCGAGAATGTTCCAGTGAGGGGTTCCTGTTGTGGCGCAGCAGAAACGAATCTGACTAGGAACCAATGAGGTTGCAGGTTTTATCTGTGGCCTCACTCAGAGGTTTAAGGATCTGGCATTGCCGTGAGCTATGGTGTAGGTTGCATACACGGCTTGGATCCCGCGTTGCTGTGGCTGTGGCGTGGGTCTGTGGCTATAGCTCCGATTGGACCCCTAGCCTGGGAACCTCCATATGCAGCGGGTGCAGCCCTAAAAAAGACGAAAAGACAAAATAAAATTTGCATTTCTGCTGTTCATGCACTGACATTCTAGAATGTGGTCTCCTTTTGGTCGTCTGGCACTCTGCATTGGAGCAGTGGCTTTCATAGAGACAGGCCTTCACCTGTGTGTAGCCAAGGCCACGTTTCAGAGGAAATCAAGTCTGTTGGGTGGACGTGGGCCAGGCTCCCCATGTCGCAGACATAGGTCACGTCCTTGTTGGCAGGGGCCACAGGGCCAATGGTGTCAGTTCCTTTTTATGATTTTTGAGCATTAGCAGCATACCAGGGCAAGACCAAACAAAATTTTTATTTCTAATTTTATAATTTGGAGTTAAAGGACAATAAAACCAAAAGAGAAGGATAAAAAATCACTAAGATAGCAAAAAGAAATGAATAGACAGGAGTTCTCATCGTGGCTCAGTGGTTAACGAATCCGACTAGGAACCATGAGGTTGCAGGTTCAATCCCTGGCCTTGCTCAGTGGGTTAAGGATCCAGCGTTGCCATGAGCTATGGTATAGGTTGCAGACACGGCTCGGATCCTGCATTGCTGTGGCTGTGTTGTAGGCTGGTGGCTATAGCTCTGATTGGACCTCTAGCCTGGGAACCTCCATGTGCTGCGGATACAGCCCTAGAAAAGGCAAAAAGACACACACACACACGAAAAATGAATAGACAACACATAAAATTTATACTGCATTGTGCAGACAAGCTTGTGTGTGACGTGTAATGTTGGTGATATGTATGCGGAAATTTCTTTTTATCGTAAAGACTAAGTTTTGTGGGTTTTTATTTTTTACTTTTTTTTTTTTGTCTTTTAGGGCCACACCCATGGCATGTGGAAGTTCCCAGGCTAGGGGTTTAATCGGAGCTACAGCTGCTGTCTACAGCACAGCTCACAGCAACACTGGATCCTTAACCTACTGAGTGAGGCCAGGGATGGAACCTGTGTCCTCATGGATCCTAGTTGGGTTTGTTAGCACTGAACCACAATGGGAACTCCAAGCCTAAGTTTTAAGTTTTACACCTGTTCAAAGAATGGTGAGCATTCTGCTATAGGAAAAGGAGTAAAATTTATTAAAACATAATTATGCTAAAGGACAAATTCTGAATTAGGTATTAAACAGTTTTATCTTGCTTTCTGTATAAAATACATAGTTTGAATTTTTTTAAATGACTAATTGCAAAGCTTCCTTCACTGCATTTCTTTTCATCTCAGCCTGCCAGTGTACTCTGCAGAGTAGGCGTAAATGTGAGTGTCACCTGCAGAGAACCACCTGCACAGCTCGGGTTCAGAGTCAGTTCTCATAGTGAGCCTCACCAATATTTTATTTTGTAAACTTTTGCTCTTGATAATTCAGAAATCATTTTCCCCATGATTTTGTAAAAGAAACACAAAGCAAAATGAGATTTAGGACACTTAAGTGCAAACTTACTGATTGTGGGTTTTGGGTAGTTAACTGCTGCCTCCGGCTCCTTCACCCTTGTCAGCAGTGGCTTTGCACTCTGTGTGTGGCTGGCTGGACTCATCTAGGTGTGGAAGGGTGGCTGTGGATACCTGTGGGCTTTCGTGGGGAAGGATGGGAAGACCAAGAGTGTGGAGTCGGACAGCCTGCCTCTCTGAAGGCAGTTGTGGGTGTGAATTCGCCTCCTTAATTTCTCTGAGCTACAGTTTCCTCTTTTGTATTATGAGACAATAACATCTCTATGATTTTCGAGAATTAAATATTAATTCTACTTCCCTTTTGCTACTTCTTTTTGTTTTGTTTGTTTGTTTTTCTTTTCCAGCTGCCCCTGTTGTCCCAGGCTAGTGATTGAATCTGAGCCGGAGCTGGGACCTACATGAGTCAAAAGGCAGATCATTAAGCCAGCACACCGCAGTGGGAACTCCCTCCACTTTGCTACCTTTTATGACAACTGCGTGTTTGTTTTTCAATTTGGGAATATAGTATGTGTACATTTTTTTTTTTTTTTTTTTTTTTTTTTGCTTTTTAGGGCCACACCCGCGGCATATGGAGGTTCCCAGGCTAGGGGTCTAATCAGAGCTACAGCTGCGAGCCTACACCACAGCCACAGCCACGCCAGATCCGAGCCATATCTGTGAACTATACCACAGCTCACAGCAATGCCAGGTCCTTAACTCACCGAGTGAGGCCAGGGATCGAACCTGCAACGTTATGGTTCCTAGTTGGACTGGTTTCTGCTGCGCCACGACGGGAACTCCTAAATCAATTTTTAAATGATGACTTTCCTTCCCCTAGAAATACTTGTATCCCTCTTCTAATAAAAACTTAAAAATACCATCGGAAGGCAAGCATTTCCAAATGTTTTTCTCTTTCTCCACTAAGGCAGGATGAACCTGGTTAGAACAGTTTGTGAGATTAATCCTGGAGAACCTGAGAAGCAGAAGCAAATTATTTTGGAGGAAAGATTAGAAACACAAAAGGAAGCAAGGTGAAAGCAAGACAGGCTTGGGGCCCAGCCCCTCTGTGCTTTTGTTAAGAATTTGCCCTGTGGTTGGACATTGTTGTCTGTTTTCTCTTCCGCCAAAGGGACAGAGTGTCATTTTCTTCTCTGTGGAGCAGCATGAGGCAGATATAGTTGATTCTTGTAATTCGAGGGATTACTTGCAGTAAAGCTTCTGTGAGGTTGAATCTCGGCCTCTCAGCATGGCCAGCTTCCCCTGAGCCTCTGGTCAGATCTTTCTCCTCAACCATCAACACCGAACTTTGTTTTATGTGTGATTTTGTTGAAAGATGCCCCACTTGATATATTGTTGATTGATTAACACTGAACTCACAGCCAACAGCACCTGCTTTATTCTGAATGAAGCTCTCTAACTGAGTTTTCTCCGTGAGGCATGAGCAGCCCTCCTGTGCTCAGGAACAGGAAGCAATCAGCCCCAGGCTGTGAAAACACAAAGAACAGGCACAAAAATGCAAGAAATGGCACTGCATGGACCACAAAAGAATGCGTGTACAATTTGGGCTGAAGCAGGAAGGCTGTTGAGTTGTCAGGTGAGCCAGGGTGTCCAGAGGCAAAATCAGTCCTTGTCCGAGACTGGAGCTCCTTGAAGTTTCGGAGCCCGGAATCCCTCATTAACAAGGGAGGGTGCTGGGTGTGAATTCTGCCTGAATATCATTAAGCTGTAAAGGTCCCACCTTCACAGCTTCTCGCATCCTGAGGTTCTCCCATCTAAACCATCACTTCTGCTCTCTGAAACACCAGACAATTTTAGAAACTTTCTCTTCCTTCCCTTCTCTAAATGACTCTGTACTTCCTCTTAAGAGGAAGCACAAGTACTTGGACACACTTCCCTGTGTTGTATAGCAGGACCTCATTGCTTATCCATTCTAAATGTAATAGTTTGCATCTACTAACACCAAACTCCCAGTCCATCCCACTCCCTTCTCCTCCCCCTTGGCAACCACAAGTCTGCTCTCTGCATCTGTGAGTCTGCTTCTGTTTTGTAGATTGGTTCACTTGTGCCATGTTTTAGTTCCACATAAGTGATATCATATGGTATTTGTTTGTCTCTCTCTGACTTATTTCACTTAGGATGATCATCTCTAGTTCCATCCATGTTGCTGCAAATGGCATTATCTTGTTCTTTTTTGTGGTTGAGTAGTATTCCATTGTGTCTATGTACCACATCTTCTTTATCCATTCATCTGTCAGTGGACATTTAGGTTGTTTCTAGGTCTTGGCTATTATAAATAATGCTGCTGTGAACATTGGGGTGCATGTATCTTTTCGAATGAAAGTTTTGTTTGGATATATGCCCAGGAGTGGGATTGCTGGATCATATGGTAGTTCTATATTTAGTTTCCTGAGGTACCTCTGTACTGTTTTCCACAGCAGCTGTACCAATTTACATTTCCACCAACAGTGTAGGAGGATTCCCTTTTCTCTACACCCTCTCCAGCATTTGTTATTTGTAGACTTAGTAATGATAGCCATTCTGACCTGTGTGAGGCAGTACCTCATTGTAGTTTTGATTTGCATATCTCTCATAGTTTCTTTCTTTTTTTTTTTTTTTTGCCTTTTGTCATTTTATGGCCGCGGGTTTATGGCCGCGGGTTTATGGCCGCACCCGCGGCATGTGGAGGTTCCCAGGCTAGGGGTCTAATCGGAGCTGTGGCCACTGGCCTGCGCCGCAGCCACAGCAACGCAGGATCCGAGCCGCGTCTGCAACCTACACCACAGCTCACGGCAACGCCGGA
>PVHT020000065.1:267203-311596 GCA_004024745.2 Catagonus wagneri
GGGGTCTAATCGGAGCTGTGGCCACTGGCCTGCGCCGCAGCCACAGCAACGCAGGATCCGAGCCGCGTCTGCAACCTACACCACAGCTCACGGCAACGCCGGACCGTTAACCCACTGAGCAAGGGCAGGGATCGAACCCGCAACCTCATGGTTCCTAGTCGGATTCGTTAACCACTGCGCCACGACGGGAACTCCCCCATAGTTTCTGATGTTGAGCATTTTTTTTCATGTGTTTGTTAGCCATCCGTATGTCTTCTTTGGAGAAATGTCTGTTCAGGTCTTCCGCCCATTTTTCCATTGGGTTGTTTGTATTTTTGCTGTTGAGTTGTGTGCGTTGCTTGTATATTTTGGAGATTAAGCCCTTGTTGGTTGCATTGTTTGCAACTATTTTCTCCCATTCCGTAGGTGGCCTTTTCATTTTTTGTGTGTGTGGCTTTTTTTTTTTTTTTTTTTTTTTTTTTTTTTTTTTTTTTTTTTTTTTTTTTTTTTTTTTTTTTTTTTTTTTTTTTTTTTTTTTTTTTTTTTTTTTTTTTTTTTTTTTTTTTTTTTTTTTTTTTTTTATGGTTTCCTTTTCTGTGCAAAAGCTTGTCAGTTTGATTAGGTCCCACTGGTTTATTCTTGTTTTGTTTTTTGTTTGTTTGTTTGTTTGTTTTTTCCACTGGTTTATTTTTGGTTTTAGTTGTGTTACCTTGGGAGAGTGACCTAAGAAAACATTTGTAAGTTTGATGTCAGAGGATGTTTTGCCTATGTTCTCTATTCTAGGAGTTTGATGGTGTCTTGTCTTACATTTAAGTCTTTAACACAATTTGAGTTTATTTTTGTGCATGATGTGAGGGCGTGTTTAGTTTTCTTGATTTACATGCTGCTGTCCAGTTTTCCGAGCACCACTTGCTGAAGAGACTGTCATTTTTCCATTTTATATTCTTGCCTCTTTTGTCAAAGATTAATTGACCGTAGGTGTCTGGGTTTATTTCTGTGTTCTCTATTCTGTTCCATTGGTCTGTGTGTCTGTTTCTGTACCAGTTCCACACTGTCTTGATTACTGTACCTTTGTAATACTGTCTGAAGTCTGGAAGAGTTATGCCTCCTGGTTGGTTTTTTTTCCCCCTCAAGATTGCTTTGGCAATTCTGGGTCTTTTGTGGTTCCACATAAATTTTTGGATTGTTTGTTCTAGTTCTATGACAAATGTCATGAGTAATTTGATAAGGATCGCATTAAATTTGATAAGATAGTATGGCCATTTTAATGATAATAATTCTTCCAGTCCAGGAGCATGGAATGTTTTTCTACTTCTTTGAATTCTCTTTAATTTCCTTGATTAATGTTTTATAGTTCTCATCATATAAGTCTTTCACCTCCTTAGGTTTATTCCTTGGTATTTAATTGTTTGGGGTTTGATTTTAAAAGGTTTTTTAATATTCCTTTTCTAATAGTTCATTGTTAGTATACAGAAATGCAACTGACTTCTCAATATTAATCTTGTATCCTGCTACTTTGCCAAATTAGTTGATCAGTTTGAGTAGTTTTTGTGTGTTCTTAGGGTTTTCTATATATAGCATCATGTCATCTGAATAGTGACAGTTTTACCTCTCCTCAAATATATGGAACTCTCCATGAATTTGTGTGTCATCCTTGTGCAGGGGCCATGCTAATCTTCTCTGTATCATTCCAGTTTTAGTATATGTGCTGCCCAAGCAAGCAACTCACCGTCTTTGTACATGCTAATCTTCTGCATGCAAGCCTTTATCTTCCTGCTGTCGTAGTCTAAAATTCTTTTTCAAGATTCAAGTCAGACCTCATCGTCTAGGAAATGCATTCTTACACTTCTCTTCTCTGACCTGCGTCCTAGGAGATGCAGTATAAACATCAACCAGCAGTTACCATTGTGTGTTGTCACTATGGATTCTCTTACCTGCCCTAGCCACTGACTGACCTCTTACTTAAAGACAAGTCGTTTAAGACAAGTTCTCAGTAATGGCTGATGAATGCTTAGCAAGGTATAACAAAATCTCCATTACAAGAAGATGGATAATTCAGCAAACCGGTGACTCCTTTTGTTTGTTTGTTTACTATTTGGGTGAAATAGATTACAAAGTTCATTGGAAGCTATTAAACAGGGATGACTGCAGTAAAGGAATAACAGAGCTACTGTTTTGTTCCATTTTAAATCTTCTAATCTGCTTCCCTATTGTGTCCGGCTTTCTAGTAATGTAGACTTTGCATAAAGAGAATCATATCAAAATACGAATTTGCTCTTGTAGAGTAGAAAAGCTCTTTTGAGCAATGTAAGAGTAACTTAGCTTCTCTCCTAGTGTTGCATTTAACCTCCGTAAGTAACTTCCACATCAGTTGAGACGGTGGGCATGTTGGAGATAGACTTTTCCTGTCCCTCACATGAACTGTGTGCCCTCTTCCTGAAAAAGTTGGAAGTGGGGAAGCAACAGCATAATTTTAGTTCAGGTGCATTTTCTTTTTTATTGTTACTATTCATCAGCAATCATTCTGAATGGGCTTCATGGACATCAGGAAACTGTAGACCCAGAAAATGCTTGTGCACAACACTGTCCTGGAAGCTGAGTGTGCAAAGCATCTTAACAAGCATTAGAAACCAGAGCTATATATGGTTCCAGAGGCACAAAAGAGTAATTCTATTTTTTCTTACCAATAGCCAACTGATCAAAATTTAATGATTCAAAATTTAATGACCCTGCACTTCAGAATGTGTCCTCTGCTGTTGTCGAGTGGAATGTTCCATATGTGTCTTTAGTTTAACTGGCTTTTAATGTTGTTCAAGTCCTTTGTTTCCTTATTAATCTCCTGTTTACATATTCTATCCATTATTGAAAGTAGAGTATTGAAGTCTCCAAATGTTCTTATAGAACTCTCTCTCTTCCTCTCCCATTCTATCAATGTTTCCTGCATATATTTTGAGGCGCCACCTTTTCACTGCAAATAGAACTGTTATATCTTCTTTTTTAAATTACTGAAAAATAGTTGATTTATAATGTGTTAGTTTCTGGTGTACAGCAAAAAGATTCAGTTATACATATGTTCTATACAGTAGGATCTTGTTATTTCTCTGTTTTATATATAGTATTTTATATTTGCTAATCACAAACTCTAATTTACCCCTCCCACGTTTCCCCTTTGGTAACCATAAATTTGTTTTCTATGTCTGTGTGTCTGTTTCTGTTATGTAAACAAGTTTATTTGTATCATTTTTAAGATTCCACATATAAGTGATATCATATGATATTTGTCTCTATCTGTCTGACCTACTTCATTTAGTGTGATAATCTCCATGTCCATCCATGTTGCTGCAGATGATTTTATTTCATCCATTTCTTTCTTTCATTTGCCTTTTTTTGCTTTTTTTAGGGCCACACCCATGACATATGGAGGTTCCCAGGCTAGAGGTCTAATTGGAGCTACAGCTGCCAGCCTACACCGCAGCCACAGCAATGCCAGATCTGAGGTACCTCTGCGACCTACAGCACAGCTCATGGCAACTCCAAATCCTTAACCCACCGAGTGAGCTCAGGGATTGAACCCCAATCTTGTGGTTCCTAGTCAGATTCATTTCCACTGTGCCACGATGGGAACTCCTATTTCACCCATTTTTTTTTATGGCTGAGTAATATTGCTCTGTGTGTCTATAGCACATCTTCTTTATCCATTCATCTATCAATGGATATTTAGGTTGTTTCCATATCTTGGCTATTGTCAATATTAGTTATATCTTCTTGATGAATTGACCATTTTATCAACATGTAATGTCCTTTTTTCTCTCTTGTAATAATTTTTGACTTAAATCTACTGTCTGATATTAGTATAGCCATCCTAGCTCTTTTGATAACTATACATGGAATATCTTTTCCCATCATTTCACCTTCGATCTCTTTTTGTCTTTGGGTCCCAAGTGAGTCTGTTGAAAGCAGAAAATAGTTAGATCATGTTTTAAAATACATTCTGCCAATCTCTGCCTTTTAATTGGTGAATTTAATCTATTTACATTTAAAAGTGATTGCTGATAGGAGTTCCTGTTGTGGCTGAGTGGTAACTAACCTGACTAGTACCCATGAGGACTCAGGCTTGATCCCTGACCCCGCTCAGTGGATCTGGCACTGCCATGAGCTTCAGTGCAGGTCACAGACAAAGCTAGGATTTGGCGTTGCTGTCACTGTGGTGTAGACCGGCAGCTGTAGCTCCAATTTGACCCCTAGCCTGGGAATTTCCGTGTGCTGTTGGTGCAGCCCTAAAAGAAAAGACAAAAGAAGAAATCTGATTACTGATAATGATGGATTTACTTCTGCCAATTTGCTATTTGTTTTCTATATGTATTATTATTTTTATCTTTAATGCCTCCAATACTGCTTCCTTTTGTGCTTAATTGATTTTGGTTTCATGTGTGTGTGTGCGCGCGCGCACGTGTGTGTAGTTGTATGTGTGTAGTTTTTTTCTTAGTTGTTACTATAGGGATTACAGTTAAATTCTAAATTTGCATGACTATAGATTGAATAAAAACAAACTTAGTTTCAACAGCATATGTTAAATCTGCTCCTATCTAGCATCACCTCCTACTTTATGTTGTTGTTACTAATTACATCTATATTTATGTGCCCATTAATATAGATTTATAATAATTGTTTTATGCACATGTCTCCTGAGCCATATAGGAAACAAAAAGAGAAGTTATAACCCAACAACACAGTAATACCTGCTTTTATACTTATTTGTGTATTTACCTTTCCCAGAGATCTTTCTTTTATTTTATATTTAAAAAAATTTTTTATCTTTGAGATCTTTATTGTGATGAATTCTCTTAGCTTTTATTTCTCTGAGAATTTCTTAATTTCTCCTTCATTCTCCCCCTCTCCCCGCCACGGCTGCACCCATGGCATATGGAAGTTTCTGGGCCAGGACTGTGTCCAAGCTGCAGCTGCAACCTATGCTGCAGCTGTGGCCACACCAGATCCTTTAACCTACCACACCAGTCTGGAGGTTTGAACCCGTGCCTTTGCAGTGACCTGAGCTGCTGCAGTCGGATTCTTAACCCACTGCATCACAAAGGGAATTCCTCTCTCTTTCATTCTTTTTTTCCATTATTTAATGAATTTTATTACAATTATAGGTGTACAAAAATCATCACAACTCAATTTGATAGCATTTCTATCCCAAACCCTCAGTGTATCCCCCTCACCTCCCAGATTGTCTCATTTGGAAACCAAAGGTTTTCCAAAGCCTGTGAGTCATTATCTGTTCTGCAAAGAAGTTCATTGTGTCCTTTGTTTAGTTTCCACATTTAAGCAGTAACATTGGATGTTGCTGTCTAATTGTCTGACTGGTTTCTCTTCGCATGATAATTTCTGGATCCATCCATGTTGCTGTAAATGTTGTTATTTCATTCCTTTTAATGGCTGAGTAATATTCCATTGTGTGTTCTCTTTCATTCTTGAAGGATAATTTTGCTGAACATAAAATTCTTAGTTGACAATGTTTTTTCCCAAAAAATTTAAATATATTATCCCATCACCCACTGGCTTCAGTGATTTCTGATGAGAATGAGAAATTGACTGTTAACTCTATTAAAAATCCCTTGTATGTTACATATTGCTTCTCTCTTACTGCTTTCAAGATTTCCTCTTTGTCTGTTGATAGTTTGATCATAACATGTTTCAATGTACATCTCTTTGTGTTTAACTTGTTTGGAGTTCATTGAACTCAAGTGTGTAGGTTCAAATTTGGGAAGTTTCTGGGAGTTCCCATCATGGCTCAGTGGTTAACGAGTCCGACTAGGAACAATGAGGTTGTGGGTTTGATCCCTGGTCTTGCTCATTGGGTTAAGGATCCGGCGTTGCCGTGAGCTGTGGTGTAGGTTGCAGATATGGCTCTGATCCCACGTTGCTGTGGCTGTGGAAGACAAAAAACAAAAAAACAAAAAAAAACGAATTTGGGAAGTTTCTGGCCATTATTTCTTCAAATAGTTTATGCTTCTTTTCTATCCCTCTTCTTCTGGGTGTCCATAATGTGGATATTGCTATATCTGATGTCTTATACTTTCCTCAGACCCTGTTCATTTTCTTGTTTCTGCTTCTCAGGTAGGTGGTTTCAACTGCCCTGTATTCAGGGCAATGGCTATTCCTTTCTTCTGCCTGCTCAAATCTGCTCCTGAACCTCTCTAGTAAATATGTATGTATGTATGTATGTATGTATGTATGTATTTATTTTTTATTTATTTATTTTTGTCATTTTGCCTTATCTAGTACCGTACCTGCGGCATATGGAGGTTCCCAGGCTAGGGGTCTAACAGGAGCTGTAGCTGCCGGCCTTCGCCACAGCCACAGCAACGTGGGATCCGAGCTGCATCTGCAACCTACACCACAGCTCACGGCAATGCCGGATCCTTAACCCACTGAGCAAGGCCAGGGATCAAACCCACAACCTCATGGTTCTTAGTCAGATTCGTTAACCACTGAGCCATGAAGGGAACTCCTCCTCTAGTAAATTTTTAATTTCAGCTATTGTACTTTCCAATTCCAGAATTTCTATTTGGTTCCTTTGTATTATTTCTATCTCTTTATTGATATTCCCTACTGTTAATTCATCATTCTCCTGATTGCCCTTAGTTCCTTGTCCATAGTTTCCTTCAGCTTCCTGAATACATTTAAGACAGTTAAAGTCTTTGTCTCATAAATCCAGTGCCTTGGCTTCTTCACAGAGCTTTATGGCCAATTTCTTTTTCCTCCTGGAATGTGCCATACTTTCTTGGTGCTTTTTATGCCTTGTAAATTTTGTTGAGAACTGGATAGTTTGAATATTTCTATGAGGTAACTAAAAATCAGCTTATTCTGGAGTTCCTGTTGTGGTGCAGCAGAAATGAATTTGACTAGGAACCATGAGGTTGTGGGTTTGGTCCCTGGCCTTGCTCAGTAGGTTAAGGATCTGGTGTTGCCATGAATTGTGGTGTAGGTTGCAGATGTGGCTCAGATGTGATGTTGCTGTGGTTGTGGCGTAAGCTGGCAGCTGTCGCTATTTGACCCCTAGCCTGGGAATCTCCATATGCCACAGGTGTGGCCCTAAAAAGCAAAAACAAGGAGTTCCCATCGTGGCACAGCGGTTAACAAATCCGACCAGGAACCTTGAGGTGGTGGGTTCAATCCCTGGCCTTGCTCAGTGGGTTAAGGATCCGGTGTTGCCATGAGCTGTGGTGTAGGTTGCAGACGCGGCTTGGATCCTGTGTTGCTGTGACCGTGGCGTAGGCCCGTGGCTACAGCTCCAATTAGACCCCTAGCCTGGGAACCTCCATATGCCGTGAGTGCGGCCCTAGAAAAAAAGACAAAAAAAAAAGCAAAAACAAAATGAAGCAAAGAAAACAAAAATAAAAATCAGCTTATTCTCCTTCCACAGGGATTGGTGGTATTGCTTGTTGAGGGGTACAATTATTTGCATAGTGACTTTTCCAAGGATAGATCAGATGTTAGGCCTTATGTTGATTCTCAATAAATTCTTTTCTTACATATGTCTTTTCCTTTATTTTTATTTTTAATTAAAGTGTAGTCTATTTACAAGATTGTGTCGATTTCTGCTGAATAACAAAGTGATGCAGTCATATATATCTATATGTATATATGTGTGTGTGGACAAATATCTCATAAATACAGTGTACTAGTTTCCTAGGGCTTCCATAACAAAGTACCACAAAACAAAATTGCTTAAGACAGCAGAAATTATTGTCTCAGAGTTTGGGAAACTAGAAGTCCAAAGTCAAAGTGTCAGCAGTGCCATGCTCCCTCCAAAACCTGTAGGGGAATCCTTCCTTGCTCTTCATAACTCCTTGTGAAGTTTTAGGTGTTCTTTGGTTTGCATTGCATAACTTCAGTCTCTGCATCCATTTTCACACTACATTCTCCCTGTATGTCTTTGTCATGGCATGGCTATTTTTTCTTTTCTTTTTAGGGCCTCACTTGCTGCATATGGAAGTTTCCAGGCCAGTGGTTTAATCAGAGCTGTAGCTGCCAGCCTACACCACAGCCACATCGACATTAGATCCAGGCTGCATCTGCAAACTGTACCACAGCTCATAGCAATGCTGGATCTTTAACTCACTAACCAACGTCACGTCTTGAACCCTTATGGATACTAGTCGGGTTCTTATTTTTTATATATAATGATTTTTGTTTTTTTCCATTAAAGCTAGTTTACAGTGTTCTGTGAATTTTCTACTATACAGCAAGGTGACCCAGTCACACATACATGTATACATTCTTTTTTCTCACATTATCATGCTCCCTCATAAGTGACTAGACATAGTTCCAGTGCTATACAGCAGGATCTCCTTGCTTATCCATTCCAAAGGCAATAGTTTGCATCTATTAACTCCAAGTTCCCAGTCCCTCCCAGTCCCTTCCCCGTCCCCCCGCCCCTTGGCAACCACAAGTCTCTTCTCCATCCATTATTTTCTTTTCTGTGGAAATGTTGATTTGTGCCATAAATTAGATTCCATATGTAAGTGAAAGCATATGATATTTGTCTTTCTCTTTCTGACTTACTTCACATAGCATGAGAGTCTCTAGTTCCATCCATGTTGCTGCAAATGGCATTATTTTGTTCTTTTTTATGGCTGAGTAGTATTCTACTGTGTATACATACCACATTTTCTTTTTCTTTTTTTTTTCTTTTTGCCTTTTTATCTAAAGCTGCACCCGTGGCATATGGAGGTTCCCAGGCGAGGGGTCTAACAGGAGCTGTAGCTGCCGGCCTTCACCACAGCCCAGCAACACAGGATCTGAGCTGCGTCTGCAACCTTCACCACAGCTCACGGCAACGCCGGATCCTTAATCCACCGAGCAAGGCCAGGGATCGAACCCGCAACCTCACGGTTCTTAGTCAGATTCATTAACCACTGAGCCACGAAGGGAACTCCCATACCACATTTTCTTAATCCAATAATCTGTCAACAGACATTTAGGTTGTTTCCACACCTTGGCTATGCCGAATAGTGCTGCAATGAACATACATGCTGCATGTGTCTTTTTCAAGGAAAGTTTTGTCTGAATATATGCCCAAGAGTGGGATTGCTGGGTCATATTGCAGTTCTATGTATATTTTTCTCAGGCACCTCCATACTGTTTTCCATTGTGGTTGTACCAATTTGCATCACCAACAGTGCAGGAGGGTTCCCTTTTCTCCACATCCTTTCCTGTATTTGTTATTTGTGGACTTCTTAATGATGGCCATTATGATTGGTGCGAGGTGGTACCTCATAGTAGCTTTGATTTCCATTTCTTTACTAATCAGTGATGTTGAGCATTTTTTCATGTGCTTGTTGGCCATCTGTATATCTTCTTAGGAGAAATGTCTGTTCAGGTCTTTTGCCCGTTTTTCCATCGGGTTGTTGGCTTTTTTTGCTGTTGAGTTGTATCAGTTGTTTTTGTATTTTAGAGATGAAGCCCTTGTCAGTTGCATCATTTGACACTATTTTCTCTCATTCTGTAAGTTGTCTCCCCCCCGCCCCAATGGTTTCCTTTGCTGTGCAAAAGCTTGCTATTTTTATTAGGTCCCATAGGTTTATTTTTGCTCTTATTTCTGTTGCTTTGGGAGACTGACATGAGAAAACATTTGTTAAGGTTGATGTCAGAGAATGTTTTGCCTATGGTCTCTTCTAGCAGTTTGATGGTGTCTTGTCTTATGTTTAAATTTTTTAGGCATTTTGAGTTTATTTTGGGGCATGGTGTGAGGGTGTGTTCCAGTTTCACTGATTTACATGGATCTGTCCAGTTTTCCTAGCACCACTTACTGAAAAGACTGTCTTTTTCCCATTTTATATTCTTGCCTCATTGTCGAAGATTAATTGAGTGTAAGTGTCTGGGTTTATTCCTGGATTCTCTATTCTGTTCCATTGGTCTGTATGTCTGTTTTGGTATCAGTACCACATTCACTTTGTAATATTGCTTGAAGTCTGGGAGAGTGAAGCCTCCTGCTTGGTTTTTTTTCCTCAGGATTGCTTTGACAATTCTGGGTCTTTTGTGGTTCCACATAAATTTTTGGATTGTTTGTTCTAGTTCTGTGACAAATGTCATTGGTAATTTGACAGGGAACTCATTGAATCTGTAGATTGCTTCAGGTAGTATAGCCATTTTTATAATATTAATTTTTTCAACCCAGAGCAACTTTCCATTTCTTTGCATCCTTTTTAATTTCCCTGATTAATGTTTTATAGTTCTCAGCATACAAGTCTTTCACCTCCTTGGTCAGGTTATTCCTTGTTACTTGATTTTTTGAGGGTGCAATTTTAAAAGGTACTATTCTTGTATTCCTTTTCTAATATTTCATTATTAGTATATAGAAATGCAATTGACTTCTGAATGTTAATCTTATATCCTGCTACTTTGCTGAATTTGTTGATCAGTTCATGTAGTTTTTGGGTTGAGCCCTTAGGGTTTTCTATGCATAGTATCATGTCATCTGCATATGGTGACAATTTTACCTCTTCTCTTCTAATTTGGGTACCTTTTGCTTCTTTTGTTTGTCTGATTGCTGTGGCTAGGACTTCCAATACTATGTTGAATAACAGTGGTGAGAGTGGGCATCCTTGTCTTGTTCCAGATTTTAGTGGGAAGGCTTTCAGCTTTTCTCCATTGAGTATTATATTTGCTATGGGTTTGTTGTAAATGGGTTTTATTATGTTAATGGATGTTAAATTATGTTAAAGTATACCCACTTTGGTAAGAGTTTTGATCATGAGTGGATGTTGGACTTTGTCAAATGCTTTTTCTGCAACTGTTGAGATGATCATGTGGTTTTTGACTTTTCTTTTGTTAATGTGGTGTATGACATTGATTGATTTTTGTATGTTGAGCCATCCTTATGCACCTGGGATGAATCCCACTTGGTCATGGTGTATGATCTTTTTTATATGTTGTTGGAACTAGTTGGGTTCTTAACCCACTGCGCCACAACAGGAACTCCCTGTGGCTATGTTCTTATAAGGACACCAGGACTATTGAAGTAGAGGTTTATTCAACTCCAGTAGGACCTCATTTTAACTAATTTCATCTACAGTGAGCTTATTTTCAAATTAAGTCACATTCACAGGTACGTGGGATTAGAACTTCAACATATTTTTGGGGGGGGACAAAATTCAATTCATAACATAAAAATCTCCAACACAATACCAGCAAATTGAGGCCAAAAACACATTAAAGAATTATACCCCATGACCAAGTGGGATTTATCTCAGGCATATGAGGATGGCTCACCATAACATATTAATAGAATCATTATAGGAGTTCCCATTGTGGCGCAGAGGAAACAATCTGACTCGGAACCATGAGGTTGTGGGTTCGATCCCTGGTTTTGCTTAGTGGGTTAATGATCCAGTGTTGCTGTGAGCTATGGTGTAGATTGCAGACGTGGCTCAGATATGGCATTGCTGTGGCTGTGGTGTAGGCTGGAGGCTACAGCTCTGATTGGACCCCTGTCCTGGGAACCTCCATATGCCACAGGTGTGGCCCTTAAAAGACAAAAAAAGAATAATAATTATTAGATTATTAATTAATAATCTATTAATTATATTATCTATTATTAATTAATAGAATGAAGGAAAAAAGCCACCTGATCGTCTCAATAGATGCAGAGAAACTAATTGACAAAATTCAACACTCCTTCATGAGAAAAACACTCAGCAAACTAAAAGTAGAAAAAAACTTCCTTAATATGTTAGAGAACATTTATGAAAAACCCACAGCTACTAAAAATCCAAATCATACTTGACATTGTACTCATACTCAACATTGTACTGTATGACCTAGCCAGAGCAATTATGCAAAATAAATATAAAATAAAAAATAAATGACATCCAGATTAGAAAGAAAGAAGTAAAGTTATCTCTATTTGCAGGTGATTCTACATATAGACAATCCCAAAGAATAATCATTTTATAAAACCAATAGAGGCATTCCCATTGTGGCTCAAGAGTAATGAAACCTAACAAGTGTCCACGAGGATGTGGGTTGGATCCCTGGCCCCCTCAGTGGGTTAAGGCTGTGACATTGCCATAAGCTGTGGTGTAGGTTGCAGACATGGCTCAGAGCCTGTGTTGCTGTGGCTGTGGTGTAGGCTGGCGGCTGCAGCTCTAATTCAACCCCTAGCCTGGGAATTTCCATATGCTGTGGGTTCAGCCCTAAAAAAAAAGAAAGAAAACCAATAGAGCTAATAAAGTCAGCAAAGCTGCATGATAGAAGATTAATGTACAAAAAGCAGTTGTGTTTCCCTGCATCAATAATGAACAGTCCATGAATAAAATCAAGAAACAGTTCTGTTTACAATAGTACCCACCCCCCAAATACTTAGGAACTAATTTAACCGAGGAGGTAAAAGACTTGTTTATTGCAAACTGCAAAACATTGCTGAAAGAAATTATTGAAGACTTAAATAATTGGAAAAAAATGCTGTATTCATGAGTTGGAAGGCAACATTGTTAAGATGGCAATACTCCAGAAGCAATCTACATATTCAATGCAATCCCTATAAAAATTCCAATAGCTTTTTTTTTTCAGAAATGGAAAAGCCATTTCAAATTCCTTAGAATTCAGTAGAATTGCAAGTGTTCTCAAATAACAACAATATAGAAAGAGAAATAGCAAATTTGGAGGACTCACTTTCAAAAGCAACTCAGATTCCTTAGAATTCAGTAGAATTGCAAGTGTTTTCAAATAACATTCTTGCAGGGGCTCTCAAATAACATATTCTCTCAAATAACATGTTCTTGGAGTTCCCGTCGTGGTGCAGTGGTTAACGAATCCGAGTAGGAACCATGAGGTTGCAGGTTCAGTCCCTGGCCTTGCTCAGTGGGTTAACAATCCAGCATTGCCATGAGCTGTGGTGTAGGTCGCAGACACGGGTCGGATCTGGCATTGCTATGGCTGTGGTATAGGCTGCCGGCTAGAGCTCCAATTCGACCCCTAGCCTGGGAACCTCCACATGCCGCGTGTGCGCCCTAAAAAGCAAAACAAAAACAAAAACAAAAACAAAAACATGTTCTTTCTATAATGTAAGTATAGAAAAAGAAAAACAAATTTGGAGGACTTTACTTTCAGTTTCAAACCTTATCACAAAGCTTCAATAATCGAACATTATTGGTGCTATCAAGGATAGACACGTGAACTGATGGAGTAGAAGAGTGTCCAGTAATAAACCCACACATTTATGAGCAATTTATCTTTGACAAGGGTTCTGAGATACTTCAGTGTGAGAAAGAACTGTCTCTTCAAGAAGTAGTGCTTTTTTTTCATTTTTTAAAATTTAATTTAATTTTTTTTTTTTTTTTTTTTTGTATTTTCAGGGCCACATCCGTGGCATATGGAGGTTCCCAGGCTAGGGGTCTAATTGGAGCTGTAGCCGCTGGCCTGTGCCACAGCCACAGCAACGCAGGATCTGAGCTGAGTCTGCAACCTGCACCACAGCTCACGGCAACACTGGATCCTTAACCCACTGAGCAAGGCCAGGGATGGAACCCGCAACCTCATGGTTCCTAGTCGGATTCGTTAACCACTGAGCCACGACAGGAACTCCAAGTAGTGCTTTTTAAAGTCTGTTGTCATTTATGGACAGTTATTGTTGTATCTTGATGGTTTTGCAAAAGTGCTTCATTCTCAAGAAGAGTCATAGGAAGGAACTTTTGACAAGTATATGTCTCCAATAAATTTTAGATCATACTGCTAAACTGGGTAATGGGAAACTTGATGGTTTCATAAAAAGTTAACAAAAGGATTTGTTACTGAGTGAACTGGTGAATATGGTATAATTTTTATGGTTTTTGTCTGGAATATTACTGGTTTTGATATGAGTTTTCCAGATATAGTTTAGCCCGTCCCCTCAAGCTTCTTATCACCTACAGCAAATTACACCTGTGGGTAGAACTGAAACATTTTTCCTTTCTCTCTGCCTAGTCCCTTCAGAAATCAGAGACTCTTGGATTCCAAGCAGCCTTAGTTGAATAAGAAAGGCTGTCTTCTGTGCAGGAATCTTGATATTTTGGGGACCGAAAAACCCACTGAGGCAGACTCAGAGTCTGATGACAGGCCTTTGGCATGGACTTCCTGTCTTTGGGAGGCCTTTGGAAACTTAATCTGAGACTCCTGAGGAGTTCCACTCCAGCCAGTTTGGTGGAGCCTATATAGTCAATGGACTAGATTTATTTTGCAAACAAATTGGTCTTTGATTATTTGGTAGGAATGAGGGTAAATTTAGAGAGAAAAATATTAAGTTTCAGTGGATATTAGATTCTAGTTCTGTTAATTCTAGTTCTGTTAGCCACACCTTTGCCTTGATGTTCAGAAGGAACGTTCTTGACGTTCTTTTCCAATAGAAGTCTCTCCAGTGGAATTGTCACAGAGTATAACTCATGACATAGGACTGCTTGCTTTAGGTCTACTGCTAAAAGCACATGTGAGAAGAGCTATGTAACAATTCAGTGTAAGTGACAAAATGTATAGCCTATAAAACGTTTCCCCTTAACTTACCTCTGAGCTTGTTCACCATATATGATTAGTTGCCCCCCAACGTGGGTAACTAGGCAAACATGAAGGGGCCTAGCACCGAGGGACATGATCTAGACTTAGAGAGGGCAGGCACCAGCCACCCTGACTTCAAGGAACATATTTTGGTTTATTGAAGGATTTACAATCAAAAGGGGAAATGATGGGAAATCTGCAGTACTGAGGTGTGGAGAAGTCGTTCTGGCTTATGCATGCTTTAACTTTAGTAAGGAAAATGGCCTGTTTTGTGGCCTTTCAGATATGCATTGTACATCTGCTTTGGCCACAGGAAGGGAATGCATTTGAAAGTCAAAATGGGGTAGCTATGGTTTAGCCATCCAAGGTAAAAGTATGTAGCCATTATGGATGTGATTTCAGACACATTCCTATATTGCTAAAACTTGAATTTTATGAATTATATCAGACTCAGAATGCTACCAGCCATTCTCAAAGCTGTGCCTGCTGGCAGCTGGTAGCTGCAACCTTATGGTTTCAAGGTCTCCTCTTGTAACCATTAAGTTCTTAGACAATAAAATTGCTTTAGATCACGTTAGCAAAAAAAAAAAAAAAAAAGGGAGATACGTGTAATGGACAATAACTCCTGTTATGTATGTGTTAATACCACATTGGAATTTAAAACCTACTTAAATAAAATAGACAACTGGCTTCCTGGCTACAAGTCTCCCCAAGGTGCCAGGCCAAGGCTGGGTTTTGGGCTTATTCTCTTAAATTCCTCAGGGAATGAAATCTGTTTTGCCCATTAATGTTCAGGTTGTCACTCCTCCTACTTCTAACTGGATCTGTTGCATCAAAACAGTTCAGCTAAGGGACTGAAGATCTGGTACTTGGAACTCAGGAATATCTCAAATATGGTGTCCATTTCCCAAACTGAAGCAGGACTATGCCCTGTTTCAGCAGGATGTAAACAGAGCAGTCAGTCATTGCCCTGTTCCCTGAAAAATTTGAGGAAGGTAGAAGGGAAAGGGGGGTCGAAACCAAGTCCCCATAAAACCAATGTCCTCTGCTGAGTTTATGATTAATCTCTCTATCCAAAACATTATTCTCTTTCTTGTCCAAAACTCATTCTCCTCAAGATTGAGAAATCTCAAAGGAATAGAGGATTGAAACTGAACAGGAGCCTGAGGGGCCCTCCTGGGTACAAAAGCCTTTCTGTGTCACCTGTTTCTTATTTGCAGGAGAAAGGCTTCAGTCTCCTAGACCTTCCTGAATGCCAAAGGGCAGATTCAAGCAGTTCTGAACCTAGAATGTAGGGGAATGCAGAGACAAAGGAGGAGCGATCAAGAAATAATAGAGCAGATGTGACAGAGCAGGACCCTGTGGGTCCTCCCTTCCCCCATATCCTCTGCTTTAGCTCCTCTCTGAAGAACTTAGATAACAGTGGCTGATGCACATTCTTCAGTTGTTTTACAGATGTGAACCATCCCCTCCAAAAGGAAGATGTTAACTACTTGACCATGAGCATGTAGTCCTCAGACCTAGTGGCACTTAAGGATTGCTAATGTTAACCCCTATGACACCACCCTGTCACCTCACGATCAGCCAATCAGAGAATTGTGCACCACCTGGTCACATATGCAGTGACCCCCACACACACACCTGACCTTTCAAAATGTTTTGCTGAAACCCTTTGGGGAGTGTTGGTGGGGCATGAGCCACATGTCTCCTTGCAGGACTCTGCAATTGACTTTTTCTGCTCCAAACTCTGCACAGTAGTTTTGATCTTACTGTGCATCAGGCACATGAACTCACACCAATACAGGGATTAAAGCAGGATCCAGGTTCCTCTCCAGGGTTATACCTTTAATATCTTTGAGTTCTTCTGCAAGAACTAAGGCCCCACCTGCACCCAGGTCCCTCTCCCCGCTTCCCTCCTATCAATTTCCTTCCATGCCTCTTCTACTCTTCCTGCCTCTTCCACTTGTCCAGACCCCCTACCTTTTCCCAACAACTCCCCCCAGCCAAAATGACAGTTACCGCTAAGAATTCTTTTCCCTTCCATAAGATAGATATGCAGGGAACTGTAGAACTTTCTTTTAAGTTTTACTGAGGTACAGTTGATATCCAAGGTTGTGATAATTTCTGCTGAACAACAAAGTGATTCAGTTATACACACATCCATTCTCTTTCAGATTCTTTCCCCACGTAGATTATCACAGAATATTGGGTGGAGTTCCCTGTGCCATGCAGCAGGTCCCTGTGGGTCAATCATTCCATATACCACAGTGTGCATATGCAATCCACCCCCCCCACCTGTCCACTTAGGTAACCACAAATTTTTCAAAGCCTGTGAATCTGTTTCTGTTCCGCAAATAATCTCATTTGTAGTCTTTTCTTTAGATTCCACATTTAAGTAGTATCATATGATGTTTGCCTTTCATTGTCTGACTAAAATTCACTTAGTATGATGATTTCTAGGTCCATCCACATTGCTGCAAATGACACGATTTCACTATTTTTTTGTGGCTAATATTCCATTGTATATATGTAACACATCTTCTTTATCCATTCTTCTGTTGCTGGACATTTGGTTTGCTTCCATGTCCTGGCTATTATAAATACTGCTGCAATGAATATTGGGGTACATGTATCTTCCCTCCCTCCCTTTCTTCCTTCCTTCCTTTCTTGTTCTTTTTTTTGCTTTTTAGGGCCACACCTGTCACATATGGAAGTTCCCAGGCCAGGGATCGAATTGGAGCTACAGCTGCCAGCCTATATCATGGCAATGCCGGATACTTTAACCCACTGAGCGAGGCCAGGGATTGAACCTATATCCTCATGGATACTAGTCAGATTTGTTTCTGCTGCACCACAATGGGAACTCCTGCATGTGTCTTTTCAAATTACGGTTTTCTCTGGATAGATGCCCAGGAGTTTGGAGCACATATGGTAGTTCTATTTTCAGTTTTTTTGAGGAATTGTCATACTGTTTTCCATAGTGGTTGTACCAATTTACATTCCCACCAACAGTGTAGGAGGGTTCCCTTTTCTCAGCACCTTCTTCAGCATTTGTTGTTTGTAGACTTTTTGATGATGTTCATTCTGGCTGGTGGTACCTCATAGCAGTTTTGATTTTCATTTCTCTAATAATTAGAAATGTCGAACATATTTTCATGTGGTTTTTGGTGTGGAATTTAAAGTAGGGACCCAAGAAAAACAATTAAGGATTTCCATGAACACAGATAAAATCAGCAAATATTCATAGGATTTAAGTTATTTGGGTTCCATTTGACCCAGTTTCCTAACCTATATCAAAAGAACTTCACATTCTAAATCCTGGATGGCAAAAGCTGCCTGGACTAACCTGGAAAGGGACCTGCAGGATCCCTCTTTCCGCAGTAAACCTGAGGGTCCAAAAAAAAGATCAGAAAATAGGTTAGAGTTTCCCAAAAGCCATACGTGAACCATTTCCTGTAAAAACTGGGCTAAATTCTTCATGGAAACAAAGAAAGATGAAACTGTAGGAGATTTTGAGGGCATTCTGGAGTTTAAAGAAGGTGCTGATGTAACAGCAGCTCTTTTGGCTCATCCTATTGATGAGATTAAACCTGAGATTGGAGACCCAATTCAAAAACAGAAATTAGAATGGGAAGTATCTTGGAGTTCCTGTTGTGGCATGGTAGAAACAAATCTGATTAGTATCCACGAGGATTTGGGTTTGATCCCTGGCCTCGCTCAGTGGGTTAAGGATCCGGCATTGCCCTGAGCTGCGGTATAGGTCTCAGATGTGGCTTAGATCCCAAGTTGCTATAGCTGTGGTGTAGGCTGGCCACTGCAGCTCTTATTTGACCTCTAGCCTGGGAACCTCCTCATGCTGAGGGTGTGGCACTAAAAAAAAAAAAGGAAGAAGAAGAAGAATGAGAAATAGCCCTTCACCTGAACTACACAGCTGACTTTAGGACAAAAATGAGACGGGATCCAGAATAAGCCTGTAACCCTGCAGATCAAACAACTAGGTGCTTCACTCCCCGACCAACTATCTACCGACAAGGACATGATATGTGTATATACTGTACACAAATGGACCCTAAAACACAGATTGTCCTGTCTTACAAAAGAAAGACCAAGACAAGTCTCGATTCAGATCACTGAAGGTGCTCCAAGGAAGGGAACAACTCCCTTAAATACTCAAGGTGAATTAGCTCAATTAACCTCACTCCACCTGATGGTCAACCTCAGCAAATCCTGGTCCATACAGGTTCTTCTCTTCCTGTATTAAACTCTGTCACTTCTCAGTAAACACACCACAACATGTGGGAAGTATTGCAGATAACCCCCAGGTTTTCCAGATTTTTCAGTCCTTAAAAGTCCTATGAAAGCAGGGATTGAGTTTCTTCTCTGCTCATCACTGTCTCCTTGGCATATAGTGGATACACATAAATAAATATAGAATAAAACTGAGAAAGGCAAGATCACACATAAGCTGTTCACAAAGAATATCATCTCCCCTTTCTACAGAAATGTCAGTGATTTTTGATTAAACTTAGCAATGTATTTATTGTAGATGAGCATGTGTACAGCTGTGTCCTTGTGTGTTGACCAAGCAAGGTTGCCAGATACAGCCTCAGAGGGTGCATAGGAGACATGGAAATCCAGCCCACTGTGCTTGTTGAGGTCTGCACCCCAATGTGGGTCTGCATAGAGGCGGGACACTTTCTTTTTTAACATTTAAGTCACTTTTATCTGGAAGCTGGGGTCCTCAGGGCAGTGGATACCCAAAGGGCTTCCTCTATGGGCTGACATGTCAGGCTCTGGGGCCAGTTTAAGAGTTTTCCCTGTTCTGTGGTCACCCAGATGGCTGTCTTTATGGTGGGCAATTATTTACAAAAGCTGATGCTGATTATAAGAGAAACCAGATGAGAGAATAGGAAGAATCTAGCAAGGCATCTTTGGACTCAACTGAACAACTAAAATCAAAGCATCTGTACTCATACTGACACCAAGTAGGTTGAGAAAAAGGAGAACAAACGGTGCTGTGACATGCCTAACATATAAATACTCAGGTCTAACTTCCGATTTTGAATGATTTGATGACTAAGTCCTACTGGGTCACATTGCACATTCCTTTTATCATTGGGAGGGGCAATTCTTTCAACATCAAAGCTGTTGACTGTAGTTTTAAACTTCATTTGTTACATATCCACGCTGAAGTGTTTAGGGACACAGTAGACAAAGTCTGCAATTTCCTTTATATGCATCAAAAAGAAAAGATGGATCAAGAGATGAATAGTTGGATAGTTGGGTGACAAAGCAAATAGAGCAAGATTGTTAATTGTGAGATGTAGGTGATGGTGCCTGCGCTACATTTATTTCAGCTTTTCAGGATGTTCAAAATTTTTCATAATAAGATGTTGGGAGAAAACATAATTCATTCATCATTTATCAAAACTATTATGTTTACTAAAGTATTTATTTATATTTATTAAAGTGACCTAGGCATCAGGATACAGGGAAGATCAGAAGACACGGTCCCTGTCGGTACAGCATCCCTGAGAGACAGACAAGTTGGTAGATGATGATAAAACAGCATGGTGAGTTCTAGGAGTATCAGGAAGAACCTCCCATTTGGCCATGTTTATGTGTGTGTGTGGTGGTGGTGAACGGGATCTTCCTGGAAGAGAAGCCAGCAGAACTCAGCCATGAATGGCAATGGGGTAGAAATCAGTTCAGGTAGTGGAGAGGGAAGGAATCCCATGAACACTGCATAGTGTTTGCAGGAGCAGGAGATGGGCCAGGCCAGGCCAACTCTGGAAAGCTTATGTTCCACACTGATCTCCTATTAGGAGGGGTTGGGATGGCTGAAAGTAAGGGGAATGACACGATCAGATTTGCATTTAGCTAGATCTCTAAGATGGCAGACTGGAGAGCATCCCTGAGGGGCCAAAGCTGGAGGTCAGGTGGGTGCCTGTGCAGGTATTCCCATCAGGAGATGAACATGTGGTAGGAGGGTTACATGTGAGGGAACAGATTTGAGGAGCATTAGGATGTAAAATTAGAGAACTGGAAGGGGTAAAAATAAAGGATAGGAGAGCACATTTACTGTTAGACGGGCTGCAAGGAGGGGATGATGGGCTCAGCCATGAACATTTTGAATCGGAGGTACCTGTGGGGCACCCAAGTAGAGCTGCCTAATTGGCAGCCAGAGAACTAAAACTGAAACTTAGGAAAGAGGTGGATACACTGATTTGGAATTGAAATGATGAAGTTTGAATCTGTAGTAGACATTAACAAGGAAGAGTATGAAGAGTAATAAACACAAGGCATGGGGTTTCCAATAACTGGAACAGTACCTGGCATACAGGATGCGGTGATAAATAGGAACAGAAGTGGAAAGAATTCTGGGACAAACATTTAAGGACAGGCTGAGAAAGGGAAGCTGGTAAAGGTGTAAGGATGAATTAGGGTGAAGAAGATTAAAGGGTATCTTGGAGGGAAGGGCTTCAGGAAAGGGAAGAGGTTACAAATAAAAGACGACTAAAATCTAGTCTTGGGTTCAACAGTTAGGAGGTAACTCACAGTGGTGAGAAGTGGAGATAAGTGATGCAATTCTTATTACAGTGGTGATAAGTGGAGATAAGCGCTTAGGTCTGCATCAAGGGTGAATGGAAGACTTACCTTTTCATAATACTCATGATTTCTTGAAGAAAGATATATAGGGACATCATACCCATTTACTGCTGATTTATTATCAAATTAAATCATAATCCTTAAAAAATTATAAAGAGCAAACTCTCCTTCAGGCGTGACTTGTATTTCTGTAGGGGGAAAAGCAAATTGTGATTAAGAAATATCAGCCCAACATTTAACACAATTTTAAAATTAATTCAGACATTTATTCAGTACCTGTTATGTTTTTAGTCGCTGGGCTAAACAGAGCAGAAGTTACCAGGAGAAAGAGAAAAGCTGAAATTATGGGAATGGGGTGACTTGACAATGAGGTGTGGTGCAGGGCAAACATGGCCTATGGTTGAAGGGACTGGCGGTGAGGAGGAGTGGAACGCATCCTCTGATTAGGATGGTTGCTGAGGAAAAAGGTATGCATGTAGGGCCGAGAGGTCTAGGGAGACCAAGACTGATGGTCTTGGTGCGAAGGAGGAGACATGGTCTTCTGCTGAAGAGGAAGCCGATGAGGGGCAGGTATTGCTCTGGCAGCTTCAATGAAGTGAGAAAGGTCTGGAATGGTCATTGTGCAGTGGAAATAGAACAGGTACCTGATAAATGTAGTTGTTTGCACAGCACAAGGCCTCTCATTAAATGGCAAGCTCCCTGAGGGCGATGTGGTCCTTCTCTTCTCCCTTGGGCACTTGACTCAAAGGATGAAGACCCAAAGCCATTTTGAAAGCTATTTGATGATTTCAGTCATTTTGAAAAGTACGTTATTGCTTCACAATTTTTAAGAAACCTGGGGACAAGTGAACTTTTATGTCATTTAAGAGTTTTTGCAAATGTATGCAATTAACTTTTTCCCTACACAACATGTAGAAGCTCTAACTAAAAATCAGAATTCTCAAGAAAAGTTGTGACATTAATTTTCTTAGAAAATATTCGTAAAGTCAGGAGACCCTATCCAGTCAATTCACCAAGATGTGTCCATCAAGGGCATACTTGTCAAAGTTCTGATAGTCGAAGTTCTATCTTCCAATGGCAGGGCAGGATTCTCCTCACAACTGGTTTCCCATTGGTTCTGAGATGTGGGCGGGGTCACCTATTCCTGGGGCTGCCAATAGCTCCGCCCCAACCCATGCAAATAAAGTAAAAGCTCTGGTGAAACCATGTGATTGGTCATGTGGTGAACGACCCACTAGCTCCACCCCCCTCTAATGACGCCATTACCCACTCACTCTCACGAGAGTTTGTACAGTTGTTGGTGGGAGGCTGACAGGCCAGTCCACTGTGGCAGGAGAGGGTCAGTGGAAAGGGCTCCAATACAGACCCCCATTCCCACTGCTAGGGCCTCCAGTTCAGCTTAAGACAGTGGCCCCTGGGGGCCTGTGGGGCAGTGCTCAGGGGGTCCCATTCACACTCTCCTCCCATTGGCTGGCTGCACTGGCATGCAAATGAGGGCACGCGTCACTTCCGGAGGCCAATCGAGCGCCATTTTCTCTTTCTGGCGGAGCTGGGAGGAGGGGACAGGGTCGAGCGGGGTGGGTGCGCGCCAAGCGGGGGTCCCGCCGCGCGGGGCGGAGGCGGACGGGCGCGGGGCCCCGGCTGGCGCTGCGAGAGCTGCGTGGGACGCGGCGGCGCCGCGAGCGCTCAGCGGTAGGTAACCCCGGCCAGGCCGCGGCGACGCCCCCGGCCCGGCCCGCGAAGTCCGGGCGGCGGCCCCGCCCCGCCCCACCCCACCCCACTCCACTCCACCCCACCCCGCCCACACCCAGCGGCCCGTGCTCCGCGGCCCGCGGCAGCCTCACGAATCCCGCGACGTTCTCCCGGTGCGGGGTTCGCGGCCAGAAGGGCGCCGGTCGTCCCTCCGCGTCACGTGGGGTCCGGGGGTGGGGCGGGGGTGGGGCGGGGATGGGGTCCGGGGGGCGGGGCAGCGACCGGACGGGGTTAGAGGGGGTCGGGGGTGGGGCACCGGCATTGGAGGGGGTTGTCGTGCTGGGGAACCGGGATGGAGCTGCCAGCAGCGGCTGCGGACGCGGGCAGTGTGGATGCGCACATGCCGAGCCAGCCCTGTGGCGGATTTTGCTCGGTAGGAGAGGACAGCTATTGCAAACCCCAGTTACTACACCCTTGAGCTTCCCTTGCGAATATTGATGACATGCAGATGTTGACATTAACAGTTTAACTTCTCATTAGCCATCGCTTACAGCGTTGACTTAGATTCTATGTTTTGTTAGTAGTAGAATTTCAGCATTTGGTTTTAGGACGTCAGAAATTGTAACCACAGGTTCAGATAGTGCACAGTTGCAGAATGATAACTATAGAAAGTCTTTTCTTTGAATTTGAATGGGAGGCTAGCCAGAATGCTCTTAGAACTCGTTGTAATTGAATAGAATGGGTAATTGCAGCCTCTTTAGACCCGAAGGGCTCCGTGTGGAGCGGAGTTTGGATGCACATTAAGTGCTAGAAGACACGGGCGGGACCACAGGCTGGTGTTACCGAATAAGTAGGGCTTGGGGGGTCGGGGTTGGGGTTGTGGGGACATTTTGGGGAGAGAGGATTGTGGAAAGTGCGTGTTCATCTTTGGTTGCAAGTCAAGTAATTATGTATAATTTACCTAGAGCTATTACTGGAGAGTTTGCCCTATTATGAAGGAACTTGATATTTTGGTTGGAGTTGGGACTTGGTTGAGCCACTGGCCTTTAGGTGTCTCTCTGTAGACAGGGAAGTGGTGCTAGTCTGGACAATGGACAGGAATGGAGAGGAGACTCATTCAGTCGTTGGAGCGGTGGTAAGGATGTGAGATCTGGATTTAGGGTTAGGAATTGATAATTGGTTATGGGAGATGAAGGTGGAGTTGTGGCAGTTTTTAGTTGAAGAGTTCCTGGGGCTCAGATTTGTAATATGCTGTTGATAAATTTATAGTTGTAGTCATTTTAACGGGCCATGCTCTAGTATTCTGCCGTGGCTCTAGTGTGTCACACACTTGTTAGCAGTGTGTCTCACACCTGTTAGGGCAGTGTGTTACAAGTGAGGAGATTGGAAGGTTCTGACTTGTTGAAGGCCTCACGGCTGGGAAGGGATCTTCTTGTGTTTGAACTCAGACCTCTGGATTGTGCTTTCGTATATTATACAAATATGTTTTTTAAGTTGCTTAAAATCAAAATCCTGTTTTCTAATAGTTGGCACATTTCATTTAGATTTTTCAAGTTAGATAATAGCAAATTCACAGTCTAATGTTCCAAGTGCTTTTCTTTTATTAAACTGTTCATTTTCAGAACTACTTCACCGGGTAGGTTGTGCTCTCCCCTGTTTGGCAGGAAGGACCTGAGGCCCAGGAATTTAGTAACTTCCAGAGATCACACATCCAGTAAACTGTGGAGCTGATTTGAACCCAGGCAGTGTAGCTCCAGAATTCTTGCACCTGAGATCATTGTGCTGGGTTTGCTTCTCTTGCTGGAACTCGGCCTCTGCTCACTGGTGCCGGTGCCAAATAGAAATGCGGAGAGAGTTTTGGGCCCAGTAGAAAAAATAACTTTATTGCTTTGTCAGGCAAAGGAGGGTCACAGCAGGCTAATGCCCCAAAGACTATGCCCCCTTAGGAGAGATTTGGAGGTGGTTTTATAGTTTTGGGAGTGAAAAATAGGGCTGCAGATAAGGGTCAAGGTAGAGGCAAGCTTGCATTGTTTTCAGAACTGGTGTTCGGTGGTCTGGTGGTTTTCTTTCTCCATTAAAGAATTCTTCATTAACATCTTCCACTTTGGGGGGAGGTTTAGTTCTGCAGAAGAACTCAAAAATACTGTTATCTATATTCCATGAGGAGGGACCAGGACCCTGCCCCAAAGCTACACTATTGTTTTTTAACTGCTCTTCTCTGGTTTCTGCATCCCCTCCCTTCCCTGATTAGCAACTGTTTGAACCTGCCCTTTGAACTCAGTGAAGGTCATGGAGGCTGAAGGTTATTCTCTAAAAAAAATGAGGGGGACGCAAAACGGCTTATGTTGTGCCCAGGAGCCCCACAGGGCCCTGCTTGGTTTCACTTCTAAAGTGAAATCTTTTTAAAACTGAGATTTCACAGGAACTCAGAGTTCTATGGCTTAAAAAGGATTATTTAAGTCTTATTACCTGGATGACTTACTTTTTGTGGTGTATTTTTTCCATAATGGAATCTTCTTAAATGATCATAATACTAAAAAGCAACAAAAGAAGCCCTGTAGATGTCCCTTTGGGAAATAATACTTTCCTTATGTACATCAGTAGAACTTTTGGTAATTCCATGTCTCCTACAGACTGTGAAATTAAAGGTAATTTACTGTGAACTGAGGTTGATAGATTAGTGTAGCTGCACTAGTCTGCTGTTTTCTTTTCTTTCTTTCTTTCTTTTTTTGTCTTTTTGCCTTTTTATGTAGAGCCGCACCTGCGGCATGTGGAGGTTCCCAGGCTAGGGGTCTAACAGGAGCTGTAGCTGTTGGCCTTCACCACAACCACAGCAACGTGGGATCCGAGCCGCGTCTGCAACCTACACCACAGCTCACGGCAACGCCGGATCCTTAACCCACTGAGCAAGGCCAAGGATCGAACCCGCAACCTCATGGTTCTTAGTCGGATTTGTTAACCACTGAGCCACGAAGGGAACTCCCTAGTCTGCTGTTTTCTAATGTGGAAAAATACAGATTTAACAATATATAGAGGAGTTCCCCTTGAGACTCAGGGGTAACCAACCCAACTAGTATCCATGAGGATGAGAGTTCGATTCCTGGCCCCTCTCAATGGGTTAAGGATCTGGCATTGTGAGCTGTGGTGTAGGTCGCAGATGCGGCTGAGATCTGGTGTTGCTGTGGCTGTGGTGTAGGCCAGCAGCTACAGCTCCAATTCGACCCTTAGCCTGGGAACTCCACATGCCGTGGGTGCAGCCCTAAGCAAACAAAAACAACACCTAAGAATATAGAGAGAACAGCATCAATAGAAGGTCTGTAAATTTGGAAACATTGAACAGCTTCTTTTCCACTTAAACTACTGGGCCTTTTGTATGGAGACTTTCATCTCTTAGAATGGAAAAATTATGGTGAAAGTCAGCTTCTTTCCCCCAAAGTGATTGGCAATAATAGACTGAGGATCTTGGAAGAATTGTTTTAAGGTCATGAAATTTCTGAGATTTACCTATGTTTTATGTTCTTTCTTTCTTTTTTTTTTTTTTTTTGCTTTTAAGGGCCACACCTGTGGCATATGGAGGTTCCCAGGCCAGGGGTCTAATCGGAGCTACAGCTGTAGGTCACAGCCACAGCCATGCCAGACCCAAGCCACATCTGCGACCTTTACCACAGCTCACAGCAACACTGGATCCTTAACCCACTGAGCAGGGCCAGGGATCGAACCCACAACCTCATGGTTCTGAATGGGATTCATTTCCGCTGCGCCATGATGGGAACTGCCATTACCTGTGTTTTATTTGTTGTTGTCTTTACTTGCTTTCCTTAAAGCAACACATTGCTAATAAGGGGAAACTTTTTTTTTTAAGAAATAAGAATGGATCTGTATACTTATTTTTGGAGGGGAGAATCACAATAACAGTGATGAGGGAATGGGGGCACTGGCTTTTGAAATAAAAAGCTCTATTCTCCAATTTCGAGAAAGACGGATTTCTTGGCCCTTGAACAAATAACTGGAGAGCCCTTTAAAACTTGCCCAGTCACTGGCAGCCTCTTTTCACTGCTTTCCTCCTGAAAGTCAGCCAGTCAGTAACAGCCTTAGGACCAGCTTGTGAAAGTCAGCCAATCCCTGCACTGCTTCTGAGAGCCCACCAATCCCTGTACTTCTTGCTTCTCAAAACTCTGATAAGATCAGCACTTGCTGTGGAAATCCAGATTTCTTTCCAAGCAATAAGTTTAGCTTCTTTGTTTTAGATATATGTGGATAATGGTCTTAATCTTGGGCAGTGCTATTTATCAGCTAACTTTTGTGAAAGAAGAACCCAAAGGGCAGAGAGGATAGTGGAGCTTTAAGGGGAAATGATAGCAAGTCTAAAAGAGTGAGTGGAAAGCATCAGATTTTTGGTGAGTCTTGTTCTGGCCAGAGAAGCCAGTCTGAGCTGAAAGTGACCTTGTGTGAAAGTTTTAGGGATGCCATGAGGTTTTTTTACAGCTTCTCTATGACATTATGCTTTATAAGGCCAGAACCCAGTTCAGTGCTTTTTAAAAACATTAATTTTTTTTTTGCTTTTTAGAGCTGCACCTGTGGCATATGGAAGTTCCTGGGCGAAGGGTTGAATCAGCCGCATCTGTGACCTATACCACAGCCCATGGCAACACTGGATCAGTGGGGCCAGGGATCAAACCCCCATTCTCATGGATACTAGTCTGGTTCATTACCTGCCCAGCCACAGTGAGAACGCCTCAGTGCATTTTATTGTTGGTAATTTTAGTATTTTTTACTTTATTTCGTGTGATTTTTGTATCTCCCTGCTAAATGATCCTTCAAACTGACCTTCTGCTGAGCCTGAGATATATTTTTCGCGTAGATAACTCATCTGAAAAACGTACCCATTCCAAATCAGCTTCTCAAATACTTCATGTTTATTACCCACCCAAAATTCCTCCTGCTTTTAACCCTCCCTGGTCCCAGACTTACCATTTTATTCCAGTCCACTTTTTTTTTCCCCCCCAAATGGCCGCACCCTCAGCATATGGAAGTTCCCTTGCCAGGGATTGACTCCAAACTACAGCTGCGACCTAGGCCACAGTTGTGGCAATGCTGTATGTTTAACCCACTGTGCTAGACTGGGGATTGAACCTGCAGCATTACAGAGACAATGCTGGGTCCTTAACTTGCTGCAACACAGTGGGGACTCCACCACCTTTTTGTTTTACTCATCTTTTGCCAAATATATTTGGACCATCATCCTTTACCTCAGTCATTTTTTAATGTTAATCTATTCACTTGGAATGTCTTGGACTCTAATTGTCCAACCCTCCATGCAGTCTTTCTATTTTGAACTTCTGCAATAGGCCCAGATATGCAAAGAAAGCATGATTCCTGCTCTGAAGAAGTTCAGTCCAGTAGGGAAAATAGGTGTGTAAGTAGATAATTACAACATAGTGAAGTGAGTGCAATGGAATAAGTATAAACTGGTCACTCTGGGAATTCCTAGGAGGGGCATCAAGCTTATCCTTGAGAGAGAAAGGGTTACAAGAGGGTTTAGAAGTAGAATTTCTGACTCATAGAAATTGTTATTTAAAATCTTGGGCGAGAAGTTCCCATTGTGGCTCAGCGGAAGCAAATCCAACTAGGAACCAAGAGGTTGCGGGTTTGATCCCTGGCCTTGCTCAGCGGGTTAAGGATTGGGCGTTGCTGCGAGCTGTGGTGTAGGTCACAGACGAGGCTCAGATTCCGTGTTTCTGTGGCTGTGGCTTAAGCCGGCAGCTGTGGCTCTAATTTGACCCCTAGCCTGGGAACCTCCATATGCTGTGGGTGTGGCCCTAAAAAGCACAAAATAAATAAAAGATAAATAAAAGATAAAAAAAATAAAAGATAAAAAAAAAATCTTGGGAGATACTGCCAGTTATCCTCTGAACATGTAGAAATTACAGTTATTCTGCTATTTTCATTACCAGTTGATATTATCAGTCTTTAAAAGTTACTGTTTTGATCATAAAAAAATATTGCCTTTCAGGAGTTCCCCTTGTGGCTCAGTGGAAATATGACTAGTATCCGTGAGGACTCGGGTTTGATCCCTGGCCTTGCTCAGTGGGCTAAAGATCCGGTGTTGCTGTGAGCTCTGGTGTAGGTCGCAGATGAGGCTCGGATTCTGTGTTGCTGTAGCTGTGGCTTAAGCTGGCAGCTATAGCTCTGATTTGACCCTTAGCCTGGGAACCTCCATATGTTGTGGGTGCAGCCCTAAAAAGATAAAAAAAAGTTGGCTTTCATTATCTTACCAGGCATTTCTTTAATTCGAAATTAACTCATTTTGTTTTAAGCTTTTAGAGCTTGCACCTTAAAAAAACTTTTAGGGGAGTTCCCATTGTGGCTCAGCGGGTTAAGAACCCAACATAGTATCTGTGAGGATATAGGTTTGATCCCTGGCCTTGCTCAGTGTGTTAAGGCTCCAGCATTGCTACAGGCTGCAGTGTAGGTGAGGCTCAGATCTGGTGTTTTGCTGTGTCTGTGGTGTAGGTCAGTAGCTGGAGCTCTGACTTGACTCCTAGTCCAGGAATTCTGGAAAAAAAAAAAACAAAAACTTCTATGAAGTAGTTGCAGATTTATAGAAGTTGCAAGTATAGTACAAAGAACATTTTCCTCTGAATCATTTGAAATTAAGTTGCCAAAAAAGATACCATTATCCCAAATATCGTCTGTTTCCTACAGTGAGAACCTTCTATTCAGAACCCAACCATCAAAAGCAGGACATCCATACATTATTACTGTCTAATCCTCAGACCCCATTGAAATTTTGCCATTCGTTCCAGTAGCATCATTTATAATAAAAATCTTGTTAGAGTTGCATATCTTTAGTCTCTTTCAATCTGGAACAGTTCCTTAGTTTTTCTTTTCGTGATCCTTTTTAAAGTGTGAAATAAGTTGATTTTTAGTAAATTTGCAGTATATACAAGCTAACATTAGAACTTCTGGCTGTTGTGAATAGTGCTCCTTTGTATCATCTGGACACTCCCCTAAACCTGTCCATATACATTTACTACCTGTTTCCACCCCCAGCTGATGGCTCATTTACCTTCCATCTCTAGATTTGTCTTTTCTGAACATTTCATGTAAATGGAATCAGACCATCAGAACTTTTGCACCTGTCATCTTGCGTGTAGCATTATGTTTTTCAGACTCATTTATGTTGTAGCATGTGTCGGTACTTAGTTTTTTTCACCAGATAGTATTTTGTGGTGCGGATGTGCCATATTTTTTTAATCTATTCGTCATTTGATGGACATTTGGATTATTTCCACATTTTGGCTGAGTAGTACTCCTTCGTATCATCTGGACACTTTTGAATATTATAGTTTAGTTGTTTCCTACAGTGTGTCTTAATTGAATTTTTTTGCCAGACTTTTGTGAATTACTCTTTTCCCCTTAGTTGTTAATGAGTATTTTGTGGGGAGGTACTTGGAAACCATTCGGATTATCCAATTCCTCACTAAACTCTCAACTATTTATATTACCAAGGGTTTTAAGTTTATATTCTAGTGGGCTATATTTTGTTACTATTTCTGAATACCAAACCACCCCAAAACTGTGAGATAAAACATTCTATTAAAAAAGCTCTAACTCTGGGTCAAGAGTTTATTTATTTATTTATTTGTCTTTTTGCCTTTTCTAGGGCCATACCAGCGGCATGTGGAGGTTCCCAGGCTAGGGGTCTAACAGGAGCTGTAGCCGCCGGCCTTCGCCACAGCCACAGCAACGTGGGTTCCGAGCCGCGTCTGCAGCCTACACCACAGCTCACTGCAACACCGGATCCTTAACCCACTGAGCGAGGCCAGGGATTGAACCCACAACCTCATGGTTCCTAGTCAGATTTGTTAATCACTGAGCTACGACGGGGACTCCCTGGGTCAGTTTAGATGAGAGCTGGGGAGATGGCTCATTTATGTTCCACCATTTCTGGAGCCTCATCTGGGGAAGACTCGGACTCTAGAGCATCTTCACTCTCATATCTTGGTGGTTGATGTGGAACACTTTTACATGGTTGAACTTCTCACAGTATGGTATCTGGATTCCAGGAGTAGTGGTACCCAGGGGTTTAGGTAACCACAAAATTCTGTCCAGATTCAAAGGGTGGGAGCATGGATACCCCTATTTTTTGAAAGGAGTAAAGGACATATTTTAAGGAGAGCATGTGGATTGAGAGATACTGTTATATTATCTTTGGAAATTTGGTGCCACAGGTGATAATCTGTCACTGTCATTGTTTCATGCCTGCATTGTTCCATGTTTGACTGGCGGGAACTTTGTCAAGCTGACTTCTTTTGAGTCCTTTTGACATGTCTCATCATTTTTTGAACAACTTCCTTGCTTTTTGGCATAAGATGTTCTAGGCCCATCTTGTCTTTTCCATGCTCCAGCCCTAGAATCAGCCATTTTCCTAGTTCCTTTTAATAGAAAATGGTATTTAGAAAGGAAGATTTGGGTCTGAGGATTACTCACTGCTTCCAGGCTTTTACAGTGGACAGAGCTATACAATATATACACACACATTAACAAATATATATATATGTATACACACACACACACACACACCGTTTTACATCTGTGTATATATTAAAAATAATAAGGTCACAGCTGTATCTCCTATTCTGGCCAAGTACCACAGGATTCATTTTAACTTTATGCCTTTTCAAATATTTTAAAAATAGCTTTATTGAGATGTGATTTACATACCATGCATTTCACCCATTTAAAGTATACAGTTCAGTGGCTTTTAGTATATTCGCAGTTATATTACCACAGTCAATTTTAGAATATTGTCGTTATTCCAGAAGAAAACCCTGTTCCAGTTAGCCATCACCTTCCAGTCCTCCTCAGCTCTAAGCAACCAGTATTCTACTTTCTGTCTCTAGGTGTGTCTGTTCCTGACACTTCATGTGAATTGAATCATATAATATGTGATCCTTTGTCTGAATTCTTTCACTTAGCATAATGTTCCCCAAGGGTCGTCACACTGTAACGTGTTACATGCCATGTATTTCCTAATGGCCGACTAATATTCCATTGAATGGATAATACCACACTGTATCTGTCAGTTGATGGACATTTGGGTTGTTTCTGCTTTTTGTCTATTATGAGTAATGCTGCTATGAACATACTTGTACAGGGTTTTGTTTGGATGCATGTTTTAATTTCTCTTGGATAGGCGTTCCCGTCGTGGCTCAGTGGTTAACGAATCCGACTAGGAACCATGAGGTTCCTCATGACTAGGAACCATGAGGTTGCTGGTTTGATCCCTGGCCTCACTCAGTGGGTTAAGGATCCGGCAGTGCCTTGAGCTGTGGTGCAGGTTGCAGACGCGGCTTGGATCCTGCGTGGCTGTGGCGAAGGCTGGCGGCTACAGCTCCTGTTAGACCCCTAGCCTGGGAACCTCCATATGCCGCGGGTGCGGCTCTAGATAAGGCAAAAAGACAAAAAAAAAAATTTCTCTTGGGTAGTATTGCTGGTTCATATGGTGCATATATGTTTAATCCTTTTAGAACCTGCCAAACTTTTCCAAACTGACTGTATCATTTTACATTACTGCCAGCAATATATGGGAGATCCAGTTTCTCCATATCCTTGCCAGCACTTGTTCTTTCTTTCTTTTTTTTTAATTGCAGCCATGCTTGTAGGTGTGAAGTAGTATCTCATGGTGGTTTTGACTTGCATTTCCCCATAGCTAATGCTGTTTAGCATCTGTATGCTTAATAGCCATGTATATATTGTCTGGAGAAATATCCAGATTCTTTGTCCGTTTTTAAGTTGGGTTTTTTTGTCTTTTAAGTATTGAGTTATGAGAGTGTCTTATATGTTTTGTATAAGTTCATTCGAATTTCAGAAATAAGATTTGCACATATTTTCTCCAATTTTGTGGATTCTGTTTTCACTTTTTTGGTGGTTTCCTTTGAAGCACATAGGTTTTAAATTCTGATAAAGTCCAACGTATCTATTTTTTCTTTTCTCCCTTTTTTTTTGGTCTTTTTGGGACTGCACCCGTGGCATACGGAGGTTCCCAGGCTTGGGGTCCAATTAGAGTGGTAGCCTCTGGCCTACACCACGGCCACAGCAATGCCAGATCCAGGCCACATCTGCAACCTACACCACAGCTGACAGCAACACAGAATCCTTAACCCACTGTAGGAGGCCGGGGTTTGAACCTGCGTCCTCATGGGTGCTAGTCAGATTCGTTTCCACTAAGCCACGCAGGGAACTCCTATTGTTTCTTTTGTAGCTAGTTTTTTTTTTTTTTTTATGTCATAGCTAAGAATCCATTGCTAAATCCAAAGTCATGAAGATTTATGCCTGTGTGTTCTCCTGAGAGCTTTAAAAAACTTGTGCATGGAGGTGTATGGTCCATTCTGAGTTAATTTTTGGGTGTGGGAAGAGTCTATCTTCATTCTTCTACATGTGGATATCTAATTTGTTGAAAATTACTCTGCTTCGCCAACTCTGTTTAAAAATTACCTGTGTGTATATATTTATATATGTGTACATACATACATACACATATATGTATGCACTGATTGAAGTTTATATATATGCACTGATTAAAGTTTTGTTTTCTTCTCTTCTAAGGAAAATTTCAAAAATGTTTCAAATTCCTGTGGAGAATCTTGACAACATCAGGAAGGTACGAAAAAAGGTGAAAAGCATTCTTGTGGATATTGGACTAGACAGCTGTAAGGAGTTACTGAAGGTAAGAGGACAGAAGTAACAGGTAAAGAGAAGATATTTTTGGAGATACTAAAGTTGGAGAGATTTGAACTGGGAGTTTTTGAAGAATGAGTAAGGTAACTCAAGATGGAAATTGCTGACTCTAAATGAGGCATGAGAGCATTTGTTTTTTTTTTTTTTTTGGTCTTTTTGCCTTATCTAGGGCTGCACCCACGGCATATGGAGGTTCCCAGGCTAGGGGTCTAACAGGAGCTGTAGTTGCCGGCCTTCGCCACAGCAACGCGGGATCCAAGCCACATCTGCAACCTTCACCACAGCTCAAGGCAACGCCAGATCCTTAACCCACTGAGCAAGGCCAGGGATTGAACCTGCAACCTCATGGTTCCTAGTCGGATTTGTTAACCACTGAGCCACGACGGGAACTCCCCCCGCCTTTTTTTTTTCTTTTTGCTAAATGAGGCATGAGAACATTTGTTCTTTTTCATGTCTTTCTGACTTAAAGTGGGCTAACTTTAAGCTGTTCCAGTTTTTTTTGTTTTTTGTTTTTATTTTTTTGGAGTAGTAGGAAGCAAGGCAGGGCCTTATCAGAGGCAGATAGAGTGTATGATTTTGGATTTTTTTTTTTTTTGTCTTTTTAGGGCCTCAGCTGTGCATATGAAGGAAAGTTCCTAGGCTAGGGGTCAAATCAGAGCTGTAACTGCTTGCCTCTGCCACAGCCCATAGCAATGTGGGAATCCGAGCTGAGTCTGCAACCTCTACCACAGCTCACGGCAACAGTAGATCCTTAACCCATTGTGCAAGACCAGGGATGGAACCCATGTCCTCATGGGTACTAGTTGGGTTTGTTAACCACTGAACCACAATGGGAGCTCTAAAACTGTTCCAGTTTTGTTTTTTTTTTTTTAATGATTTTTATTTTTTTCCATCATAACTGGTTTACAGTGTTCTATCAGTTTTTTACTGTACAGCAAGGTGACCCTGTCACATACACATATATACATTCCTTTTTTTAATTAATGAATTTTATTGCAATTATAGGTGTACAGAAATCATGCATTCTTTTCTTCACATTTTCATGCTCCATCATAGGTGACTAGATATAGTTCCCAGTTCTGTACATCAGGATCTCATTGCTTATCCATTGCAAAGGCAATAGTTTGCATCTATGTTAACCCCAAATTCCCAGTCCATCCCACCCCTTCCACCCTTCCCCTTGGCAACCACAAGTCTGTTCTCCGTGTCGATGAGTTTCTTTTCTGTGGAAAGGTACCATAAATTAGATTCTAGGTATAAGTGATATCATATGGTATTTGTCTTTCTCTTTCTGACTTACTTGACTTGGTATGAGAGTCTCTAGTTCCATTCATGTTTCTGCAAATGGCATCATTTTGTTCTTTCTTATGTATGAGTAGTATTCCATTGTGTATATATACCACATCTTCCTAATCCAGTCATCTGTCAATGGACATTTAGGTTGTTTCCATGTCTTGGCTATTGTGAATAGTGCTGCAGTGAAATATGCGGGTGCATGTATCTTTTTCAGGGAAAGTTTTGTCAGGATATATGCCCAGGAGTGGGATTGCTGGGTCATATGGTAGTTGTATGTATAGTTTTCTAAGGTACCTCCATACTGTTTTCCATAGTGGTTGTATCAGTTTACATTCCCACCAATAGCACAGGAGGGTACCCTTTTCTCCACATCTTCTTCAGCATTTGTTATTTGTCGACTTGTCGAGCATTTTTTCATGTGCTTGTTGGCCATCTGTATATCTTTGTTGGAGATATACAACAAATGTCTCTTCATGTCTTTTGCCCATTTTTCCATTGGGTTGTTGGCTTTTTTGCTGTTGAGTTGTATAAGTTGTTTGTATATTTTAGAGATTAAGCCCTTGTCAGTTGCATCATTTGAAACTATTTTCTCCCATTCTGTAAGTTGTCTTTTTGTTTTTTTTATGGTTTCCTTTGCTGTACAAAAGCTTGTCAGTTTAATGAGGTCCCATTGGTTTATTTTTGCTTTTATTTCTGTTGCCTTGCAAGACTGACTGAGAAAACATTTGTAAGGTTGATGTCAGAGAATGTTCTGCGTGTGTTCTCTTCTATGAGTTTGATGGTGTCTTGTCTTATGTTTAAGTCTTTAATGCATTTTGAGTATTTTTGGGCATGGTGTGAGGGTGTGTTCCAGTACCATTGATTTACGTGCAGCTGTCCAGTTTCCCCAGCACCACTTGCTGAAAAGACTCTCGTTTTCCCATTTTATATTCTTACTTCCTTTGTCGAAGATTAATTGACCATAGGTGTCTGGGTTTATTTCCAAAGCTGTTCCAGTTTTTAAAGTTATTTTTAAGAGGAATTTGTTATAGTCATTAGTTGCAAAATATATCTGTGGATTTTTTGTTTTGTTTGGTTGGGTTTTTTGGCTTGCCTACAACATGTGGAAGTTCCTGGACCAGGGATCGAACCTGAGCTACAGCAGCAACGACGCTGAATCCTTAACCTGTAGGCCACCAGGGAACTGCTGAATATACACTTGATTTGACCTTTGAGGGGAATGTGTTGAATTATTTATTATTGGAAGACCGTAACTTAATTTTCCAGTATTGTTAGAGTAATCAGCAAATGGGAATGCATGCTTGATACAATAGGATAGTTTTTTTTTTTTTTTTTTTGCTTTTTAGGGCCACACCTGAGGCATACTCTTTACCCAGATTTACCAGTTGTTAACATTTTCTCCCACTCGTTTTAACATTTGCTCACTCTTGTGCTGTGTGTGTAGTATTTTTCTCTGAGCCACTTAAGAGTAAGTTGCATATCTCGTGTATCTTATTACCTAAATACTTCAAGTATGTATTTTTTTTTGTCTTCTTGCCGTTTTCTAGGGCCGCACTCATGGCATATGGAGGTTCCCAGGCTAGGGGCCGAATTGGAGCTGTAGCCCCCGGCCTACGCCACAGCCACAGCAACGCCAGATCCGAGCTGCATCTGCAATCTAAAAGCATAGCTCACAGCAATGCCAGATCGCTAACCCACTGAGCAAGGCCAGGGACTGAACCCGCAACCTCACAGTTCCTAGTCGGATTCCTTAACCACTGAGCCACGACAGGAACTCCTCAAGTATGTATTTTTTAAGAGTAAGATTTGTCTCTTATATTGCCGCAGGATGCTTATGAACATAGGTGAGTTTAACATTGATAGGGGATGGAGTTCCCATTGTGGGAACTGTATTTTCTGCTTCATTAGACTGTGTATTTGTCCTTATGTTAGTATTACACTGTTTTGATTATCATAGTTTTGTAGTAAGTTTTGAAATCAGAAGATTTTGTTACCTTTTTTTTTTTTAGGGCCACACCTGTGGCATATGGAAGTTCCCAGGCTAGGGGTCAATTTGGAGCTGTAGCTGCTGGCCTGCACCACAGCCACAGCAATGTGGGATCTAAGTCGCATCTGCGACCTACACCACAGCTCAAGGTCAAATAAAATGAGTTAGGAAGTGTTACCTCCTCTTCGATTTTGAGGAGAAGAGATTGAAAAGAATTGGTGTTAATTCTTTAAATGGTAGAATTTACCAGTGAAGCCATCTGGTCTTGGAATTTTCTTTGTTTTGATGTTTTTGATTACTGTTTCAATCTCTACTTGTTATAGGTCTGTTGAAATTTTCTTATTTCTTGAATCAGTTTGGTCAATTACTGTGTTTCTAGGAGTTTGTCCATTTCATTGAGTTTATCTATTTTGTTTGTATACAATTGTTATACTATTCTCTTCTGATCCTTTTATTTCTGTAAGGTCAGTTGTGATGTGCCTAGTTTCACTTCTGATTTTGCTTCTTTTTTTTTGTCTTTTTAGGGCCTCATCTGCTGCATATGGAAGTTCCCAGGCTAGGGATCCAACTGGAGGTACAGCTGTTGGCCTATGCCACAACAACTCAGATCCGAGCCACATCTGCAACCTACGCCACAGCTCCAGGCAGCACTGGGTCCTTCACCCACTGAGCAAGGCCAAGGATCAAACCTGCAACCTCATGGTTCCTAGTTGGATTTGTTAACCACTGAGCCACGATGGGAACTCCTAACCCAGGGACCTTCTTTATCTTTTTTCCTTGACTGTTTCTTTAACATCAAAGGTTTCTGGCCTTCATGAGACAGTATTTGTATTTCTGATAGCTATGAATTGAGCTCGGGTCTCCTGTTGCTGTGGCCGTAGTGTGGACCTGTGGCTACAGCTCCGTTTAGACCCCTAGCCTGGGAACTTCCATATGCTGTGAGTGCGGCCCTAGGAAAGGCAAAAAAAAAAAAAGTTCCCTATGTTAGAGGTTCAAAGTATCTATCAGGTTTATTGAGGGAAGATGAGGATCGAAGGAATTAATGTTGACCATCTAGTAGAAACTTGGATCCGTGGTGATTTTTGCCCTTCTGTTGACCTGAGGGTTATTACCTTGTAACCCTTTTTTCATGTCTGTCCTCTGTTGCATCCTCATATCGTGACTCTGACACTCTTCCTTTTGAGGTACCATTCTTCCCATGCCTTAGAAACCCACCAGAAGAGTCTGCCTTTGGTGTAGAAGCATGATTACTCTTGTCCTTGCTTCTTCACTGTTCTGCACCACCTCACTTTCTTTTCTTTTCTTTTTATGGCTGCACTGTGGCCATGTCACTTTCTATGCTGTTCTGCTCAGAGCTGCCATTTTTAAGGCAACTTCTGCACTTCTGTGCATCAAGTCAGAGATTAGATCGGGACATTTAAACCAATGTTTACAAATTTGGGGTTGCTGCATCTGAGTCAGGGAAGCTTTTAAAAAAAAATGTGTGCCCTGAACCACCACCATGACAATCTTCTGAGACATATATATAAACAGATTTTTAAAAATGTTAGCCTATGTTTCTACATCTTACCTGCAAAAATGTATTGTAATACTGTTAATCTATTTACTTCCTAAGAATTGTGTTTTTTTTCTTACTAGCTCTCTGTTTTTTTGCAGTATCTGACAATGAAAGGCACTCCTTACTTTAAACCCTTCTCATCACCTGTGATACAGCATAACTTTTTCCTTCCTTTTCCAGTATTTTCTTATGAAAAATTGAAGCCTACAGAAACAACGTAAGGATTATATAAGTGAACACCTTTGTACTTACCACCTAAATTCTACAAAATGAACATATATATATATATATATATATATATATATATATCTTCACCCATCTTTTTTTTTTAATAGGGGCGCATGTGCGGCATATGAAAGTTCCCAGGCTGAATTGGAGCTGCAGCTGCTGGTCTGCACCACAGCCACAGCAACGCTGGATCCTTAACCCACTGAGGGGGCCCGGGATCGAACCCATATCCTCATGGATACTAGTCGGGTTTTACTGCTGAGCCGTGATGGAAACTCCAGTTTATTTGGTTTCTTAAGGTGGCAGTTTATATCATTTTAAGTTCTTTGTTTTCTAATTATTTAATGCCATAAATTTTATGTTAAGCACTACTTTAGCTGCGTTCTACATATTTGGTTTATTGTGTTTCCATTCAGTTTAAAATATATTCTAATTTCCCTTGTGATTTCTTTGATTCATGGATATTATTTATTTATTTATTTTATAACAATGATTTTTATTTCAATTATAGGTGTACAAAGATCATCACACGTCAATTTGATAGATTTTGTGTCCCAAACCTACAGTGCATCCCCCCACCCCCCAGATTGTCTTATTTGAAAAACCAAGGTTTTCTACAATCTGTGAGTCATTGTTTGTTCTTCAAAGAAGTTCACTGTGTCTCTTTAGTTTCCACATGTAAGCAGTAGCATTGGGTGTTGCTGTCTAATTGTCTGACTGGTTTCACTTCACATGATAATTTCTAGGTCCATCCATGTTGCTATAAATGTTGGTAATTCGTTCCTTTTAATGGCTGAGTAATATTCCATTGTGTGTATGTACCATTTCTTCCCTACCCACTCCTCTGTCGATGGGCATTTAGGTTGTTTCCATGACCTGGCTTCTTCCGTCTCTAGCTGCTTTAGATGTAAAGTTACGTTGTTTATTTGAGCTTTTGTTTCCTAAGGTAGAGTTGTATTGCTATATACTTTCCTCTTAGAACTGCTTTTGCTGCATCCCAGAGGTTTTGGAGTGTCGTGTCTTTGTTGTCATTTGCTTCTAGGTATTTTTTAATTTCCTCTTTGATTTCTTCAGTGATCCATTGGTTGTTTAGAAGCGTGTTGTTTAGTCTCCACGTGTTTGTATTTTTGGCCGTTTTTTCTTGTTGATTTCCAGTCGTATAGCATTGTGGTCAGAGAAGATGCTTGAAATGATTTCAATTTTCTTAAAAGTTACCGAGGCTTGATTTGTAACCCAGGATGTGATCAATCTTAGAGAATGTTCCATGCGCACTTGAGAAGAATGTGTATTCTGTTGCTTTTGGATGGAATATCCTATAAATATCTATTAAGTCCATCTGATCTAATGCTTCATTCAGGGCCTGTGTTTCCGTATTGATGTTCTGTCTGGATGACCTGTCCATTGCTGTAAGTGGGGTGTTAAAGTCCCCCACTATGATGGTGTTATTGTTGATTTCTCCTTCTAAGGTTGTTAGCAGTTGCCTTATATATTGTGGTGATCCTATGTTGGGTGCATAGATATTTAAAATTGTTATATCTTCTTCTTGGATTGATCTTTTGATCATTATGTAGTGCCCTTCCTTGTCTCTTAAAATGTTCTTCATTTTAAAGTCTATGTTGTCTGATAGGAGTATTGCTACTCTGGCTTTCTTTTGATGCCCTTTTGCATGGAATATTTTCTTCCATCCTCTCACTTTCAATTTGTATGTGTCCCTAGAAGTGAAGTGGGTCTCTTGAAGACAGGATATATATGGGTCTTGTTTTTGTATCCATTCGGCTAGTCTATGTCTTTTGGTTGGGGCATTCAGTCCATTAACATTTAAGGTAATTACTGATATATATGTTCTTACTGCCATTGTATTAACTGTTTGGGGTTTTTGTTGCTCTTTTTTTTACCCTGAAGTTTTGATATAGGAGTCTATATACAAATGAGATTGATTTAAGCTGTTGGTTTCTTAATTGCACGTGTGTCTCCAGTGACCTGCATTTGTGCTCTCTTCTCATGATTTCTGATTTTGGTAGCATAATTGTGCATGGATGATTTAGTACCTTTACTGTATATATGCCTTTCCTGGTGAGCCTTGTCATTTCGGGTGTTTTTGTTTCTGGTTGTGGCCTTTTCTTTTCTGCCTAGAGAAGTTCGTTTAAGATTTGTTGTAAAGCTGGTTTAGTGTTGCAGATATCTCTTAGCTTTTGCTTATCTAAAGGTTTTGATCTCTCCTTCAAATCTGAATGAGAGCCTTGCTGGGTAAAGTAATCTTGGTTGATAGTTTTTTCCTTTCATCACATTAAGTATATCTTGCCACTCCCTTCTGGCCTGCAGAGTTTCAACTGAAAAATCTGCTGATAACCTTATTGGGTTCCCTTGTATGTCATTTGTTTCTTTTCCCTAGCTGCTTTCAAAATTTTCCCTTTGTCTTTAATTTTGGTCAGTTTGATTAATATGTGTCTGGGGGTGTTCCTGCTTGGGTTTATTTTATATGGTACCTGTTGTGCTTCCTGAATTTGAATGAGTGGTTCCTTTCCCATATTAGCGAAGTTTTCGGCTATTGTCTCTTCAAATATTTTTTCTGTCCCCTTCTCTCTCTCTTCTCCCTCTGGCACCCCTATAATATGGATGTTGGTGCGTTTAACATTATCCTAGAGTTCTCTGAGACTCAGTTCATTTCTTTTCAATCTTTTATCTCTTTTCTCTTCCGCACAGTGATTTCCACTAATCTGTCTTCCACCTCGCTGATTCGTTCTTCTGCCTCCTGTATTCTACTGTTGGCTGCTTCTAATGAATTTTTTATTTCAGTTATTGTATTTTGCATCTCTTCTGGTTTAATTTTTACAGCTTGTATTTCTTTGCTCAGTGTTTCCTGTAAATTATCAATCTTTGCCTCCAGTTTATTTCCAATGCCTTGCATCAGCTTCATCATCAACAGTCTAAAGTCTCTTTCTGGGAGGCTGATAATCTCCTCATCCCTGAGCTGTTTTTCTGAGCTTTTCTCTTTCTCCCTTATCTGAGTTATAGTTTTCTGTCTTTTCGTTTTTATGTTTTTGGTCTGGTGAGCTTTTTGTAGACAATAGAGTTGTAGTCTCTCTTAGTTCTGGCGTTTGCCTCTCCTGTGGCTAAAGTTGGTATGGAGGGGGCTTGCTGTAGGCTTCCCGTTGGGAGGGACTGATGCCTGCCCACTAGTAGGTGGGGTTGACTCCTCTCACTCTGATGGGTGGGGCGTTGCGTCTGGATGAGATTAGAGGCTGGCTGTGTGCCTGAGGGGTCTTTAGGCAACCTGTTTACTGATGGGTGGGACTGTGATCCCACCTGGATTATTGTTTAGCCTGGGGCTTCTCAGGGCTGATGGGAGGGACCAGATTTTCCCAGAAATGGCCACCTCCAGAGAAATGCAGACTGATGAATGTTCCCAAGAGCTTCACCTCCAATGGCTTTCCCCCACAAACCACAGTCACTCCGGTTTTCCCAGGAGATCCTCCAAGAATTGCAGTCAGGCTCCACCCAGACTCCTATGTAGACTTTGCTTTGCCCTGGGTCCCAGTGCACATGAAAGTCTGTGTGTGCCTTTCATGAATGGGGTCTCTGTTTCCTCAGTCCTGTGGAGCTCCTGCACACAAGCCCTGCTGGCCTTCAATGCCAGGTGCTCCGGGTGCTCTTTCTCCCTGTGCCAGATCCTCAGATGTGGGGTTTTGACGTGGGGCTCGGAACTCTCAGTCTTGTAGCTGAGTCTCTGTGGGGCTTCCCACCCAGGAGGTATGGGGTTGCTTCTATCATGTAATCGCCCCTCCTACCTCTTGATGTGGTCTCCTCTTTGTCTTCTGGAGTAGAATATCTTTTTTGGAAAATTACAGTCCATTTGGTTGAAGGCTGCTTGGCATTTGGTTGTAGTTTTGTTGTTTTTTGGGAGAGAAGTTGAACTCCAGTCCTTCTATTCCACCATCTTAATCCAATCTCGATTCATGGTTATTTAGAAGTGTGTTTAATTTCTAGAAATTTGGGGATCTTCTAGTTTTTTTTTTTTTTGATTCTGCCCTTGGCATGTAGAAGTTCCTATGCCAGGGACTCCACCCCTGCCACAGTTGTAACCAGAGCTGCAGCAGTGACAACGCCAGATCCTTAACATGCTAAGGCATGAGGGAACTCCTCTAGTTATCTTTTTGTTACAGATTTCTATTTAATTTTGCTTTGGTCAGAGACTAAACTTTGGAATTACCTCAGTCCTTTTACTTTACTGACATTTATTTTGTGACTCCGCTTAAGATCTCTCTCTTGGGAAGTGTTTCATGTGTCTTTTGCTGGGTAGCAAGTTCCATAAATGTCAGGTCAGACTGCAGTTCAGTTTTCTCTCTCCTTCCTGATTTGTGTGGAGTTGTTCTATCAGTTATGGAGACATGTGTATTGAAGTCCTCAACTATAATTTTGAATTTGATTATTTCTCTTCTTAGTTCAGTCAGTTTTTGCTTCATGTATTCGAAACACTGTACAGTGCATATCCATTTAGGATTGTTATGTTCTTTTGGGGAAAGACCCCATTGTCATTATGAAACGACATTCTAACCATGTTACTATTCTTACCCACCCTGAAATCTACTTTGCTTTTTATTAATAATAGCTCCCCCAGCTTTCTTTTGATTAGTGGTCTCATGACATGTCCTTTTTCATCTTTTTACCTTTAACCTGTACATGTTTTTTTATTTTTAAAATTTTATTTGTAGTTTTATTTTCCTATGGCTGCACTCACAGCATGTGGAAGTTCCCAGGTCAGAGATTGAATCTGAGCTGCAGCTGCGACCTGAGCCTCAACAGTGGCAATGCCGTCTTTTAACCCACTGTGCTGGGCCAGGGATTGAACGCTCACCTCCACAGAGGACCTGAGCTGCAGCAGTTGGATTCTTAACCCACTGTGTCACAGCGGTAACTTCCCATGTTTTTGTATTTAAAGTGATGTTTTTGTAGACAACATGTAAGTGGATCTTTTCTTTTTCACCCAATCTGGTATTCTCTATCTCTTATTTGATTATTTAGACCAGAGATAAGCAAGCTGTGGCTTGTGGGACCAATTGTCTTGTAGTAAATAAACTTTCTTGGAATGCAGCTGTGATCGTTAATGTTTAATAATGTCTGTGGTAGCTTTTATACCCAGTGGTGGGATTCAGTAGTTGTATCAGAGACTACATGGCTGGCAAAGCCTTAAATATTTATTATCTGATTTTTTACAGAAGAAATTTATCAACTGCTGTTATTTAATATGATTATTGACTTGGTTGGGGTTAAATCTCCATCTCGCTGTTTTTTTTTTACCTATCTCATCTGCTCTTTGTTCCTTTTTAATTCTTTTTTGTTTGAATTAATATGATCCTATTTTATATACATTTTTGGTTTATTAGCTATATGTACTTTTTTATACATACGTTTGCTGTTCGTTTTTACAGCCACACCTATAGCATATAGAAGTTTCCAGGCTGGGGGTCAAATCGGAGCTGCAACTGGGGCTGCACCACAGACATGTCAACACTGGATCTGAGCCGATTTTGTGACTTATGCTGCAGGTTGTGGCAATGCCGGATCCGTAACCCACTGAGTGAGGTTGGGAATAGAATCTGCATCCTCACAGAGAAAACGTGGGTCCTTATTAATCCACTGAGCCACAATGGGAACTCCAGCTATACATACATTTTCTTCCTTCCTTTCTTTCTTCCTTCCTTCCTTCCTTCCTTCCTTCCTTCCTTCCTTCCTTCCCTTCCCTTCCCTTCCCTTCCCTTCCCTTCC
>PVHT020000065.1:312596-332608 GCA_004024745.2 Catagonus wagneri
CTTTCTTTTTCTTTTTTTTTTGCTTACGACCGTGCTTGCGGCATATGGAAGTTCCTGGGCTAGGGACTGAATCAGAGCTGTAGCTACTGGCCTACACCACAGCCACAGCAACTGAGCGAGGTTCACAGCAAGCAATTGAGGAGCTTCAACCCACTGAGTGAGGCCAGGGATTGAACCTGTGTCCTCATGGATACTAGTCAGATTCATTTCTGCTGAGCCATGACGGGAACTCCTGCATACATTTTTGATACCTTTCTAATATAATAATACTTAACAGATGGTGTAGAACCTTAAACCAGTATGCTTTCATTTCCCCTTCCAGCCTTTGTGCTATTGTTGCCATGTATTTACTTCTATATGTATTATAAGTCTCACAATAAATACATTGTTTTATCCAGTTTAAATCCTTGTAATAATTAGAACTTTTGTCTGGTTCTGAATTGACTTGGTAGCAGTGTGTTAGCATATTCAAAGGCAAATGTTATATTAGCTGTCATTTTCTGACTTAACTAATTCTTTTTTATATTAAAACAATCTTTAATTATTTTAAAAACAATAATAAAATTGTTATTTTAAAATATTATTTAAAAACAATTAAATTGTTATTAATGAAATTGTTATTAACCTCAATAGTAAAATTGAGGTTAGAAAATACAGGTAATCCAGAGTTCTCTGACCAAAGCAAAATTAAATAGAAATCTGTAGCCAAAAATACCTAGAGGAGTTCCTGCCGTGGCGCAGTGGGTTAAGAATCTGACTGCAGTGGCTCTGGTCGCTGCAGAGGTGTGGGTTTGATCCTCGGCCTGGGAACTTCCATATGCCACTAACGTGGCCAGAAAAAGGGGGGGGAATAGGAAATGCGGATAATCTTTTCTTCAGAAAATGAAAATATTAAGTGCCATGTTTCTACCATTCAGAGATTACTGCTATTAATATCTTATTAGTCTTCTCTTTCTGTGTGTGTGTAAATACATACATATGTGTGTAGTGTTTGCCACAGCGAGCTCAGATTGATCATACTTTTTTATTACTTGCTTTTTTCAGTTACCTTCATCTTTCTGTGTCATTAAATGTTCATATTATACACAGTCCATATTCAGATTTCTCCAGTTTCCCCCAAATATTTTTCACACTCAGTTTGTTGGAACCAGAATTCAGTCTGGATCCCACTGCATCTTGTTGTTAGGGTCTCAGTCTTGTCCTTTTCTGTCTTCCTTCCCTCCCAGTCCTGTTGGCCACACACTTGAGCCCTGCTTCATATCCACCTGTCATCCTTCTGACCCTGCTCACCACTGATGGAAGACAGTGTCTGCTCATGCAGTTTCTCTCTTTCAAAAATTACTTGTGGGAAATCTTGTCTATTTATTTCTTATAAAACTATAATATTAACTTGGATTATTTCAGCATTTTCCCCAGGTTTGCAACCTGATGGGAACTTGGTCACAGTTTGCCATGGGCTGCATTTTCACTTCACTTTTTCTATGTAGATTTCTTCTTAGGTGGCGAGTAATGCTTCAGGTTCTAAATAAATACTTATCTTCTGAAATTTCATAATGATCTCTCTTTTTCTTCCTTTTGAAAGGACCTTAAAAGCTTTGATCCAGGAGAGAAGTACTTTTATAACACATCATGGGGAGATATTTCTCTCTGGGAACCTTCTGGAAAGAAAGTGGTATGTATTTTTACTTTTTATTTTCATGTTTCTTTAGAACTTGGAAGTGGTATCAGTTAGTTCTGAGGGACATCATGTGTATTGGGGTTGGAGATGGATGGATGGGAGGAGGAGGAGGTTTAGTGTAAATATTCAGGGGAATAGAGAGGAAAACAAAGTTAAATGGTTTGTAATATAGGATTATTGATTCTTTGAGAGTTTCCTGAATATAAAGTTGATGCCACTGATGTACAAAGGGCTTCGATTTACATGACTATTCTGAGTAAAATGAAATGGTAGTGACATTAAGTGTATACAATGAGGATGCATCCTGGTTTCAGAAATTAAAAGTATGAATCTTTGAATCAGGGAAAATAATATATGATAATCAAAAGCTCACACTTTGCAGATTCAGGCAAAAATAGGTGACATACTGCTAACTTTTCCTTATTGAAGTGTTTTCTTCTGGAAAACCATTCCTACCACCTGCCATTAGATTAGCAACTTCATCAGTATCAAACAGCATGCCCCAGATTTGACGTAACTGTCTCCCCCTCACTGCTGTCCCCCACCTCCCCCCCATTTGCCTAAATCTTGTTGGACTTGGGAATTTTGGCTTAAAAAAAAAAATTCCTGTAACTAGTCAGTTATTTTACCGTCAAAATTTTATTTAAAAACATTTCTATTGTCAGGTCGTCTTACTGAGTCCAACTTTTCTGCCCTTGTTTTGTGTTTCTTGCCTTCCTGGACCCAACATTCCCCTCTCTACCAAAAGACAGAAGATTCCTTGAAACTGCTTTGATTTGGTTATACTGCTCATGGTTTTTCAAATATGCCTTGTTCTGAAGACCTTGGCTTCATGAATATTTTCTTGGGCCTCACTAATTTTTCTCATTTGAATTTTTGAAAGAGCCTATAATGTAACATGCAGTATAATATAGAATTATTTGCTTTTCATACAGAAACTTTTTTTTTGTCTTTTTAGGGCTGCACTCATGGCATATGGAGGTTCCCAGGCTAGGGGTTGAATCGGAGCTACTACAGCTGACAGCCTATGCCACAGCCACAGCAACGCAAGATCCAAGCTGCATCTGCAACCTATACTACAGGTCACAACAATGCCGGATCCTTAACCCATTGAGCAAGGCCAGGGATTGAACCCTTAACCTCATGGTTCCAAGTTGGATTCATTTTCACTGCACCACAATGAGAACTCCCCATTTTGTTGAATTTCCACTACAAAATAGGTAAAACTTCCTTAGTGCTTGATACAAAGAACAACTGTTTTTGTTGGGGTAAATAGAGCCTGGCATAAATGTTATATAACAACATGAAATAGTAGAGATTGAATTTGTTAAATAGATATCATATTCAGAAATAAAACAAGCCACTGTTGCCTGGCATGGTAGAGAATGTGTTGTCTGCTGGTTTTAGTACCTTACTCCTCTTCATTCCATGGGTAACCTTGATTTGTCTCTGGGAAGTAGGATTTATGAACAGAGACAGTTTTGGGCACTGTAGCAGAAATGTGTGATCCTGCTGGATTATGTGGTTCATGCTGCAGAGGAATGAGATGTGTTGGACTTTTGGGTGTGAGACAGAGATGCTCAGGTTACATCAGGTGACAGAGCCCAGCTATTGTGGGACCTGAAAAACACAGCCTTAGGCTGACTGGGGAGAGTGCAGACTATTATGTGGAGGAGATTTCAACCAGCACCCGGAGTACCTGACTTTACCTCATTTCTGCTTTTCTCTTTGGTTGTTTTTCTTCCTCTGTTGCAGTGAACCAAAGTCTCACACTCAGGTTGTTTCTCATTGATCACTATTCTCACACAGTTTTTTTCCTGAACATTTGGTTTCACTTCTCTTGGATAAATGCCTAGGCGTGAGATTGCTGGGTTCTATGTGGTAAATAAGTATTTATTTATCTCTGTAACAAACTGCTGGACTGTTTTCCAAAGTGGCTATACCGTTTTGCTTCCCCACCGTTGATGTGAGTCCTGGCTGCTCTCTGTCCTTACCAGATTTGATTTTTGTGCTTATATTCCATTTTAATAAGTGTGTAGCGGTTATCTTCTCTGGTTTTAACTTGCATTTCCTCAGTGATTAATCATGCTGAGCATCTTTTCTGTGTTATTTGGCATCTGGATGCCCTCTTTAAAGTATTCAACACTTGAACGCTTTGCTTGTTTTCTAAAAATTGGGCCATATGTTTTCTTACTTAGACTTGAACATGTTCACACTGAGTTCTGGACACAAGTCCTTTATTAGATATGTAGTTTGTAGATATTCCCTGTAACTTGTCTTTTTATCTTTTTTTTTTTTTTTTTTTTGTCTTTTTGCCTTTTCTAGGGCCGCACCTGCAGCATATGGAGGTTCCCAGGCTAGGGGTCTAACAGGAGCTGTACCTGCTGGCCTTCGCCACAGCCACAGCAACGCGGGATCCGAGCCGCGTCTGCAACCTACACCATAGCTCACGGCACCGCCGGATCCTTAACCCACTGAGTGAGGCCAGGGATTGAACCCGCAACCTCATGGATACCAGTTGGATTTATTTTTGCTGTGCCATGATGGGAACTCAGTGGGAACTCAGTCCTTTTTTATCTTTTAAACAGTATCTTTCAAAGAGAAGAAAATTTCTTTGATGAAGTCCAATTTGAGTTTTTTCTGTTATGGTTCATATTTACGGTATCATATTTAAGAAATCTTTCCTTAACCCAAGGATCTATTCAGTAGTAGCAGATAGTAGTGTGTACTTGTTAGTAAGTTCTCTTGACTCTTTGAGTGTAATCTTCATTAAGTATTTGGCTTTTCAATACAATATTTTATTGAGTAGAAGATGCACCATTTGAAAATGAACCACTAATGAAATTAAAGCAATTTTTCACTCAAACTGTGTTGCAGCATTGAACTCTCAGTTGTAAGGTGTTCCCAGATTTCAGATATTAAATTATGGGGCAAAGAGTATAATTTTCTTTTTTTTTAAATTTGATATCTGAGGTGGCTTATTGCCCTAGGTTTATTACAGATCCTCCTCGAAGTGCCAGAACCTAGGATTTCTGATTGCTGAGGATTCAGTAGTAACATGTTATTGAATGTGTTTGGGTGATTTCTCTGACCTGTGACCTAAGAGGAAAACTGCATGACTAGGAGAGAGGGTGACAGACTCACGGGGGTGGAGTTGGGGGGGATATGTGTATGTGTGTATGAGCGAGTGATCTTGAGAGCACAGATCTGGGTAGGATGCGTGTGGCCTGCGGCCACTGTGATAACTAAAAGCAGGGTTGCAGAGTGGGAAGACCTCTGCCCCAGTGTTTAACCTGCCCGCACTGTACCTCCCTTCTTTGTGAAAGTAGGGCCAATGTTCCCTGGTGCGCCTGCTCTAGGATTCAGAGGCTGCCATAAGACCACTACTTTACTACTTGCAAGTCATCACAAACCAGCACGGTTTCCTGTGCTCCTCAGTTGGCCAGCTGTTGTACAAATCTCTCTTCTTGTGCTGTAGGCTTGTTAATTCCCTTTATTTGTCTTACGGAGAAATTCTGTATTGTTAGAGTTGTGATCTGTGCCCTGAAACTTAGTTTAGGGTTTTTTTTTTTTTTTTTTTTGGTCTTTTTAGGGCCACACCCACAGCACATGGAGATTCCCAGGCCCTAGGGGTCCAGTCAGAGCTGTAGCTGCCAGCCTATGCCACAGCCACAGCAATGCCAGATCTGAGCCACCTCTGTCACCTACACCACAGCTCAAAGGAACACTGGATCCTTAACCCACTGAGCGAGGCCAGGGATCGAACCCACAGCCTCATGTTTCCTAGTTGGATTTGTTACCACTGAGCCACGACGGGAACTCCAGTTTAGGATTATTAACAATGAGATAGGCACAGTCCCTCTTCCTTTAAGTCTCGTCACATATTTATTGAGTCCTTGTGTGTGCTGATCACTGTCCATTTGGCTCTTGCCTTCTCCAGAGACCTGGGAAATGAAAGACAGTGATGAGGGCTTTAACAATTTATGTAGATAAATTGCTGAAGTTTTGGAATATGGAGTAAAAACAACACTGGAACTAAGAAATGGGATGAGAAAGGGAGAAAATAACTTTCTCGTGCAGAAGATTGAGTTCATTTTAATTGATACAGTTAATTCTGAGTATAGGACTAAGGAATGAGATTGTGGTTTAATGGGTGTCTTGGAAACAGGATTCCAAGCAAACTGGCTTTCAGGCCACCTCTGTGTTTGTACTGCCTACATGCTAAGAATAGTTGTTACATTTCTGAATGTTTGAGAAAGAGAAAATGCTGTTTTGTGAGGTGTGGTTAGGGTCTGTAGTGTTACTTACACATTATTTGTATGTACTTTTCCCTTACAACACAGCACTAGATCTAGCAAGTTAGAAGAAAAAGAATCATCATATTCTTGTGATCTTTGGAAGGTATAGCATCTGATAGTTTTATTAAACTATGCTTGGCTTTCTTTTCTTTTAACAGAGATACCGAACGAAACCATACTGTTGTAGCCTTTGTAAATACTCCACAAAAGTGATTACTTCATTCAAAAGTCACTTACATCGTTACCATGAAGATGAAATTGACCAAGAGCTGGTGATCCCTTGTCCAAACTGTGTGTTTGCCTCTCAGCCCAAAGTTGTGGGAAGACACTTCAGAATGTTTCATGCACCTGTTCGGAAAGTCCAGAACTACACAGTGAATATTTTAGGTGAAACTAAATCATCTAGGAGTGATGTAATAAGTTTCACATGTTTAAAATGTAACTTTTCAAACACTCTGTACTACAGCATGAAGAAGCATGTGCTGGTAGCTCATTTTCACTACTTAATTAACTCCTACTTTGGCTTGAGAACTGAGGAAGTGGGTGAGCAACCAAAAGCTGATGACACCCTTTCTGCAGAGAAGATGCCCCCATCTGACAGGTATTACTGTAAAAAATGCAACGCCAATGCCAGCAGCCAGGATGCGTTAATGTATCATATTTTGACATCGGATATACACAGGGATTTGGAGAATAAGCTTAGGTCTGTGATTTCAGAACATATTAAGAAGACTGGACTTTTGAAGCAAATGCATATTGCTCCAAAGCCAGCTGCACATGTGGCCGTACCACCAAACAGCAGTGCAGCGGGCATCCCAGCTACGTCTCCCTGCTTCCATCTTGCCTTGCCACAGAGCAGTCAGAGCCAGACCGTAGTGCAGACAGTTCAGGGTGCAGTGCCACCAGGCACGGTGGCCTCGGGCACTTCTGGAAGCCTCACACACTCTCCACCTGCTGTCACCCAGTCCCATGTGACTCTGGTCTCCAGTCCGCTGCCAGTGGGCCAGAGCAACCTCACTCTGCCACCCTCGACACCTCAGCCCGTCTTTCTCTCTCGTGGAGTTCCACTTAACCAGGCAGCAAACCCTCCAGTGTTGCCCTTGAGTCAGCCGGTTGGACCAATAAATAAGTCTGTTGGAACCAGTGTCCTTCCCATAAACCAGAGCATCCGTCCAGGGGTTTTGCCCCTCAACCAGCCTGTTGGGCCCATAAGCAGACCAGTTGGGCCTGGAGTTCTTTCGGTGAATAGGCCTGTTGGGGCTGGTATCCTTCCTGTCAACCCCTCGGTCACCCCTGGGGTTCTTCAGGCAGTCTCGCCAGGGGTGATTTCTGTGAGTCGGACGGTCCCGTCAGGTGTCCTTCCTGCAGGACAGATGACCCCTGCTGGGGTTATCCCTTCAGGACAGACAGCAACTTCTGGGGTTCTCCCTGCGGGCCAGATGGTTCAGTCAGGGGTTCTTCCCATCGGCCAGACGGCCCCATCCGGGCTGCTCCCCACTGGGCTGACGGTCCCACCACGGGGCCTCCCTCCTGGCCAGACTGTCCCACTGAGGGTCCTCCCTGCAGGCCAGGTGGTCCCACCTGGACTTCTTCCTCCCAACCAGACGGGCTCGTCAGCTGTTCTCCCTGTGAACCAGGGTATTAACTCTGGTGTTCTTCAGCTCAGTCAGTCGGTCGTGTCAGGGGTTCTTCCTGTAGGCCAGCCAGTGAGGCCTGGGGTCCTGCAGCTTAATCAGTCTGTGAATACTAACATTCTTCCTGCAAATCAGGCCATTAGACCAGGTGCTTCACAAAACACCACCTTCCTAACATCAGGTTCTATTCTCAGACAGCTGATACCCACGGGGAAACAGGTGAATGGGATTCCCACGTACACACTTGCCCCGGTATCCGTCACTTTGCCTGTGCCCCCTGGAGGTGTTGCAACTGTTGCCCCTCCCCAGATGCCCATCCAGCTCCTGCCATCAGCCACGGCTGCACAGTTGGCCAGTTCCATGGCCACGATGCCCTCCACGCCAGTGGTGGTCAATGCTACTCAGAACGTGTTCGTTCAGGCCTCTTCGTCTGTGGCAGATTCGAATCAAGTGCTCAAGCAGGCGAAGCAATGGAAAACCTGTCCAGTCTGCAATGAGCTCTTCCCTTCCAACGTCTACCAGGTTCACATGGAAGTGGCGCATAAGCACAGCGAGTCCAAATCTGCTGAAAAACTGGAGCCGGAAAAGCTGGCAGCATGTGCACCATTTTTAAAGTGGATGAGAGAAAAGACAGTTCGGTGTTTGTCTTGTAAGTGCTTCGTCTCCGAGGAAGAGCTTATCCACCACTTACTGATGCACGGCCTGGGGTGCTTATTCTGTCCGTGCACTTTCCATGATATTAAAGGTCTTTCAGAGCATAGTAGGACTATGCACCTGGGGAAGAAGAAACTGCCTGTGGATTACAGCAACAAAGGTTTTCAGCTGGATATCGATGCCAATGGCAACCTGCTGTTTCCCCACCTTGACTTCATCACCATCTTGCCGAAGGAGGAGCTGGGGGAGCGGGAGGTCTACTTGGCCATCCTGGCTGGGATTCACTCCAAGTCGCTTGTGCCCGTGTATATCAAAGTGAGGCCCCAGACTGAGGATGGGTCTGGGAGGCCCGGCAAACAGGTGATGACCTGCCCCTTTTGCTTTGGCACCTTTGTGACAACTGAGGCATATGAGCTGCACCTGAAAGAGAGGCACCACATCACACCCACAGTCCACACAATTTTGAAATCTCCAGCCTTCAAGTGCATCCACTGCTGTGGGGTTTACACTGGCAACATGACCCTGGCAGCCATTGCCATCCATCTGCTGCGCTGCAGGAGTGCTCCCAAGGACAGCAGCTCAGACCTTCAAGTGAAGCCTAGTTTTATTGAGAACAGTGAACTGCTTTTAGTCAATGGTGAGGTGATCCATGACTCAGGTTTTTCTGTAAAGAGAAAGCTGCCTGATGGCCACTTTGGGGCCGAAGACCAGAGGGATGGGGAGGAGCGACCTCTCATCATAAACGCCGACGCAGACGCAGCACCAGAAAAGGTCACGAGTGTCGTGCCTTTTAAAAGACAGAGGAATGAGAGCAGGACGGAGGGACCATTTGTTAATGATGATGCTCTTCAGATTTTAGCATTAAATCCTAAAAAATATGAAGACCGTTCTTATGAAGAAAAAAAGCAGTTTCTTAGAGATTATTTCCACAAGAGACCGTATCCCAGTAAAAAGGAAGTAGAGCTGCTGTCGTCACTCTTATGGGTGTGGAAGATTGACGTGGCTTCATTTTTTGGAAAAAGAAGATATATTTGCATGAAAGCAATAAAAAATCACAAGCCTTCTGTACTTTTAGGCTTTGATATGTCTGAACTTAAAAATGTTAAACATAGATTGAACTTTGAATATGAACCACAAAACTTGTAAAAAATTTAGGAAATTTAAAATAGATAATTAGTTTTTTCAATTGAGATTTTAAAAAATGTTATTTTCTTCACTGTATGTTGAACTAATCAATTCAGTGGTCTTTATGCTGCTCTTTAGATTTATTTCAGGTGCTCAGAAAGACTTCTATATAAAGAAGTGAATAGGTCTTTCAAATTTGTTTCCTTCAGTTTGATTTTGTAACAATTATTTTTCATTTTTTCTCCTGTCATGTAAATTAAATCTTTTGATATTTCATGCACGCCTTGTTTTCCCCGTAGTGTCAGTATTGTATGATTAAAAACTGAAATCTATATATGTATGTTCTTCATTTAAGGAAATTTCAGCTTGTTTCAGAACACTTGATTAACTGCGAATTTAGACATTGATCTCCCTCAGTTAGCAGCACACGTAGCAGCGAATGGTAATGTTTAGAGAAAAGTAGATGCCCCTGTGACATGAATGGTTCCTTAAGGATGCACTGCATTAACTTATGCCGATTTCTTTTTTTCAGGGTATTTGCTTATTAGATTATAATTTGGATTTGCATTTTTTTTTCAGTTTTGCCCTACAGTTGTTTTTGATTATAACTCAGAAAACCAAATGTTTTCATTTGTTAAAAATACACTGAACCTAAGGTCTGGTATTTAAGCGCATAGGTCAAAAATTATTTTACAAATAAAGTATTCTGTAGGTACAGAGGTACTTCTCAGTGTACACTTTTCTCCTCTTTTGGATATGGTGGTAAATCTTTTCTCCATTCAAAGATAAGACAATAAATCTTTAGTGCCTTTAGAACAAACACTGACAGCATACACAAGCTCTCCTCTGAACCTGTTCATAATCCAGTGAAAGGGAAGGACTGTGTTACTCAGGAATAAGATGTTGACCCCTGAGTGTGGCTACCAACTGAAATTTAAACACAGGTGTTCAGGGGACAAGGTGAAACAAGTAGACCAGAGCTAGTCTTCTGGTTGGCGTATTAAATCTCTGACAGTTTCCTAGAGGTAAATATAGTCATTGTGGAGACATGAGCTTTCCCATAGCTCAGTTGTCCAGGATAATGGGATGGGGCGTTGATAAGCAACTCAAGTGTATTACTGTCCTCTAGACAGCTAAACCTCAGTTTTTCACACAATATAAAATAAAGCACCAGAACGAGTAACAGAGACTGGCCAGTTTAGACTTTATGTCATATTTGCTGGTGACACAGCAGAGGCCGCTGTGCAACATATGCAGGAGATACAACAGTCTCTAGGAAATAAGAGAATATTACCATGTGGGTTTTTAAAATATAGTATTTGCATGTCATTGCTGTAATGTGCATTTTTGAGGCAATTGTGAAACCGGTGTGTGATTGTTGGTGTGCTCTGTTGGAAATTCAAAGAGCTTGTTCGAGTTTATTTTTTTTTACCTGTTGTTTTCAGAGTGTCTATTTTGAATTAAAACTTGTTACACCACTGCAAGTAGAACTGTTTAATTCCTTTTTCTTTTTTTTTTTGTCTTTTTGCTTTTTCTAGGGCCGCACTCGCAGCATATGGAGGTTCCCAGGCTAGGGGTTGAATCGGAGCTGTAGCCGCCGGCCAAGGCCACAGCCACAACAACGCGGGATCCGAGCCGCATCTGCGACCTACACCACAGCTCACGGCAATGCCGGATCCTTAACCCACTGAGCAAGGCCAGGGATCGAACCTGCAACCTCATGGTTCCTGGTCAGATTCGTTAACCACTGAGCCACGACGGGAACTCCTAATCCTTTTAACTGTTAAAACATCATAGTGACTCAGGAACAATCTAAATGTGAAAATGCATACTGTGTTTATTTTCTAAAAAACATTACTGGTCACTGAAAATAAGCATAACTCCAAAGTGCTAATTGCAGGGTCACACGATGGATGTGGCGGGAATCCTTGCTATGTCTCTCAGTGGCGGGGACCTGGCCTCTCCAGGCTGTGCTCCATGCTGACCACGCAGCTTGCTGTCCAGGTGCTTGGATCCTTCCTTATTTAATCATGGATGTTAGGGGTTCTGTTGGTGTTTGGGGCCTGATCATTCTTTGCTGGGGTGACCGTCCTGTCTTCTGCAGGATGGAGCAGAACCCTGGCTTCTACTGTAGCACCTCCACTCTCCCCTGGTGCTGGCAACCAGATGTGTCCCTGCCAAGTGTCCCTGAGGGGCAGATCAGCCCTGGGTAGAACCACTGTGATGAAGCGATTCTGATTTCTATCCATATTTCAGCTGTAGTTCAGCTTATTTTCTTCCCTGGCTGCACCCACAGTGTGTGGAGCTCCCAGGCCAGCAATTGAACCCACACAATAGCAGTGACCACACCTGATCCTTAACCACTAGGCCACCAGGGAACTCGTGTAGTTCAACTTTTGATGTGGAGTCTTTTTATACTGTGCGAATTACTGATCCTTAAACTATTTTTAGGCTTATAAAAAAGTTTAGGCTTATAGATCGAAATGTGATATAGGCTGAGCTTCAAAAAGCACATGTAAAAAAAATGAGTAAATTTATTATTTGAAAATTAAAACTAAACCACAGGTTAATAGCTTAGTAGTGGAAGTTTTTTAAATTATCATTTAAAAAATTAGAAATTTAGAAGGGAAGGAAACAATTTTTTTTTTTTTTTTTTTTTTGCTTCTCAGGGTTGCGGCATATGGAAGTTCACAGGTTAGGAGCAGAAATTGGAACTGCAGCCACCGGCCTACATCAAGACCACAGCAATGCCAAACCTGAGCCACATTTGCAACCTACACCACAGCTCATGGCAATGCTGGATCCTTAATCCATTGAGTGAGGCCAGGGATCGAACCTGGCCTCATGGATACTGGTTGGGTTTGCAACTGCTGTGCCATAATGGGAACTCCCAATTCTTTTTTTATTATGGTGGTTACAAAAAGTTGAATACTTATGTAGCATGAGCTTTAAAACATTACAAGTATTTGGAGACACTGCTTTGGGAAAGATCTCTGGTGTTCTCTTCCTGCAAGTAATGAATCCTTCTAGAGCCCCCAAAAAAATTCTTATTAGAAGACAAAAAGTAGCATTCTATTTTAGCTTCTGAATTTTGTTACTTTTTTGGATGTCATTTCCTTTTTTTTGGATGTCATTTCCTTTTTTTGGCCACACCAAGGGCATGCAGAAGTTCCCCGTGCCATAGTAGCAACCCAAGCTGCTGCAGTAACACCAGATCCTTAACCAGCTGTGCCCCCAGGAAATTATGGATGTGTTAATTTTTATTAACCAGAAACTAAATTCCTTAGAGTGAATAATAAATGAGAGACAATAATTCAGAAGGGTCCCAGAAAGCTTTTCCTCCACAAAACGATAAGGATAAGCACTTTCATTGCCCACATCAGCAACTGCTTTCAGAATGGAACTCGACCTTCAGATCTTGGTCTGTCGGAGTTCCCGTAGTGGCTTAGTGGAAACGAATCTGACTAGCATCCATGAGGATGCAGGTTTGATCCCTGGCCTCGCACAGTGTGTTAAGGATCTGGCGTTGCGGTGGCTGTGGTGTAGCCCGGTGGCTACAGCTCTAATTCGACCCCTAGCCTGGGAACCTCCATGTGCTGCAGTTGTAACCCTAAAAGAAGACCAAAAAAAAAAATCATCTTAAGTCTCTCAGCTTGCTTTCGGACTGTAGATGAGGAACAAATCATCTTTGATTTCACCTCATTCTAAGGCCCAAGAATGTTTTCTTGAAAAAGCAGGTGAATCAGGAAGGGCCGAGTGTGGCTCTCATGGCCCTGGAGTACATCAGGCCTCGAGAGGCATGACTCCTACGCACATCAGGTTTCTTCTGAAACGTGGCCCACAGGGCAGGCATGAGGCTGGGCAGAGGGCAAAGATGGTCAAATCGAGGGCTGTGCAGGGGAGACAGTGGCAGCGTCGGCACCATGGTAACTTGAAGACAACACAGCATGGATGGTGTTCACCCACACCTGTGCCCTTCACCCTTATCTGAGAGATCAAACAAAACAGCCATCGCTGAAGAAACCAGGCCAGCCTGGAAAGCCAACAGGGGCGGAAGCGCCTCGTCCACCCACAACCAGGTAATCACAAAAACCGGCTGCTGTCTCACCACACTGGACCGGTGTTCCTGGAAAAAGTAGCTCCTCCAGGAACCGCTGGTCCAGGTGGTTCTCCAGAAAGAGTTGTTGCTCACATATGCCCCATCAGTTGTTCTCCCTGGTGGTGTGGATTCATTCTCCCCTCCCTCAAGCTCAGGCCAGTTCATTCTCCCTTGCAGAAGCCACGTGGTTCTGGTTCTTGATTCGGTTTTGAAATAAGAGCCCTGGAAAGTCCATGCTGTGCTGTCGTTCTCTACTCCACTCACCTTCTCTTGCTTTCAGTGTAGCACCTGGGCCAGGCCTGTGGTAGTCGGTGAGCTGCCCACGAGTTCCCAGGGCTGTGCAGCCTGGGAGGGTGGTCCTGCTACCCTTTTCCAACAGCCCTTCACATCTGATGACTGTGCAGCTCTCTTAAGAGTTCTCAAAAGCGACTACTCTAAGGAAAGAAAAAGCAGCCCTAAAACACTAACCTAGCTTTTACATTGTTTTCAAGCAGACCTTCCTAGTGAGTAACATACACCTATCAACAGTTTACTGTTGCTAGGAAATGGGCTGAATATTTCAAGGGTGATGATCTCTGATCATCATTGATACAACAGACATGCATTTTAACTTTCAACAATCCTAGTAAATAGTAATATCCTGTCTTACCTAAAAGTAAACTGAGGCAGGGAAAGGTTAAGTAAATTGCCCACAGCAGGGAGCAAGTAAGGTCTCTGGGGTGGTATCAGGGGGCCTAGCTTCCTGCTCTTAGCCAACATGATACATTCCTCTGTTCACGTATTTCCCCCTGGAAGCTTCATAATAATCTTATGATGAAGATATTATTTTTCAGGTGAAGAAATGGATACTGAGGTGGAGTGACCAGCTCTCCCAGTTTGCTCAGAACTGAGGAATTTCTCTGGACCTTTAGGACCCAAACTGGGAACATCCAGGCAAGTGGGAACAAGTCAGTCACCCTACTCAGAGGTCAGTTCTCTCCCCAAGGGGACACGTCACTTGGCTTATGAAGTACTATTTCTGACCCAGCTCTACCTGCTCTCTAGACTTGTCCATAGCCCTTCAGGTATTAAGATATATAGGGCGCCCCGGTCCTGGGGGTTAGCAACTACAGCAGCTACTGCCTACTGTGTGCCAGGTATTCAACTATGTGCTTCGCGTAATGTACTCAATGACGTGATGTTTTATTTACGAAGAGAGAAAGGAGGAAGGCCTGGTTAGAGTACAATAAAAAAATACACAGATTTGCTATTTAGATATTTATAATGTCTCCCACGTTATTAAATAGAGACCTCATTGAACATTTTTTAAAGCCTTTTTAGGGCCTCACCTGCAGCATATGGAGGTTCCCAAGTTAGGGGTCAAATCGGAGCTATAGCTGTTGGCCTACACCACAGCGACAGCAACATCGGATCCAAGCCGCATCTTTGACCTACACCACAGCTTACGGCAATGCTGGATCCTTAACCCACTGAGCGAGGCCAGGGATTGAACCTGCTGCCTAATGGTTCCTAGTCGGACTCTTTAACCACTGAGCCATAATGGGAACTCCTGGTTATTATAATTTTAATGTTACCAAATCAATTCCCTTTTTGTAGGTGGTGAGAGTAACTAAACATACTTCCTTAATATAAAGCTTCACCTTGTAGCACACATACTAACTTACACGCCTCTGAAATTTGTATTTCCTGTTATGTAGTTATTCAATCTCAGCTTTAGAATTTTTCTAAGTTTTGATAATTTGTCCTAATTACTATTTAGTCTTTAAATTTTTCAAGTTTGAAAATTGTTTAGGAATAAAAGATGTCATAGAAGGAAACTTCATATTAAGTGAATGTGCCCTCAGAACATACTACTGGTAACAGTGCCCAGTACTTATTTTCTTTCAGACTCCACACTTAGGAAGTTTCTTAACTTGTTATCCATGAACTATCTGAGTCAAAAGTATAAACACTGATGAAAGTTAAAGTGTAGATTATCATAGTTCTCATAATATACAGATAAGATGACAATTTACCTGCACTATCAACCCCAAAGACCTATGATAATGACATGAAAACAGCCCTAATTGTGTGCCTATTTGAGATCTGCTATCTAGGAGGGTCACCTTATAAAGTAGATTAAAATCAAAATAGAAACCTGTTGTATCTGACAGAGATCTCTAAGCCCACCATATTGGCAGACTGAAGACAAATATTAATGCCATTCATGCAGATGACCTAGCTCATATTTTGAGAAGGAAAATGTATATAACACTCCTGTAGTATCTAAGTTTTTTTTTTTTACACAGCCTATTAAAGAAGGCGATTCCCAAACCACTTTCTTTGTCCCACTTGTAAAATCATGAGGAATGATTTTTTTTAAATAAACAAAATATTTAAGTCCTTTTTAGATGAAAAACTTTTCCAATACAAATTTAAAATTTTATTAATATTTAAATTATAAATCAAACTTCAGCCATATAGATATATTTGCTCAGAGCAAATTAAGGTTGTGTGATCATACTTTCAAGTGCACATTCAGAATCAGTCATCATAAATGAATATGTTTTTTCAGAAATTAGTTTCTTAAAGTTTATAATCCACAATATGGAAAGTTTAATATAAGGTTATATGATTTACCATTTACCTAAAAGCAAGCTAGAAAAAACTGAATAAGCAATAGCAATGAATACTGGTTCAGTAGTTTTTCTTAAAACAATGTTTCCATATGGATAGATTTGTCTTGTGTGTTGAGCTGTAAAATCGATAAAAGCAATTGTTTTGCCAGATTTTACAGGCAAATTGACTCATTTCCCCAACCCCTACAGAGCAGCTTTCAGAACTGTTAGACCGAAGACAGAGAAAATCCACACTATGAAATAATAATATTCTCTCACGCATACGTTAACATGATACCAAACTTAGACTATATCTCACGGATTCTGGAAGAATTTCCATGCAGACTTAGATTTAAGGTCTTCTCATTACAAGGGAAGAGTCCTTGGTCCTGAAAGGGATAGGAGGTTTATCCTGAGTTTGCTGTTGTCTTGTGGAAGATGACTTTAGAAAACAATGGAGATAAGAGATCATTTTAAAGAAATTATGCTTTTCACAGGGAAGGTAATTTTTAGTCATTTTTTTAAAAACTAATTTTGTCTAGCTTTTACATATGCTTTCAAATAATTAACTGTATTGACTGTATGCATCAGGGAGGACAACTTACACAAAAGACGGGACAGTAGTTAAGCAGGGATTTTTTGAAATTTACTGGGGAAGCCCAAGTTAAGCCCCTGCAGGAGTCTTGCTTCCCATTCCTGTCACATGACCCCAACGACAGTAGCAGAGACCTTTTAACTATGTTCATCTTCAAGGTGAGTGAGTGCTATTCTAATAACTTATTAGAAAATCAATGGAGTTTCCGTCATGGCTCAGCGGAAACAATCTGACTAGCATCTATGAGGATGCAGGTTCCATCCCTGGCCTTGATCAGCTGGTTAAGGATCTGGTTACTGTGAGCTGCGTAGGTCGCAGACTCGGCTTGGATCTGGCATTGCTGTGGCTGTGGCATAGGCTTTCAGCTGTAGTAGCTCCGATTCGACCCCTAGCCTGAAAACCACCATATGCCATGGGTTTGGCCCCAAAAAGACCAAAAAAAAAAAAAAAATCAATAACCTGGCACCAGAATCCACATTGCTACCATAGTGGTTCTTGGTGCCCTATTTCCTTGTCACATGTATTTCACTGTTGACCTTGTTTAAGTCACAGATGGTGGTAGCGACCATCTTGGTACAATCAGTTAACTGATTTAGAAGTAAGCAGGATACACATATATCAATACCCAGTACTGAGAATTTTCCAATGTGTGCTGCTAGCTATTGACAGTGTTTTTGGTTTCTACATAACATTGTGTTACATGATTTGGTGACTAAAGGTGAATGTGAGATACTAAAAACAGTTGTATTGTTACTGACAACATGGGATCAATTAAGTTTTTAAGTTTTTGTTTTTGGCTTTTTTTGCCATGCCCATGACATGTGGAAGTTCCTGGGCCAAGGACTGAACCTGTGCTACAACAGCAACCTGAGCCCCTGCTGTGACAATGCTGGATCCTAAACCCACTCTGTCCCAGGGAACTCCTCAATTAAATATATTAAAAATGAGGAGTTCCCATTGTGGTACAGCAGAAACAAATCCGCCTAGGAACCACGAGGTTTCAGGTTCCATCCCTGGCCTTGCTCAGTGGGTTAAGGATCTGGCGTTGCCGTGAGCTGTGGTGTCGCAGACATGGCTCAGATCTGGGGTTGCTGTGGCTGTGGCGTAGGCCAGTGGCTACAGCTCCAATTAGACCCCTAGCCTGGGAACCTCCACATGCTGCGGGTGCGGCCCTAAAATGACAAAAGGCAAAAAAAAAAAAAAAAAAAAAAAAAGGAAGGAAGGAGGACAGAAAAGGAAAGAAAAGAAAGAGAAAAAAAATAAAATAGAAGTTCCTTCTCAGGCAGGATCTGGCATTGCCAGAGCTGTGGCATAGGTCACAGCTGTGGCTCAGATTTGATCCCCGGCCTGGGAACTTCCATATGCTGTGGGGGGATGTGAAAAAAAAAAAAAGGCAGGAAAGAAAAAGAACACGGAATCTAAAGGAACGTGAAACATAAAAAGGACATTACCATGTCTATAGGTTCTTATCTATGAGTCCCACTTAGAAATCAATCTTTAAATATATGTTTAGAACTGCAGATTGTTATCCAAATGAAATATATCATATTTCCAGGATCAGAATACTTACAATCTCTGAGAGCCGCGGTATAATTTAAATGAAATCCCCAATCTAATTTTTCAATGCTTAAGAAGTTCTGGGTATGAACTGTTTAACTTACTTTATGTCATCTGAGAACCTAGGCTTAGTTCTGCCCTCACTATGCATATTTTTCCATTTACAAAATGGCAGGTGGAGAGAGGTGATTCCTCCTGTGTTTCATTAGAAATGGCCTCAATATAATCAGATGTTTAATTTTCAACACACTAGAAATAGAGAATAGGTCTTTGCCACATTCTGAACAGTTAGTTAGCAAGCTGTGTACTTGTAGTGACCTGTGTAAGAATAGATTAGTTGGCATCTATGTTTGTTCTCATACAGGATTGCCAAAGTGGCTACAAAAAAAAAAAGACTAGGAGTTCGCACAGTGGTGCAGTGTGGTGCAATTGCCACAGCTGTGGCATAGATTTGCACCTGTAGCTCAGATTCGACCCCTGGCCCAGGAACTTTCTTGTCCTGTGAGTTGTGGCTGAAAAAGAAAAAGAAAAAAGACTAGACACCCAATAAATTGTAATTACTTATAATGGAATACAGTCTACAAAAATTCTAGTCATTATATTGTATACCTAAAACTAACGCAATATTGCTAATCAGCTATACTACAATTAAAAAAAAGATTCAAAGAGTTCAGAACACAGTATATCCTCAAGAATAAACACAGCAGTCTTTTGCTTTCTAATATTAGGTCTACCTCAATGCAGATCACTTGGCTGTGTAACTCAAACTACTTAGATTAGCATAAAAGTCTTAGATTGTCTTTCCTTACATCTCTCCCTGAACCCCTCATGGTCATGTCCTTCTGTCCATGAGGATAAGTGATGTACAGGAAGACAGTGCCACAATGATTAATTTTCTTTGATTTAAAATTAATACTCATTTATTTAAAAAATTAAGCTTCTATCTACATTTGGTAACATAATCTTCCAGTAGTGGTTCCTCACTACTAAAACACTATTTGTGTTCATACTTTAAGATTATCTGCAACATTATTTTATAAATATTTCACTCCGGGATAATATTGCAGACTTTTTTCCCTAAAGCAGTAAAGTTATCTTGGGACCAAGTTTTGCTGGGTATATGCCAAATACATTTGTCTGCCTAGCAAAGCTTCTATTGGTTAAGATGACTTGTCCAGTAGTAGAAAGATGCTAATAAAAATGCAATGGCAATTTGAGTCAATAAAATAGCTCAATTGTTGAGATTATTTGTATCAACTTGAGCTTGTTTGAATCTTTCAGAGTGTATTACACACCTCAAGTGTGTGGAGGTCTGTATCTGCCATATTTCAGTGGCTTTAGGGTAAATGTGAGATGCATTTTCATGTACCAGGTGTGCTGAGTCACTGCAGATCTAAAACCTAAAAATAAAGGGTCAGGCTAGAACAAGTTATTCTGATGCCTAATTTTGGATAAATGTGGTCTTCATCACTGTATTACATATTATAGGTTTCTAAAATTTGTCAAGGATTTGCCATCGTGGCACAGCAGTTAACGAATCCAACTAGGAACCAAGAGGTTGCAAGTTCAATCCCTGGCCTTGCTCAGTGGGTTAAGGATCCAGCATTGCTGTGAGCTGTGGTGTAGGTTGCAGATGCGGTTTGGATCTGGCGTTGCTGTGGCTGTAGCGGAGGCCAGAAGCCGTAGCTCCAATTTGACCCCTAGCCTGGGAAGTTCCATATGCTGCGGGTGTGGCCCTAGAAAAAGAAAGACAAAAAAAAAAAAAAAAAAAAAAA
>PVHT020000065.1:339682-361835 GCA_004024745.2 Catagonus wagneri
GTGACCCAGTCCTACATATATACATTCTTTTTCTCACATTATCCTCCATCATGTTCCATCACAAGTGATTAGATATAGTTCCCAGTGCTATACAGCAAGATCTCATTGCTTATCCACTTCAGATGCAATAGTTGGCACCTACTAATCCCAAACTCCAAGTCCATCCCACTCTCTCTCCCTCCCCCTTGGCAACCACAAGTATGTTTTCCATGTCCATGAGTTTGTTTCTTTTCTGTAGATAGGTTCATTTGTGCCATATATTAGATTCCAGATATAAGTGATATTGCATGGTATTTTTCTTTCTCTTTCTGACTTCACTTAGTATGATCATCTCTAGTTGCATCCATGTTGCTGCAAATGGCATTATTTTGTTCTTTTTTATGGCTGAGTAGTAGTCTATTATGTATGTGCCATATCTTCTTAATCCATTCATCTGTCAGTGGACATTAAGGATGTTTCCATGTCTTAACTATTGTGAACAGGGCTGTGATGAACATAAGGATGCATATATCTTTTTGAATAAAAGTTTTGTCTGGATATATGCCCAGGAGTGGGATTGCTGGATCATACGGTAGTTCTATAGTTAGGTTTCTGGGGCACCTCCATACTGTTTTCTGTAGTGGTTGTACAATTTACATTCCCACCAACAGTGTAGGGGGGTTCACTTTTCTCCATACCCTGTCCAGCATTTGTTTGTATACTTGCTAATTATGACCATTCTGAACAGTATGAGGTGGTTACTCATTGTAGTTCTGATTTGCATTTCTCTAATAATTAGTGATATTGAGCATTTTTTCATGTGCCTGTTTGCCATCCGTATATCTACTTTGGAGAAATGTCTGTTCAGGTCTTCTGCCCATTTCCATTGGGTTGTTTGTATTTTTGCTGTTGAGTTGTATGAGTTGTTTGCATATTTTGGAGATTAAGCCCTTGTCAGTTGCATCCTTTGCAACTATTTTCTCTCATAACGTAGGTTGTGGTTTTTTTTTTTTTTTTTTATGGTTTCCTTTGCTGTGCAAAAGCTTGTAAGTTTGATTAGATCCCATTGGTTTATTTATTTTTTTTGTCTTTTTGCTTTATCTAGGGCCGCGCCCACGGCATATGGAGGTTCCCAGGCTAGGGGTCTAACAGGAGCTGTAACTGCCAGCCTTCGCCACAGCCACAGCAATGAGGGATCCAAGCCACGTCTGCAACCTACCTCACAGCTCATGGCAATGCCGGATCCTTAACCCACTGAGCAAGGCCAGGGATCGAACCTACAACCTCATCATTTCTAGTCAGATTCCTTAACCACTGAGCCACAACAGGAACTCCCCCACTGGTTTATTTTTGTTTTTATTTCTGTTGCCTTGGGAAAGTGACCTAAGAAAACATTTGTATGGTTGATGACAGAGAATGTTTTGCTTATGCTCTCTTCTAGGAGTTTTGTGTTGTCTTGTCTTATGTTTAAATCATTAAGCCAGTTTGAATTTATTTTTGTGCATGGTGAGGCATGTTCTAGTTTCATTGATGTACATGTTGCTGTCCAGTTTTCCCAGAACCACTTGCTGAAAAGACTGTCGATTTCCCATTTTATATTCTTGACCCTAGTTGTCTGGGTTTATTCTGGTTCCTCTACTCTGTTCCATTGGTCTGTCTGTCTGTTTCTGTACCAGTTCCACACTGTTTTGATTACTGTAGCTTTAAAATACTGTCTGAGATCTGGGAAAGTTATACCCCTGCTAGGTTTTTGTTCCTCAGGATTGCTTCGGCAATCCTGGTTCCACATAAATTTTGGGATTGTTTGTTCTAGTTCTGTGACATATGTCATGGGCAATTTGATAGGGATCTCATTGAAAATGTAGATTGCTTTGGGTAGTATGGCCATTTTAATGATATTAATTATTCCAGTCCAGGAGCATGGAATATATTTCTATTTCTTTGAGTCCTCTTTAATGTCCTTGATTAATATTTCATAGTTCTCAGCATGTAAGTCTTTTATCTCTTTAGTCAGGTTTATTCTTAGGTATTTAATTTTCTTGGGTGTAATTTTATTTTTATTTTTTTTGCTTTTTAAAGTTGCACCCACAGCATATGGAATCTCCCAGGCCAGGGGTCAAACCAGAGCTTCAACTGCAGTCCTCCATCACAGCCACAGCAATGCTGGATCCTTAACCCACTGAGCGAGGCCAGAAATCAAACCCTCATGCTCATGGATACTAGTTGGATTCATTTCTGTTGCATCACAATGGAAATCCCTGGGGTGCGATTTTAAAAACTATTGTAGGAGTTCCCATTGTGGCACAGCAGAAATGAAATTGACTAGGAAACATGAGGTTGCCAGTTTGATTCCTGGCATCACTCAGCTGGTTAAGGATCCGGTGTTGCAATGAGCTGTGGTGTAAGTCACAGATTTAGTTTGGATCTTGCTTTGCTGTAGCCGTGGTATGTGCTGGCAGCTGCACCTCCGATTGGACCCCTAGCCTGGGAACCTCCATATGCCCCAGGTGTGGCCCTAAAAAAAAAAGGTATTGTATTTTTATATTCCTTTTCTAATATTTCATTGTTAGTATACAGAAATGCAACTGATTTCTGAGTGTTAATCTTGTATTCCGCTACTTTGCTGAATTCATTGATCACCTAGAGTAGTTTTTAATGTGGAGTCCTTAGGGTTTTTTATATACTGTATCATGTCATCTGCATAGAGTAACAATTTTACTGCTTCTCTTTCAGTTTGGATACCCTGTCTTTCTTGTGTTTGTCTGATTGCAGTGACTAGGACTTCCAATACTATTTTGAATCAAAGTGGTGAGAGTGGGCATCCTTGTCTTATTCCAGATTTTAGCAGGAAGGATTTCAGCTTTTCTCTGTTGAGTATCATATTGGCTGTGGGCTTGTCATAAATGGCTTTTATTATGTTAAGGTATGTTCCCTGTATACCTACTTTGGTAAGAGTGTTTATCGTGAATGGATGTTGGATTTTGTTAAATGCCTTTTCTGCATCTATTGTGATGATCCCCTGTTTTTTGACTCCTTTTGTTAATATAATGTATGACAATTGATTTTTGTATGCTAAACCATCCTTGTGAACTTGGCATGAATACTTAGTTGTGGCATATGATCTTTTTTATATGTTGCTGGATTCAGTTGGCTAGAATTTTGTTGAGAATTTTTGCATCTATATTCATCAAAGATATTGGCTTATAATTTTCTTTTTTTGGTGTATCTTTGATTTTGATATCCCTCCTTCAGTTTTTTGGAAAAGTTTAAGAAGGATGGGTATGAATTCTTTGTATGTTTGGTAGAATTCGCTAGTGAAGCCATCTGGTCCTGGACTTTTTCGTTTGTCGGGAGTGTTTTTATTACATATTTAATTTCATTTCTAGGGAGCTGTCTGTTCAATTGATCTGTTTCTTCTTGGTTCAGTTTTGGTGGGCTGTATGTCTCTAGAAAGTTGTCCATTTCTTCTAGGTTGTCAAATTTGTTGGCATGTAATTGTTTAAACTATTCTCTTGTGGTTTTTTGTATTTCTGCATTATCTGTTGAGATTTCTCCTTTTCCATTTCTTACTTTGTTTATTCTTCATTGTGAGTCTGGCCAGAAGTTTGTCAATTTTGCTTACCCTTTCAAAGAACCACCTCTTGGTTTTAATGATTTTTTTCTATTGCTTTTTGAATCTCCTTTTCATTCATTTCCTCTCTGACCTTTATGACTTCTTTCCTTCTTCCAACTTTAGATTTTGTTTGTTCTTCTTTTTCTAATTCTTTTAGGTGGTATATTAAGTTGTTGATTTGAGTTTTTTCTTTTTTTCTGAGGAAGGCCTGAATCACTATGAACTTCCCTCTAAGAACTGCTTTTGTGGCATCCCGTAGATTTTAACATCTTGTGTTTTCATTATCATTTGTCTCGAGGTATTTTTTAATTGCCCTTTGACTTTTGATTTCCTCATTGACCCATTTTTTTTTTTTGTCTTTTTGTCTTTTTGCTTTATCTAGGGCCTCACCCATGGCACAAGGAGGTTCCCAGGCTAAGGGTCTAACAAGAACTGTAGCTGCTGGCCTTTGCCAATAGGAACTGTAGCTGCCGGCCTTTGCCACAGCCATAGCCATGCAGGATCCGAGCCGCATCTGCAACCTACACCACAGCTCATGGCAACACCGGATCCTTTACCCACTGAGCAAGGCCAGGGATGGAACCTGCAACCTCATGGTTCATAGTCAGATTCGTTAACCACTGAGCCGCAACGGGAACTCCATCACTATCTTCTTTTTGAACTTTGTGTCTGTTAAGACTGCAGAGGTTTGTTTCATTGTTTGCTCCTTCAGGGGAATTCTCCTGTTCTTTTAACTTGGAATGGTTCCTGAGCTTCTTCATCTTGCTTATATTTTTCATATCCTGTGAGTTTAAGGAAAACAACTATTGTAGTCTTGGAGGGCTATTTATATGTGAGAGTGCCCCTGGGTATTTTGTGAGGGCTTACTATTTATTTTTGGTGTGAGGGCACTTTTGGTTTGGACATTCGCTGTCTCTTTCCTCAGTGTGTGCAGTCTGTTATCCCCTTGATTGGGTGCTGCATGTGCTTGCAGGGATATGGAGGCAATGGGCAGGGCTAGTAGCCAGTGCCTTGTTGCTGGGCCCTTGAGAGTGGCAAGGACCCACAGGAAGGTGGTGCAAGCTGCTCCTAGTGGCAGGGCCCTGGGAAGTGGTAGTGACCCTCAGGCAGGTGTAGGTGGCACTTAGAGTGTTTGTCAATGGCAGCATCAGGGCAGGTGTGTTTCCAGGGTGGTTCTTGGTTACAGTGTCCTCCTCTGTGCCAAACTCTGAGTTGACTGGGGCTGCAGGTAGTGCCTATTCATGGACCCCTAGTGGTGGCAGGCCACACCCACCTCTGGAATCTGAGATGACTGTGGTGGCTTGCCCCCACTGCCTGTAGACCATACAAGAGGCACCCTGTCACACTTAGCCTGTGCAGGAGGCGCCTTGCTGCCCATAGCCCTACCCTCTGAGAGTCTGTAGATGTGCAGAGAAAAATATTCCTGGAGTTCTGTTGTGGTACAGTGGAAACAATCCAGCTGGGAACTGTGGGGTTGTGGGTTTGATCCCTAGCCTTACTCAGTGGTCTGGGGATCAGGCATTCCCCTGAGCTGTCGTGTAGGTCACAGACATGGCTTGGATCCTGCGTTGCTGTGGCTGTGGCATAGGCCGGTGGCTGTAACTCTGATTGGACTCCTAGCCTGGGACACTGCATATGCCATGCGTGCAGCCCTAAAATATGTGTGTGTGTGTGTGTGTGTGTGTATATATATATATACACACACACATATATACATACACACACACACACACACACACACACACACACACACACACACACACACTCCTGTGGCTGTCTGCCTCTCCTCCTCTTGCCTTGGAGCACCACTCTGTAGCTCCTCAGGCTTGTTCCACACAGCCAGCCCTAGTACTGTCTCTGGAACTGACCTCCAGAGCCTGAGTCTCAGCTCCCAGCACCTGCCCGAGTGTCTTAGGGTGTGGTATTCTGGGAGGTGGTACCAATGGTCTGTGTGGCTCTCTCATTGCTTTGCCATACTCAGTCCAGCTGCTGCACTTTTCTCTGAGGCTTAGAGGTCCCTGTGTCTCAGCTGATCTCCCATCAGCTAGGTGTGGGTTCCTTTAGTCTTTCACAGATTCCTCTCAGGAGTGCTAGTTCTGTCCTGATTCCTTTCTCTCTCTCTCTTTTTTCCCCTTTTGTGCTACCCAGTTATGTGGTGGTTTCTTGCCGTTTTTGGAGATTTAAAGTATTCTGCCAGTGTTCAGTAGATGTTCTGTGTGAATGTTTATACATGCAGATTTTTTGTCTTTTTTTTTAAGGGCTGCACCTATGGCATATGTAAGTTCCCAGGCTAGGGGTCAAATCAGAGCTGTAGCTGCTGGCCCACACCACAGCCATAGCAACGCAGGATCCAAGACATTTCTGTGACCTGCAGTACCACAGCTCATGGCAATGCCGGATCCTTAACCCACTGAACAGGGTCAGGGATTGAACCCACATCCTCATGCATACTAGTCAGGTCTGTTACTGCTGAGCCATAATGGAACTCCTAGGAGGTTTTTTTTTTTTTTTTTTTAATGTTTTTGGGAGAAGGTGAGTGCAACATCTTACTCCTCCACCATCTTGTTCCCACCTGCTGTCAGGTTCTTAACCCTTTGTGCCACAGTGGGAACTCCTATTTGTAGACTTTTTCTTTCTTTCTTTTTTTTTCAGGGCCGCAGCTGCAGCGTATGGAGGTTCCCAGGCCAGGGGTGGAATCCGAGCTGTAGCAGCAACACCAGATCTGATCCACATCTGCAACCTACACCACAGCCCATGGCAATGTGGGATCCTTAACCCACTGAGCGAGGCCAGGGATCAAACCCAAGTCCTCATGGATATTAGTCAGGTTCATTTCCTCTGAGCCATGACTGGAACTCCCTGCTGAATTTTTGATGATAACCATTCTGACAAATACGAGGTAATATTTCATTGTAGTTTTGATTTGCATTTCTCTAATAATTAGGGATAGTGTCTTTTCATGTGCCTGTTAGCCATCTGTCTATCTTCTTTGAAGACTGCCTAGTCAGATCTTCTTCGTATTTTTTGATTGAGTTGTTTTTATTAATATTGAGGTATATAGTTAGTTTATATTTCATATAGTAACAAGAAGTTACTATCTTGTTGGTTATATCTTTTACAGTTATTTTCTCCCATTCACTAGGTTGTCTTTTCATTTTGTCAGTGGTTTCCTTTGCTTTGCAAAAGCTTTTAAGTTTAATATTTAAAACTTAAAGTAAAACTTAACAGCTTTGAAGAGAAGTATAAAAATATTGTTATGATTTATGTCAAAGGGTATTCTGCATATGTTCTCTTCTAGGAGTTTTATGGTTTCAGGTCTCATATTTAGACAATCAGTTTTGTGTTTATTTTTGTATATGATGTGAGGAAATGCTCTCATCTCATTCTGGTTTTTTTTGGCTGCACCTGCAGCATGTGCAAGTTCATGGAACCTGCACCATGGCAGTGACTGGAGCCACTGCAGTGACAATGCTGAATACTTAACCTTCAGAGCCACACAGGAACTTCATCTAATTTCATTATTTTACATGTATCTGTCCACTTTTCCCAGCAGCACTTATTGAAAAACTGTCTTTTCTCCCCTGTATATTTTTGTCTCCACTGTCATAGATTAATTGTGTGGGTTTATTTCTGGGCTTTCTGTCCTACTCCATTGATCTGTATTTCTGTTTTTGTGTCAGTACCATATTGTTTTGATCACTGTAGCTTGGTAATATAGTCTGAAGTTGGAGCATCTGATTCCTCCACTCTTCTTCTTAAGATTGCTTTGGCTATTTGGGGTCTTTGTGTTTCCATATAAGATCTTAGAAGAATGAAAAACTATTTTGTTCTAGTTTTGTGAAAAACACGATTGGTAATTTGATAGGGATTGCATTGAATCTGTAGATTTCCCTTGGCTATTAGAGTCATTTTGACATTTGATTCTTCCAGTCCAAGAACACAATATAGTTCTCCATCTGTTTGTGTCATTTTTTACTTCCTTCATCAGTATCTTACTGTTTTCGGAGTATAGGTCTTTTGCCTCCTTAGCTAGGTTTATCCCTAGGTATTTTCTTCTTTTTGATGCGATCATAAATGTGATTGTTTCCTTAATTTCTCTTTCTGATCTTTCATTGTTAGCATATAGAAATGTAACAGATTTCTATGTATTCATTTTATATTCTGCAACTTTACCGAATTCATTGATGAGATCTAGTAGTTTTCTGGCACTGTTTTTAGTATTTTCTATGTGTAGTGTTATGTCATCTGCAAACAGTGACAGTTTTACTTCTTTTCAAATTTGGTTTCCTTTTATTTATTTTTATTCTCTGATTCCTGTGGATAGGAATTCCAGAAATATGTTGAATAAAAGTGAGAATGGACATATTTATCTTGTTCCTGATCTTAGAGGAAATGCTTTTGAGGTTTTCACCACTGAGTATGATGTTAGCTGTGGATTTGTCATATATGGCCTTATTATGTACTCATATGGCCTTATTATATTTTATTATTATTTATATATTTATATGTAAATATTTATATTTATTATTATTTATTTATTTTATATTATGGCCTTATTATGTATTTATATGGCCTTATTATGTATTTAGGTATCTTCCCTTCATGCCCACTTTCTGGAGAGGTTTTATCATAAAAGGATGTCAAATTTTATCAGAAGCTTTTCTGCATCTATTGAGATGATCATGTCACTTTTATTCTTAAATGTCAATGTCATTTATCACACTAATTGATTTGCAGATATTAAAAAAATTCTTGGCTCCCTGGGATAAATCCCACTTGGTCATGGTGTACAATCCTTCTAATATATTGTTGAATTTGATTTGCTAGATTTTTTTTTTTGAGGATTTTTTTGGGTCATGTTCATCAGTGATATCAACCTATAATTTTCTTTTTGTTGTTGTTGTATCTTTGTCTGGTTTTGGTATCAAGGTGATGGTGGCCTCATAGAATAAAATGAGAAGTGTTACTTCCTCTGTAATATTTTGGAATAATTTCAGAAGTATAGGTGTTAACTCTTCTGCAAGCATTTGGTAGAATTCATCTGTGAAGCCGTCTGGCCCTAGACTTCTGTTTGTTGGTAGTTTTTAAATCACAGGTTTAATTTCAGTGCTTGTAGTTGGTCTGTTCATCTTTTCTAGTTATTCCTTGCTAAGTCTTTGGAGATTGTACCTTTCTAAGAATTTCTTAGAAATTCTTCTGTGAGTTTCTAGAAATTGTTTATTTCTTCTAGGTTGTTCACTTTACTGGCATATAGTTGCTTGTAGTAGTCTCTTCTAATCCTTTCTATTTCTGTAGTGTTTGTTGTAACTCCTCCTTTTTAATTTCTAATTTTATTAATTTGGGCCCTTTTTTTTTCTTGATGAGTCTGGCTAAAGGTTTATCAATTTTGGTTCTTTTCAAAGAATCAGTTTTTAGTTTCATTGATCTTTTTTAATTATTGTTTTCTTAGTCTCTGTTTCATTTATTTCTGCTCTAATCTTTATGATTTATTTTTGCCTACTAACTTTTGGTTTTGTTTGTTCTTTTTCTCTAGTTGCTTTAGGTATAAGGATAGATTGAGATTTTTCTTGTTTCCTGAGGTAACTTTTGCTGCATCCCATAGGTTTTGAATCATTGTGTCTTCATTGTCATTTTTTTATGTATTTGTTAATTTCTTCAGTGACCCATTGGTTGTTTAGTAGCATATCATTTAGCCTTCACGTATTTTTTTTTTTTTTTGCAGTTTTTTCCTCTTGTAGTTGATTTCTTCTCTCAAGGCATTTTGGTCAGAAAAGATGCTTGATATGATTTCAGTAGTCTTAAAGTTTTTGAGGCTTGCTTTGTGGCACAGCATGTGATCTACCCTGGAGAATATTCCATGAGCACTTGGAAAATAATGTGTATTCTGCTGCTTTTGGATGGAGTGCTCTATAAATATCAATTAAGTCCCTCTGGTCTTATGTGTTATTTAAGGCCTTTGATTCCTTATTGATTTTCTTTCTGAATAATCTGTCCATTGCTGTAAGTGGGTTATTAAAGTCCCCCACTATTATTTTGTTACTGTCAATTTCTCCTTTTATGTGTGTTAACCTTTGCCTTAAATATTGTGGTACTCCTATATTGGCCACATATATTTATAATTGTTATATCTTCTTCTTGGCTCAATCCCTTTATCATTATGTGATGTTCTTTATTTCTTGTAACAGTCTTTATTTTAAATTCTATTTTGTCTGATGTGAGTATTGCTACTCCAGCTATGTGTATCTAGATCTCACGGTGGGGGGGGGCTCTTCAGCATATGTAAATGATTCTTGTTTTTATATCCATTCGGCCAGTTTATGTCTTTTGGTTGGAGCATTTAATTCTTTTACATTTAAGGTAATTCTTGATATGTATGTTCTTATTTCCATTTTGTTAACTGTTTTGGATTTGTTTTTGTGGGTCTTTTTTCTTTCTTGCCTGTTTCATTCTCCTTTAATGTGTTTGTATTCCTTTTTTCCTTTTTGTGTGTATATCTTTTTTTTTTTTTTTTTTTTTTTTTTTTTTTTTTTTTTTTTTTTTTTTTTTTTTTTTTTTTTTTTTTTTTTTTTTTTTTTTTTTTTTTTTTTTTTTTTTTTTTTTTTGGAATTTATCATTTTAGGGCCAAACCCGCAGCATATGGAGGTTCCCAGGCTAGGGTTCAATTGCAGCTGTTGCTGCCAGCCTATGCCAGAGCCACAGCAGTGCCAGATCTGAGCCGTGTCTGCAACCTACACCGCAGCTCACAGCAACACCGGATTGTTAACCCACTGAGCAAGGCCAGGGATTGAACCTGCAACCTCATGGTTCCTAGTCGGATTCGTTAACCACTGCACAATGATGGGAACTCCTGTGTGTATATCTATTGTAGGTATTTGGTTTGCAGTTACCATAAGGTTTGATGTAGCAGTCTGTATATATACATGATTGTTTTAAGTTACTGTTCTCTTAAATTTCAAATGCATTTCAGATATTCTGCATTTGTAGTCTCCCCTCCTTTTACAATTACTGGTTTGGATATTACATTCGTGTGGTTGATTTCCTACTTTTACTGTATATTTGCCTTTACTGGTGAGCCTTCCCATTTCATAAGTTTCTTGTTTATAGATGTGGTCTTTTTTTTCCACCTAGAGAAGTTCCTTTAGCATTTGTTGTAAAGGCTAATTTGGTGGTGTGGAATTTTTTTTGGCTTTTGCCTATTTGTAAAGCTTTTGATTTCTCTGTCAAATATGAATGAGATCCTTGCTGGATACAGTATTCTTTTTTTTTTCTTGTATTTTGCTGTTTTTAGGGCCACACCCATGGCATGTGGAGGTTCCTAGGCTAGGGGGTCTAATTGGAGCTACAGCTGCTGGCCTGCACTACAGCCACAGCAAAGTGGGATCCGAGCCACATCTGCAATCTACACCACAGTTCATGGCAACGCCGGATCCTTAACCCACTGAGTGAGGCCAGGGATTGAACCCGCAACCTCATGGTTCCTGGTCAGATTCGTTTCCATTGAGCCACGATGGGAACTCCTAGAGTATTCTTTGTTATAGGTTTTCCCCTTTGATCACTTTAAACATACCATGCCACTCTCTTCTGGTCTACAGTATTTCTGCTGAAAAATCAGCTAATAACCTTATGGGGATTCCCTTATATGTTATTTGTGGCTTTTAATATTTTCTCTTTAATTTTGTCATTTTAATTACTATGTGTCTTGGCACGTTTTTCCTTGAATTAACTCTGGGATTCTCTGTGTTTCCTGGACTGGTGACAGTTTCCTTTCCCATCTTAGGGAAGTTTTTAGCTATTATTATCTTCAAATATTTTCTTTTCCCCTTTCTTTCTTTCTTCTGAGACCCCTATAATGTGAATGTTGGTGGTTTGACGTTGTCCCAGAGGTCTCTTAAACTGTCCTTTTCATTCTTTTTAAAGATTTTTTAATTGTTTTTTTGCCACATATGTGGAAGTTCCTGGGCCATGGATTGAATCAGAGCTGCAGCTGTGATCTATACTGCAGCTGCTGCAATGCTGGATCCTTTAACCCACTATGCTGGGCCAGAGATCAAACTTGTGCTTCTGCAGTGACCTGAGCCATTGCAGTTGGACTCTTAACCCACTCTACCACAGTGGGAACTCCCATTCTTTTTAAAAAATTCTGTTCTGTGGCAGTGATTTCCATCACTGTCTTTCAGCTCACTTATCTGTTCTTCTGCCTCATTTATTCTGCTATTGATTCTTTCTAATATGTTTTTCATTTCAGTTCTTGTATTCAACTCTGATTGGTTGTTCTTTATATTTTCTTTTGTTCTTTTTTTCTTTTTTTGATTTTTTAGGGCCACACCTGAGGCATATGGAAGTTCCCAGGCTAGGGGTCAAATTGGAGCTATGGCTGCTGGCCTACGCCACAACCATAGAAACCCCAGATCCAAGCCACGTCTGTAACCTACACCACAGCTCACGGCAACGCCAGATTGTTAATCCACTGAGCAAGGGCAGGGATCAAACCCTCAACCTCATGGTTCCTAGTTGGATTCGTTAACCACTGTGCCACGACAGGAACTCCTTTTTCAAATTTTTATTTATTTTTTTGTTCTTTATATTTTCTAACTCTTTCTTCAAAACTTTTTGTATCTTCTCGCTTTGTGCATTCTTTCTTTTCCTGAGTTCTTTGATCATCTTTACAATTATTACTCTGAACTCCTTCTGGGATAGATTGCCTATCTTCATGTCACTTAATTGTTCTTCTGGGGTTTTATTTTGTTCCTTCATCTGGAACATATTCCTTTGATGTCTCATTTTGCCTAAATTTCTATTGTATTTTTTTTCTTTTTTGGCTGCCCCATAGCATATGGAATTCTCAGGGTCAGGGATTGGCAATGCCAGATCCTTCATCCATGATCTGAGAATTGAACCTGCATCCCAGCACTCTAGAGATACCACTGATTGTGTTGCACCACAGTGGGTACTCCACTGTATTTTTATGTATGTAGATGGTTAGTAATGTTTCTTGACCTTGGAGAAGTGGCCCTCTATGGGATGTCCAGTATGTCCCAGCAGTACATTCCCCTCTCATCACCCAAGGGCCAGACACCAGCTAGTCCCAGTGTAGGTTCTGTTATGTGTTTGTGGACTTGGTTACTCAGGCTACTGGATCATAGTTTTCTTGCTTCTGTTGTCTGCCCCTTTGTTGGTGAGGCTGGCCTAATCACTTGTGCAGGCTTTCTGGCAAAGGTGCCAGTGCTGGTAGGTGGAGCTGGGTCTTGGCCCTGTGGTGCACAGGGCTGTGTCAAGGGACATGTCTAGAGGTGGCTGTAGGCTCAGGAAATCTTTTTTTTTTTTTTTAATCTTTTTAAGGCCACATCAACACCATATGTGAGCCAAATCTGTGACTACACCACAGCTCATGGCAATGCTGGATCCTTAAGCCACTGAGCGAGTCCAGGGGTTGAACCTGTGTCCTCATGGATACTAGTTGGGTTCACTACCACTGAGCCAAAATGGTAATTTCTCAGGAGGTCTTTAGGAAGCCTATCTGCTGATTTGTGGGGATGTGTTTCTACCCTGTTGATTGTTTGGCCTGAGGTGTCCTAGCGCTGGAGCCTACAGGCTGTTGGTGGGGCCAGGTCTTAGTGCCAAAATGGCGGCTACCAGGAGAGCTCATACTGATGAATATTTCCTGGTACCTCTGTCACTAGTGTCCTTGTCTCCACAGTGAGTCACAGCTACCCCCTTACCTCCACAGGAGACCCTCTAGGACTTGCAGGTAGTTCTGGCTCAGGCTCTTATAAAGTCACTGCTTTTTCCTTGGGTCTCAATGCACACAAGACCTTGTGTATGTCTTCTAAGAGTGCAGTATCTGTTTCCCCCAGTCCTGTGGAGCTCCTTCAAACAAGCCCCACTGGTCTTTATAGCCAAATGCTCTGGGGGCCCTTCTTCCTGATGCCATGCCCTCAGGCTGGTGAGCCTGATGTGGGTCTCAGAACTCTCACCTCTGTGGGAGAATTTCTGTGATGTAATTACTCCCCAGTTTGTGGGTCACCCACCCAGGGGGTATGGGATTTGATTATATTGCGAGTGTGCCCCTCCTAATCTCTGGTTGGGTTTCCTCTTTATATCTTTGGATGTAGAATTTCTTTTTTGGTAGGTTCCAGTCTTTTTAAAAAATTTTAAAATTACTCAGTGAAATTTATTACATTTATAATTGTACAACAATCATCACAACCAAATTTTTTGGCATTTCCATCCCAAAGTCCCAGCTCATCGCCCTACCCCCCAGCCTGTCTCCTTTGGAAACCATAAGTTTTTCAAAGTCTGTGAGTCAGTATCTATTCTGCAGAGAAGTTCATTGTGTTCTTTTTTTTAGATTCCACATGTAAGCAATAGTATATGATACTAGTGTCTCACTGTCTGACTGACTTCACTTAGCATGGTAATTTCTAGGTCCATCCATGTTGCTACAAATGCCATTATTTCTTTCCTTTTTTATTTATTATTACTCAATTTTATTACATTTATAGTTGTACAGTGATCATCACAACCAAATTTTATAGCATTTCTATCGCAAACCTTCAGTGCTTCCGCCCAGCACCCCAACCTGTCTCATTTGGAAACCATGTTTTTCAGTCTGTGAGTCAGTATCTGTTCTGCAAAGAAGTTCATTGTGTCTTTTTTTAAGATTCCATATGTAAGTGATAGCATTTGATGTTGGTGTCTCATTGTCTGACTTCACTTAGCATGATAATTTCTGGGTCCATCCATGTTGCTGCAAATGCCGTTATTTCTTTCCTTTTAATGGCTGAGTAATATTCCATTGTGTATATGTACCACATCTTCTTTAACCACTCCTCTGTGGATGGACATTTAGGTTGTTTCCACATCTTAGCTACTGTATAGAGTGCTGCAGTGAACATTGGAGTACATATATCTTTTCCAGTCCTCATTTTCTCTAGGATTGGTGGATCAAATGGTAATTCTGTTTTTAGTTTTCTGAGGAATTTCCATACTGTTTTTCACAGTGGTTGCACCAATTTACATTCCCACCAACAGTGGAATAGGTTTCCCTTTTCTCCACACCATCTCTAGCATTTATTGCTTGTAGACTTTTTGATGATGGCCATTCTGGCCAGTGTAAGGTGGTACTTCATAGCGGTTTTGATTTGCATTTCTGTAATAATTAGTGATGCTGATCATCTTTTCATGTGTTTTTTGGCCATCTGTATGTATTCTTTGGAGAATTGTCTGTTTAGATCTTCTGCCAATTTTTTGATGGGGTCGTTTGGTTTTTTTGGTATTGAGCCGCAGAAGGTATTTATAAATTTTGAAGATTAATCCCTTGTCAGTCACTTCACTTGCAAACATTTTCTCCCATTTTGTGATTGTCTTTTTGGTTTGTTTAGGGTTTCCTTTGCTCTGCAGAAACTTTTAAGTTTAATTAAGTCCCATTTGTTTTTTGTTTTTATGGTCAGTACTCTATGAGGTTGATTTGAGAAGATATTGCTGTGGAGAGTGGCCTGTGTTTTCGTCTAAGAGTTTTATAGTATCTGGTCTTACAATTTGTGTTGTGTTAGGAAGTGTTCTAATTTCATTCTTTTACATGTGGCTGTCCAGTTTTCCTAGCACCACTTAGTTAAGAGACTATCTTTTCTCCATTGTATATTCTTAACACTTTTGTCATAGATTAGTTAACTGTAGGTTCATGGGTTTCATTCTGGGCTTTCTGTCTTGTGCTAGTACCATACGGTTTTGATCCAGTCTTTTTTTTTTTTTTTCCCCCACTCATAGGTTGTTCAACAGTTAGTTGTGATTTCGGTGTGCTCGTGAGATGAGGTGAACTCAAGGTCCACCATTTTGTCCCTCCCTAGACTTTGCTTTAAAGTCTGTTTTGCTCATTGTAAGTATTGCTACCCAACTGTCTTTTCTTTCCTTTTTTTTAAGGGCCACTCCTGTGGCATATGGAAGTTCCCAGGCTAGGGGTCTAATCAGAGATACAGCTGCTGGCCTACACCACAGCCATAGCAATGCCAGATCCAAGTTGCATCTGCAACCTACACCATAGCTCATGGCAATGCCGGATACTTAACCCACTGAGCAAGGCCAGGGATCAAATCCGCATCCTCATGGATACTAGTCAGGTTCATTTCCACAGAGCCACGGTGTGAACTCCTGCTACCCAATTTCTTGATGTTTCTATTTGCATGAAAATCTTTTTCTGTCCCATCACTTTTGGTCTGTATGCGTCTTTAACTCTGAAGCAAGCCTTTTATAAGCAGCATATAGATGAATCTTGTTTTTTGTCTTTTAATCTTTGACTTTACTAGTGGGATTTTTCCTTTCCTATAAATTCTTACTTCTTGTAGCCTTTTGTTTTCCACTTAGAGATGACCTTTTGGCATTTCTTTTAGGGGTAGTTTAGTGTTGATAAACTCTTTTTGTTTTTGCATATCTGAGAAATTCTTTATCTCTCCCTCAATTCTGAATGGTTATTTTGCTAGGTAGAGTATCCTAGTTTGTAAATTTTTTCTCTTTCATCACTTTAAATATGTCATGTTCCTCCCTTCTGGCCTGCAAAAGTTTCTGCAGAAAAATCAGTCTTTTGGGGGTTCCTTTGTAGAAGGTGGGGCTGGGAGTGGAGGTGCTAGAGCCAGAGCCAGAGCTAGGTGTGAGCTGGGGCTTCTCCTCTGCTAAGTAGCCAACCTCATCCTGTCAGGAGTGAGGGCAGATCACAGGTGCTGGAGCAAATCCCTGAGGGTGAAGTCTGAGCTGGTTCATTTCCTGTAAGTGTGTACACTTTCCCCTCCCAGCCTTGGCACCTTTGTCCCAGAGGTGAGAGTGCTGGAGCAAAAAGGAGCTGGAGTGGGCACCCAGTGTGTTCTGAAGTGTGTGTGCTGGGGCAGCTCTGGCACCGGTCATAGTTCCAGACTGCTCTTGATCTGCTGCCGCTATGAATGCCAGTTATGGCCACCCTTGCACTGTTCAGATGCCATGCCAGTCCCACGAGCATGCACTCTCCTTGGCCACAGCAGCCTTCACCCTAATGAGGAGCTGTACTGCATAGCAAGAGGGACTTGTATGGGTCAGGAAGTACGTGTGTACTCACTCTTCACAAGTGGAGTTTAGGTTTGTCACAGGCCCACTGTTAGCCCACTGATGTTCAAACCATCAAGGAGACTCATCCTCCAGGTGTTGGATCCCAGGGCTGGGGCCCCTGATATATGATTCCAACCACTCACTCCCCAGGGATCATCTCCAAGCCCATGAAATCCCCTTCCTCTTCTGTGTCTTCTCCCAGGGTACAGGTTCCAACCTGATCACTCCTCCCTTCCTGCCCAAGTGTGCATGGCTCTTTCCTACAGCTTTGGTTATAGAAGCGTCTTTCTGCCAGTTTCCAGTTAGTTCTCAGGGAGAATTGCTCCTCACGCAGATGTATTTTTGATGTGTTTTAGGGGAGGGGAGCTCCACCTCCTCTTCTGCTGCCATCTTGATAGCCACTGGAAGCAGTTGTTAAAGTATAAAAATATATACAGTTTTGTGGGACTGCACATGGAGGCCCTGCTGGCTACTACACCAGGCAATCTGAGGCATCTCTTGGGCAACAGTTGAAAAAAATTACAGCTCAAGTTCAGGTTATCAACTCCTTCATGGGAGATATTGGTGGCAGTAGTAATGCAGAGGGAGAGGACGTGATGGCCCCAGCCCAGGTTTTCATAGGGCACCTCCATTCCAGAGAAGGGGGCCATCTCTGTAGTGCCCTGGGGTTTGGAGCCCACCGCAGGCAACTTTGATTGTCACAGTCCTGTGGGACCCATGGATGCAAGTCCACCAACCACCATGTATTCAAGGGGCATCCCTGGGCAGCAGTTGCAAAAATTGGGCCCCAGATCTAAGAACGGGACCACCAGTTATGTGTAAGAACTCCCCCAAGTAATGCCAGCTCTGGCACAAGGTAGAGAGAATTCAGATAGCACCCACCTTTTGAGGTCTCTGGAAACATTTATGCTCAGCCCTTAGATCTGTGTTTCATTAGAAGCCTGCCTCTCAGGCCACATCTGTGATGATGAGCTAATAGGTCCCTTTTCCAGAAAGACTGAGCTCCTGAGTCTGTTGTCTCTTGCTGTGCCTGGAGGGTGGCAGCTCTTTGAGACTCTTTCTCTGTTGGTTACAGCCTGTGGGACCTGCACGTGTTAAGGCCCACTGGCAGCTCGAGTTTGGTGATGTAAAGGTGTCCCCAGGTAGCAACTGAAAGCATCCAGGCACCTGCCTAGGAGATACCACCGAACAGCAGCAGGGCAGAGGGAGAGTGCAAAGATTGCTCCACCAGCCTCCATTCCCATTCCCATGGAGCAGCTCTCTAGGTAGAAGCATGGATTCCAGAGGCATGCCCCTCAGTCCACAGCTCCTGGAGGGCTGATAGACCTCTGCCTCAGAAAGACTGGGCATATGTTTCTGTCTGCTCTCTGTAGTGCCCTGAGTGGCAGCCTCCCAAGAACTGTCTCTCCAGTTACAGGCCCAGGGGGCCCAGGAACGCAGGCCCCCAGCCTTCAGAGCCAGGCAGTCAAGGGGCATCGCCTGGACTGTGGCCTCAAAAACCAAGCACCAGGTGTAAGAATCAGGGCACTGGATGTGTATAAAATCTCCTCTCCAAGGGATGCTGGCATTGTGGAGTGTGGCAGAAGGCACGTGTGAAGATGTGTACCCTCCAAGGAAAAATAAAAATGATGGTGCTTGCTGGCTCCAGCAAGGCAGAGGGAGCATGCAAAGACAGTACCTACAGAGAAGAGAGGAGCAAAATCTAGATTAGCTGAAGGTCATTGGCCAGCTTCAGCTGGGGAAAGAGTGCAACCTGGAGTTTCTCAACAAGCCCAGCTCCTTGGCTGATACTTGGAGATTATCTGGTGAAGCTCTGCTGTCAAGTCTGGGCCCTATGAGGGCACCTCTTGGTCTCTCGTGGATACGGGGCCACATGGGGTTCAAACTAGATATTTTGGGGACTCAGGTACCCAATGTGGGGGGTCCTCAAGGAGAGCTCCAGGTTTGCGATCCCCTCCTAGTGGCAGGTGGCCATGCCAGAGGTGGGTTTACGGGGATGTGGCGTTAGCCTCTCCCATCTGCCTACATGGGGCTCTTTTCTCCTTTGGCAATGATGTGAGCAGCTGCTTGGCTAGTTTAAAGTGCTTTTCAGAGGAAATTGCTCCACTGGTGGCTTTGGACATGTCTGTGGGAGGATGTGAGCTCAGAATCCTCTTACGTTGCTGTCTTCCTCAGCTTTTTCCACTTCAGATCCTGAAGTCTAAGCTGGGGCTCTGAGGACAATGTCCTTGTTTATAGGAAACTGTCACTGAGGTTCCTGGGGCATTGGTTTGGCAGCTTACTCTTCAGATTTTTTTTTTCCTGTACATACAACTTTTCTGTGAGATTGTTTCAGAAGAGAAAGAGAATTTCAAAAATGTTCACCCCTTTTGATCCTGTGATTTCATCTAGGAATCTATCCTAGAGAAATAATCTGAAACCTAAGCTGCCATATATGTATAAAGTGTCCATAGTTTCTCTAATACAGAAACTACAAATAAGCCAATATCTATAAGGAAAATGGCAAACTTTTTTTTTTTTTTTTGCGTTATAGCTGGTTTACAGATTTCTGTCAAATTTTCCAACTACACTGCGTGGTGACCCAGTTACATGTACATATATGGATTTGCCACATATGATTAGACATAGTTCCCTGTTCTATACAGCTGGATCTCCTTGCTCTTCCATCACCGAAGCACTAGTTAACCCATTCCCTCCCCCCCTCCCCCACCCTCTTGGCAACCACAAGTCTGTTCCCCAAGTTCATGATTTTCTTTTCTGTTGAGACGTTCATTTGTGCATTATATTAGAGTCTAGTTATAAGAGATATCATATGGCATCTGTCTTTCTCCTTCTGACTTGATTCACTCAGTATGAGGGTCTCTAATTCCATCCATGTTGCTGCAATTGACATTATTTTATCCTTTTTTATGGCTGAATAGTATTCAATTGTGTATCTATACCACATCTTCCTAATCCCATCATCTGTCGGTGGACATTTGGGTTGTTTCCATGTCTTGGCTATTGTGAATAGTGCTGCAATGAAACATGCGTGTGCAGTTGTCTTTTTCAAGGAAATTTTTGTCTGGATATATGCCCAAGAGTGGGATTGCTGGGTCATATGGTAGTTCTATGTATAGTTTTCTAAGGTACCTCCATACTGTTTTCCATAGTGGTTGTAACAGCTTACATTCCCACCAACAGTGCAGGAGGGTTCCCTTTTCTCCACACCCCCTCCAGCAATTGTTTGTGGACTTATTAATGATGGCCATTCTGACTGGTGTGAGGTGGTATCTTATGGTAGTTTTGATTTGCATTTCTCTAATCATCAATGATGTTGAGCATTTTTTCATGTGCTTGTTGGCCATCTGTATTTCTTCTTTGGAGAAATGTCTGTTCCGGTCCTTTGCCTATTTTTCAATGGGGTTGTTGGCTTTTTTGTGGTTGAGCTGCATCAGTTGTTTGTACACTTTAGAGATTAAGTCCTTGTCAGCTGCGTCATTTAAAACAATTTTCTCCCATTCTGTAAGTTATCTTTTAGTTTTCTTTTTGGTTTCCTTTGCTGTGCAAAAGCTTGTCAGCTTGATTAGGTCCTATTGGTTTATCTTTGCTTTGATTTCTATTGCTTTGGGAGACTGACCTGAGAAAACATTTGTCAGGTCGATGTCAGAGAATGTCTTGCCAATGTTTTTTCTTCCAGGAGTTTAATGGTGTCTTGTCTTACATTAAGTCTTTAAGCCATTTTGAGTTTATTTTTGTGCATGGTGGGAGAGTATGTTCTAGTTTCATTGATTGCATGCAGCTGTCCAAGTTTCCCAGCAATGCTTACTGAAAAGACTGTCTTTTTCCCATTTTAAGTTCTTGCCTCCTTTGTCAAAGATCAATTGGCCGTAGGTGTCTGGGTTTATTTGGGGTCTCTATTCTGTTCCATTGGTCCGTGTGTCTCTTTTGGTACCAGAACCACACTGTCTTGATTACTGTGGCCCTGTAATATTGCCTGAACTCTGAGAGAGTTATGCCTCCTGCTTGGTTTTTGTTCCTCAGGATTGCTTTGGCAATTCTGGGTCTTTTGTAGTTCCATATAAATTTTTGGATTGTTTGTTTTAGTTCTGTGAAGAATGTCATGGGTAATTTGATAGGAATTGCATTGAATCTGTAGATTGCTTTGGGTAGTATGGCCATTTTTACAATATTAATTTTTCCGGCCCATGAGCATGGAATATCTTTCCATTTCTTTGTATCTTCTTTGATCTCCTTGATTAATGTTTTGTAGTTCTCAGCATATAAGTCTTTCACCTCCTTGGTCAGGTTTATTCCCAGGTATTTGATTTTTTGGGGGTGCTATTTTAAAAGGTAAAATATTTTGGTATTCTTTTTCTAATATTTCATCGTTAGTATACAGAAATGTGATTGATTTCTGAAGGTTAACCTTATATCCTGCTACTTTGCTGAATTTGTTGATCAGTTCAAGTAATTTTGGAGTTGAGTCTTTGGGGTTTTCTGTAGAGTTATCATGTCATCTGCATACAGTGACAGTTTTACCTCTCCTCTTCCTATTTGGATGCCTTTTATTTCTTCTGTTTGTCTGATTGCTGTAGCTAGGACTTCTAATACTATGTTGAATAATAGTGGCGAGAGTGGGCATCCTTGTCTTGTTCCAGATTTTAGTGGGAAGGCTTTCAGCTTTTCTCCATTGAGTATTATATTTGCTCTGGGTTTTTCACATATGGCCTTTATTATCTTAAGGAATGTTCCCTGTATTCCCATTTTGGTAAGAGTTTTGATCATGAATGAATGTTGGACTTTGTCAAATGCTTTTTCTGCATCTATTGAGACGATCATGTGGTTTTTGACTTTTCTTTTGTTAATGTGGTGTATGACGTTGATTGATTTGCATACGTTGAACCATCCTTGTGCACCTGGGATGAATCCCACCTGGTCATGGTGTATGATCTTGATATGCTGTTGGATTCGGTTGGCTAAAATTTTGTTGAGAATTTTTGCATCTATATTCATCAAAGATATTGGCCTATAGTTCTCTTTTTTTGTGATGTCTTTGTCTGGTTTTGGAACTAAGATGATGTTGGCATCATAGAATGTCCTTGGGAGTGTTCCTTCTTCTTCAACCGTTTGGAAAAGCTTAAGGAGGATGGGTATGTGTTCCTCTTTGTATGTTTGGTAGAATTCACTTGTGAAGCCATCTGGTCCAGGACTTTTATTTGTAGGGAGTGTTTTGATGACATACTCAATTTCATTTCTAGTGATTGGTCTGTTCAGTTGATTTATTTCTTCTTGATTCAGTTTTGGGAGGGTGTAAGTCTCTAAAAAGTTGTCCATTTCTTCTAGGTTATCAAATTTGTTGGCATACAATTGTTCATAGTATTCTGTCATGGTTTTTTGTATTTCTGTAATATCTGTTGTGATTTCTCCTTTTTCATTTCTTATTTTGTTTATTTGGGTTTTTTCTCTCCTCTTCTTGGTGAGTCTAGCCAGAGGTTTGTCAATCTTGTT
>PVHT020000065.1:362835-383726 GCA_004024745.2 Catagonus wagneri
TAGGTTATCAAATTTGTTGGCATACAATTGTTCATAGTATTCTGTCATGGTTTTTTGTATTTCTGTAATATCTGTTGTGATTTCTCCTTTTTCATTTCTTATTTTGTTTATTTGGGTTTTTTCTCTCCTCTTCTTGGTGAGTCTAGCCAGAGGTTTGTCAATCTTGTTTACCTTTTCAAAGAACCAGCTCTTGGATTTATTGATTTTTTTCTGTTGTTTTTTGAATCTCTTATTTTATTGATTTCCTCTCTGATCTTAATGATTTCCTTCCTTCTGCTGACTTTAGGGTGTTTTGTTCTTCTTTTTCTAATTCATTTAGGTGATGGGTTATGTTGTCAATTTGAGATTTTTCTTCTTTTTTTGAGGAAGGCCTGTAATGCTATGAACTTCCCTCTGAGCACTGCTTTTGTGGCATCCCATAGATTTGGGGTTGTGTCTTCGTTCTCATTTGTTTCAAGGTATTTTTTAATTTCTTTCTTAATTTCCCATTGACTGTTCGTCTTTTAGTAGCATGTTGTTTAGTCTCCATGTTGTATGTTTTTTCTCATTTCTTTTCCTGTGGTTGATTTCTAGTTTCATGCCTTTGTGGTCAGAGAAGATACTTGAAATAATTTCTATACTCTTAAATTTGTTGAGGTTAGCTCTGTGCCCCAGTATGTGATCTATCCTTGAGAATGTTCCACATGCACTTGAGAAGAATGTATATTCTGATTTTTTTGGATGTAATGTCCCAAAAATGTCAATTAGGTCTAACTTTTCTATTTTGTCATTTAGGATCTCTGTTGCCTTACTGATTTTCTTCCTAGAGGATCTGCCCATTGATGTGAGTGGAGTGTTAAAGTCTCCTACAATTATTGTATTGCCATTTATTTCTCCTTTTATGTCTGATAGTACTTGCTGTAGGTACTTGAGTGTTCCTATATGAGGGGCATATATATTGACAATTGTAATATCCTTTTCTTGAATGGATCCTTTAACCATTAAGTAATGTCCTTCTTTGTCTTTCTTTATGGCTTTCACCTTAAAGTCTGTTTTGTCTGATATGAGTATTGACACTCCTGCTTTCCTTTCTTGTCCGTTGGCATGAAATGTCTTTCCCCATCCCCTCACTTTCAGTCTATCTGTGTCCTTTGCTCTAAGGCGAGTCTCTTGTAGGCAGCAGGTTGCAGGGTTTTGCTTATTTATCCATTCTGCCACTCTGTGTCTTTTGATTGGAGCATTCAGACCATTGACATTTAAGGTGATTATTGATAGATATATATTTATTGCCATTTTAAATGTTGTTTCGAGTTGATTCTATGTTTCTCTTTTCTTCCTTTCTTTTTTTGGATGGATGGGTTCCAATTATTTTATACTTAAGTTCTTTTCAGTATTTGTGGATTAGATGTCCCATTTTGGTTTATGGTTGCCCTGTTTTTTAAGTGTTAACACACCTTCTTATATCTGCTTGCTGTGGCCTGATAACCATATAGGCTTAAACACATCATTAAGAAAAGAAAAGAAAAAAAGAATAAATAAAAAAAAGTTTTTTTTAAAGTTAAAAAAAAAACAGAAAAAAAAGAAACAGTCTACGTTTTGCTACTTTCCCTCCCCACAATGTATGAGGTTGTTGTCTCTTTTTTTGTGATTTAATTTATTTTAACTAATTTATTTATTTTAGCATCTTCATGTTTAGATCTGTACGCTGGCTTATTTGAATGATTGCTTTCCAGTTGTGGTTTCCTCCATTCTAATTCTTACTTTTTACTTTTCTTTCTTTCTTTCTTTCTTTTTTTTTATAGGAAACTTTTCAGCATTTCTTTTAGAAAGGGTTTAGTATTGCTGTACTCTTAGCTTTTGTTTGTTGGGGAAATTCTTTATGTCTCCTTCTATTTTAAATGACATTCTTGCTGGATAGAGTATTCTAGGTCGCAGACCTTTTCCTTTCAGCACTTTAAATATATCTTGCCTAAAATGGCAAACTTAAATAGGGTATCTCCATATTTTATAGTTATTAAAATATTGTTTTGGAGGAATTTTTATTGCTGCAGGAAATTCTTACAATACATGGGAGTAAGATGTACAGTATATTAATTATCCATCTCATAGCTATCATGTTACCAGCCTGATGACATCCAGAGAAATACCTAGATGTTAATAGTCATTATTTGGTGGGGTTACTGTGGGATTTTTCTTCTTTATACACTTGAATTTTTTTTCTTTTTAGGGCTACACATGTGGCATATGGAGGTTCCCAGGCTAGGGATGGAATTGAGCTTCAGCTGCTGGTCTACACCACAGCTCATGGAAATGCCAGGTCCTTAACCTACTGAGCGAGGCCAGAGATCAAACCTGCATCCTCATGGATACTAGTTGGGTTCATTACTGCTGAGCCACAATGGGAATTCCCCTACATTTGATATTTTTCAAACTTTCCAGAATGAGCCTATATAATTTCTACAATCAGAAGAAAAATAAGGTTAAAAACTCACACTAGGGAGTTCCTGTTGTGGGTTCGATCCCTGGCCTTGCTCAGTGGGTCAGTGATCCAGCATTGGTGTAGGCTGCACGTGCAGCTTGGATCCCACATTGCTGTGTCTGTGGTGTAGACTGGCAGCTGTAGCTCTGATTCAACCCTTAGCCTGGGAATTTCCATATGTAGCAGGTGAGGCCCTAAAAAAAACACAAACAAAAACCCCCAAAACCTCACATTGACTCCCAGGAACCATTCTTGGGTTTCATAGGAGTTACAATACTTCTCGGTCTTATAACCACAAGGTGGTCCTAGCATTTATCCCTATTACCCTTGTTTTCTCCATTTGCTACTTTTTAAATGGAAGAATACATATTTTCCCTGATTATAGAATTGAATGTGTGCATTTTTCTGAACACCTCAAGGAGTCAGAAGTCCACATCCCATCCTAATAGTCATCATTTTGGCTCTGTGCCTTTGTGCGTTTTGTGTGTCTACACTGTTGTTTCAGTGCTGAACTGTTTAGAGGCCTCTGGTGCCATCTTTCTTCAGGGGTTGTATTTTGTGAGTCACACTCTCTGAAGCACTTTGTGGATAGTTTGAGTTCGCAGATGCTTGCAGGTAAGAGGGAAATGGCTATGTAGAAATCTCGGTTCAGTATATGAAGATGTCTGCTGTGAAATTCCGGACTGGCTCAGATTCTTGTGTGTTGCAGGGCTCCCTCCTGCACCCCCTAAAGAGGCTGAATGAGATTAGGAGCAGGGAGACCTGTGACGGCAACCTGCTGTGCCAGTCCTGCAGTGGCAGGAATGCGGGCTCTCACTTAGTCCCAGTTGGCTTGTACAGCTGGTGACTGGACTTCCTTAGCTTGGCAGTGGGGAAGGTGTTGTGAGGGCCGCTGTGGGGTCCCATTGTCAGCCGGGTGCAGGTCGTCACTGTGAGTGAAAATGCAGCGTCTGTGGAGAGGAAACCAGCTGCACTGGGGAGCAGAGCCTCCATCCTGGGAGACGCTATGCCTCTCTCCAGCAGGGCTGGCTGCAAGTCCCGTTGGCACTATTTCCACCCTCCAAGTAGGGGGTCGCCTTATGGGGATTTCATCCATTGCCTGACCATGTGGGAAGCACTCTGCTTCCATCTACACACCCCCGGCCCCCCAACAGCCTGAGGGTCCACATGGACTTCCAGGTTTCCGGCCCCGAGGACTGCAAACGCATGTTCATCTGCCAGCCAGGGTCCAGTTAGGAAAATGGAAACGGCCAGATGTTTCAGAGATTTAATTCAGGGAACTGATTACAGCTGCCCCCAACCCAGGGTGTGTGGAACAGAACCGGGGGACGATCAGAGCCTCTTGGGCTGTAGACGCAGGAGCCAGGGAGTGAGGCCGGGAAAGCCGAAGAGGCTGGACAGAGTGAGAGGTGGCCATGCTTTTCTTTCACCTGCCAGAAGCCGTGTGAAAGCCAGAGTCTGGGGTTCAGAACTGCGACCGGAACACTTCGTCGTCAGCACCGCATGCACGGAAGAGTGTGTGAGCAGGTGAACCACTGGCAACTGAAGGGGTTGTCGATTCACCTCTGATTGTGGCACTGCTGCCAGCAGGTGTGATCGTCCTTCTTCACTGCCAGGGCCCCAATTTTGTTTGGGTGGCTAGTCCTCCCATCGAGGGGAAAAAAGAGTTCACATCCGGGGTCCAGGCCCACTGCCCTGGCCAGTGCTGGATTTAGAGTGTCATGTGACTGGGCACTGGCTTCACTGTCCACCTGTGTATACAAAGTTGACCGCTTCTCATGTCCAGTCAGGTGTCACTAATTCTGGCTGGTGAGAGTCCCAAGTAAGGGAGCAGGAAGCTACTGCCAGCCCCAAGTACGTGTTCTCACTTACTGTGTTTGTTTAATGTATGTATGTTCTTAGATCTTAATTTGTACCTGAACTTAAATTTATAGCCTGAAAACCTTCCCACTGCACAAGTGCAGGGCTCAGAAAACTGTGTGGCTCAAGTGTGAAGTCAGGTTGCTCCCAACCCGAGCTGTAGCCACGTGAGATGATGTTTTATCAGCACTAAACATCACGACCGTGAATGCAGCCCCTCCTGTGCTCTGAACCAGCAGGGCGAGGACTGTAGTATTGCTTTCAGCCCGGGATACAGACAAGGGGCTGAGATGACGGGAGTGGAAACCACACAGCCCTGGAGGGAGCAGAGCGTGAGCAGTTGTAGAGAACCTGCGACAAATTAGGGACAGTGCAGGGAAGGACGGGGACACTTTGTTCCTTCTTAAAAAAACTTTGCTAATAAGTACGCCTGCTTCATGAGGGGGACCTTTGCTTTCACTCTGAATTGGGTGGGTCCGTCACGTGGGAGGCACGTGTGGGCCTGACCTCTGACCCTGGGGTGGGTGTGAGTCAGAGGGGAAAACTGGGTGTGGTTTTGGCAAGCTGGTTAGTGCTAAGTAGGTTATGTTCTAGTAGCTTTCATCAGTCTAAGATACTTTCAAACACAAAAATCATGATTCTAAGAGAAGAGAAAGGTGCTCAGAGAAAATCACAGATCTTTCTGTGTGTCAGTGGCCCAGAACAAAGAAAGTTCCCTTTTATATGTTCCCTTTTATATGTTCTACCTGAGCGACCCTGATATGAGCAGCCTTTAGTTTATATTCTTAAAGTCACTTATGCTGGACGACGAGTCCTGTGCCCTCAGTTAGATGGGATGGAGGACCGCAGCTCAGGTGAAGGTGGTGCTTTCCCTTTGTCGGAATTGTGTGGGTGAACGTTGCATTTCTGGAAGCAGATAGATGGGCTGGGAAAAGTACTGGATGTCAGAAAACATGGGTGTGAATTCCGGCTCTGAAAACTACCATGTGACCCTGGAAATATCAGTCTGCCTTCACTTCCTCATTTGAAAAGTACCGGTAAAAATTCACAACATCCTCCTTCCCGTTTAATTTTTATTTGGAGAAGTTACTGGTAAACACAATACTACATGTTATAGCCATTTGTTAGCATCTGTTTCTAAAGTATAAGGTCCGTGGAAACATCTGTGTGCCTGCACTATTAATCAGATGATTAATAGCTGAACATGAGATAGAGTATAACAACCTCTGAACAAAGAGCTTATGTTGGTTTAGGTGAAAAACCTAAAGCCAAAATGGCAACCTGAGGACACCAAGTCGGGTTTGCAGCGCCTCCCTAGAGTGCCTGGTAGCTGGTCTGTGGGAGCTGCTTCACCTGTGATAGGGGCTTTGGGTGGGGTTCAGATGAAATACGTAACTTGGTTCTGGAGCAGTAAGACAGACCCTCAATTTGCCAGGGCCAGTGAAGGAAACCCCTGGAGTCTTGTTCAGCAGATTGCTGGAGTCTAACAGAAGTAAAACTCGTGGCACGTTAGATCGGGGTCAAGGCGGTTCAGGTCAGGAAACGTGTTTACGTCTTTTTGCTTTTTAGGGCCGCATGCACAGCGTATGGAAGTTCCCAGGCTAGGAGTTGAACTGGAACTGCAGCTGCCGGCCTACAGCACAGCCACAGCAATACCAGATCCGAGTCATGCCTATTACCTGCACCACAGCTTGGGGCAATGCTGGACCCTTAACCCCTGAGCGAGGCCAGGAATCGAACCTACATCCTCATGGATACTAGTTGGTTCCTTATTCTGAGCCACAACAAGAACTCTAAGAAATGTGTTTACTTTCAAAGCTCCCTGGGGAAGGGATCGTGGAAACTGGCACTGGTTTCCTGGGCTGGGGAGACCAATGTTGAATCATTTTATTTTTTTGTTAATAAGTTTATGCTGTTCCTTGGAAATATTGTTGAGTGCTGTAAAGTTCTCAACCACTGAAGTTTCTCTTTTTATGAGGATATAGAAGAAAACAAGGTAAGTGAAGCAAGGCAAGATGGAAAAAGAATTTGTATGTTGACTTGGGATGTCTTTGGGATAAGAAATACTTAAGAGATTGACATCAGAGGCAGAAAAAAAGGTGTAGTGTTGGAATAAAAAGTAATTTACAGAACAGTATTTCTGCACATCAGAAAATGCTTTTTGTAGGTTAGCTGATATTAAATTAGGACCCTCTACCAGCATTTTCCAGATACCGTTGTGACTTGCCACAAGACCCTACTCTGTCTCTGGCCAGTCTGTGTAAAACTGCCAGTGATTTGTGGACAGGGTCTCCTCAGCTGAAAAGCTGGCTCTCCTGAAATGTCACAGTCTCTGGGGCTGGCAGTGCGTATTACTAAGAGGTCAGGTGACCTGTGCCCTCCAGCCAGGCAGCCAGGAGTGTGCCCCCGCGTCTACAACTCTGTCACGTGATTCGGCTCGGAGCGTGTACCCAGATTCGGTGCCTGCCTGTCTCAGCTCCACCTCACAGGCTGGGATGGTGACTCACCAGTTTGTGGGTTTCCCCAGCTCTAACTGGAAAGGGGCTCCTTGCAGCTCAGTGTTAGCGAGAGGATTCAGCAAGGTGACACACATTGGTAAAGCTGCCATTATTTGTGCCTGTTTCTTCCAGGAGTTACTGATGTTTTCTGTTATCACCATGATATTTGTGATTTGCTAAATGAGTGGCTCTTGAGGCTATGTATTATACCTTTAGTAATGTCAGTGATAAGGCGTTAATGGAAATTTTGCAAATCAGGATATATTTTGAAAAAGCTGTACAGTAAGTGAATCAGAAAAACTTTTTCAAAAGGACTTCAGAAGAAGGCTCTGGACCTAAGACACATCTGTCTCCTATCAAGTATGAGTATAATTTGGTTGTTTGACATGCCCTCCTGCCTGCCTGAGTCTGAGGCCATTTTCTCATCTGTAAAATGGGACTACTACGACCTGCCTGTGGAGAATGTGAAGATTAAGGGAAAAACGTGGCACATGAGAGGCACTTGGTAAGCATTAGAAGCATTTCATCGTGAAGGTAAGTTTATCTCTGCTGATCATTAACAGATATTCTTGCCAGTATTTACAGCACAACTGGAAAATATGAAAAGCAAAGAAAAAGTTTTTATTTTTGATATATAAAACCAGGAACACTTTAATGTGTGTACAACATATTACTTTTTTTTGTCTTTTCTTTTTTTTTATGAAGAAAATTGCAGAAATATAGACCTGGGTAGAAAAATACACTCAGCTGTTCAAAGCAATTTATAACTCCTAGAATTATGAACGATAGCACATAAATCTCACCATAAGCCTTTTTTTCCTTTAAAAAAGCATTCACATTTGTTTAACAAAACATGGTAAGAAATGTAAATTTCCTTCTTGGTAGCACATCTAGTTATTTGACAGACAGGATATTCAATGACCAGCAATAACTTAGCAAAAGAACATTTCTGTAATGATAGTAACTTATTTAGCATTAGAGTTTTTGTTCTATAATACTTGTCTTAGTAAAAAAAACAATTCTGACTCCTGGGGTGCCCAAAAATGCTCGTACAGTTCATTGGAGTGCATGAGTTTTGGGATCCCAGACCTCAAACGGGGCATCTTTGGTCTTCCCTGTACTTAGGGCCAAAACAGACAGTGATCTTGGCATACAAATAACAAAAACAAGGGTGTAGGAGACCACAACTACTTAGTAAAAGCTATTTCTGCCCAATAAATAGTTTCCAAAATAAAAATTATTTGCTTTTCACTTAATTCAAGAAAAATTAAAATGTTTGAGATACACTGTTTTCCATCTGTTATTGCTGTGACATCCACCAAGTCAGGACAGTTATGTCACTGACCAGCAGGGGGTGCTAGACCACAGGAGAAGTAGCTGCATTGTTTCCCAAAGGACAACCCACAAAAATATTTTTACCTGTATGAAAACTTTTTTGGGTCAAAGTTTAGTTTTCAACATATAACATTTTCTCCTTGACACTGTATTAAAACAAAAAATATTTCACATAAAATTTGGATCAAATATGAATAAGCCCTTAGAATTACTAAATATGTAAATATTAATAGACTATCAAAGAAAGAGAAGTGACAATGAATTTAATCTGTGTTAAAGACCTTTACATTCCATGTGACGTTGTTTTAAAAGCAAAGCTAACAGAAGCTATACATCCAAATGACTGTGACCTTTCAAAGGCCTGTGTGGAGATGTGTGATAGGCTTAGTCATCATTTCTGATGGGAACATTTAAACAACTACCCTCAGCATCACAATCCACAGGAAAAGACTGGTTTTTATCTTGGAGTAAATACTGGCTTTCGATTACAGATGGTACTGGTGAGTCTGCCTTCTACTCTGGTGGAGCTGGCTGCTTCCCACAATTAAATTCACTCTCAAAAGTTGAACAGGCCATCAGTGATGGCCTCACAAGGCCGCCCACAGAGCAGAGACCCCTGCCACGGCCACCACAACCACCTCATGTGGGTTCTCTTTTCCCGGGAAGGTTTGAGAGTTCAACACCCGTTTGACTACTTGAGACAGGACTATAAACGATGTGAAATTCTGAAATTCATCCTCTACAGCCATACCTACCTCTATCACAGGTTTGGGTACATTTGCTCTTAAAAACCAGTCTCACTTTCCTGCCACTTTCCATCTTCATAGCCTTCTGGCTATCGGCAGAGTCAGTGCAAGTTGGCAGGAAGCACAATAAAAGCATGAATTAGACTATTTAAAAAGGTAATTTTAAAGCTTCATTTTAAAAAGTATATTTTAAAAATTTTTAAATGAAATCTTTTTCTGCACTCAGATCCTTTCTACCACTTTATAAAGGTGCTGAAACCTGCATCTGGCCTAGTACACATTGTGCATGTGTGTGTATATTTTATGTTCTGTGAAAAAATTCTATAAAAATACAGTATTTCTTTTTCTAGCCATAAGTTGAAATAAAGAGCAGGCTTGTGGGAGAAAAGGGAGGGATAAATAAAAACAAAAAGAAGTGAAGTATACAATTTTTTCTTACTTTAAAATTAGAATAAAAAATTTTAAAGTATCTCCCCTTGGGAAACTGACCTGTCTGGTGCCCAGCCCTACAGCGTGACTGCGGGGCCGTGCTCCTCCACCCCTCCCGGGGGCAGCGTCAGGCTGTGGCGGGTTTCTGACCGGAGGGAGCTGAGCAGCTTGTGTACGCTGCCCTCCCGCCCAGGGCTATGCAGGCTGGAGGCCAGGCTGGCTCCGTTGACCCGGGGGAAGCTGCTGGCTGGCGGCCTGGAGACCTCGAGGACTACATCAGCCTCCTCGTCACTCTCCATGTCATCGGGGGGCAAGTTCTGCAGGACGTGGGCCGCGGGCAGGCTGTGGCGGCTGGCCGTGCTGTCCGAGGACCGGCTGGAGCTGCCGGATGCGCGGCTGCCGCGCACCACGTTGTTCCTCTGGTTGGCTGGCTTGACTGTGACGATGAGGTTGTGGCTGTTGGCGATCATCATGTCTGTGACCTGGTCCAGCGTCTTCCCGGCCACCTCGATCCCGTTTACCTCCAGGACCTCATCGTCCACGGCCAGCAGCCCAGTGCTCTCAGCCAGGCCTCCGGGCACCATGCGGGAGATGAAGATGCCGGGCACTTTCTCCAGCCCCTGTGGGGCCACGCGCACGCTCGTGCCATCGCGGATGTAGAAACCCAGTGGCTTCTGGCAGCCGTGCCGGTACAGCCTCACACGGCGGTGGGTCTCGGGGAGGATGTCCACATCGATGATGGAGGACACCGGACGGAAGTCATGCGGGAGGCCAATGTGCAGGTGCGCCCGCCGGCGAGGGCCGTCCTCCCGCAGGGCCAGTGCGCGCCGCCGCCTGGATAGCGAGCCTGCCCCGAAGCTGCCGTGCTCAGCCTCCTCTGGAAGAGCGCAGAGGCAACGGTCAGAGGACAGACCACGGGGGCAAAGGGGCAGCACCAGACAGCACTGAACACCTGGAGCCTGAGGCTGGCTGTCCAGGTAAATCTCGGCTTTCTGCAGCTTACCTTCCCACCACTTCTCTAATCTGTGATAGGACCCCAGGGACACAGATCAGGTAAAGACTGAAATATATGTCTCACACAGGTGCTTTGGAGTTGAACGTTCCTTTCAGCACACTTCACCTTCTGGGAAAGTCTCAACCTCCAGGATGATATGCAGACACACTGGAGTAACTTCATGACTTGTTTTGCTGAGCCCACAGCAGTCAGCTGAGCTGGACTAACAGTATTCACCAGGCAAACATCTGACACCGAGTTCAAACACAGTCCCCTCCCTAAATTTAGTTCTTTAAAAATCCCCAAACTGACCCCCTGTCACAACCAGGCAATCAACAGAATGAATGAAAGCTTAAGAGAATTAACAGGAGATGGAAGATTTAAAAGTGACTGACTGAATTCTGGGATGATGGTGGAACAGAAGGCATCACGAATACATCCCCATCAGGACAATAACTGCAGGGGCAGAATCTGTCTGATGTAACGATTTTGGAACTTGAGAGTCTGCTGAAGGCTTAACTTCCAGGGGAAGAACTGGATGGCAACTGTGGTTGGTTTTGGTCAGTTTCAACTTTTAGCACAGTAGCAGCTATTTTTCTCCCACCCTAGCACCCAGGAAAGCAGCTGTGCACATGTTTCTGGAGTAGTTTGTGGGACCAGGGTAGGCAAAAAGTACCCTGTCCTCCACACATCAGAGACCTGTGCTCTGCTGCTGACTTACTTCTGATCACAAAGGCACAGACAGAGGTGACTGGCTATTGTCGCTCCCTACATTGTTGCAACCCCATCCTTTCCAGCTAAAGGAATACCCAGGAGAGTTACAGAGCCGGCACCCTTTCTCTCCTTTCATTTTTCATGTTTTCACATTTTGGAAGCCAAACCTTGAAGTCTAGGACATTAAAAACAACTATATATATGGGCAAAGTTAGAAAGTGACTGCACATTCACAAGGAAAGTCTCAGAATGGACCTTAGAAGACCTTGAGTTCATATCTTAATGCTGATACTCAGCAAAGAGACGGTCTACAATAATTAAAAAAAAAAAAAAAACCAAAAGAATAACAACAAAAACCTAGCAAATCCTGCAGAAGGGGTAGAATCTGATTTCCAGAGAGTTAGCATATCATTAAATTAATTTCCAGTGTTTAGCAAGAAATCCACAAGACATGCAAAGAACCAAGAGTATGATCTACTCAAAGGAAAATAACAGAAACTGTCCATAAGACCATCTGGTGGCAGATTTACTAGATAAAAACTTTAATTTTTTTGGCCACATCCATAGTGTGTGGAAGTTCCCAGGCCAGGGACCAAACCCATGCCACAGCAGCAATGCAAGCCACCACAGTGATAACGCCATATCCTTAACCTCTTATGCCACAAGAGAACTCCGGGTTTGTAGACAAAGACTTTAAAACAATGGCCTAAGACCATATGATCAAAAACCTAAAAAGATATGGGGAAAATCAAGACAAAAATGTATGAAATGAAATATCAATAGAGACCTAAAAGGAAACCAAGTAGAAATTCTGGAGCTGAAAGGTACAGTAACTGAAATGAAAAACTCACTAGGGGAGATTCAAAGGCAGATCTGAATGGTAGTAGAAGGAATCAGAAATAAACAAAAAAAATTAAAAGTGAACAGAGCCTAAACAACTGCTGGGATACCGATAAACAAACTGATACGTGCCTTGTGAGAGGCTCAGAAGGAGAAGAGAAAGAAAGGAGTGGAGGGACTATTTGAAGAAATAAGACCTGAAAACTCCCAAACTTTATGAAATGCACAAATATAAACATTCAAACTCGAAGAACTCAAAGAGACGCAAAACAAGTCAATATAATCTCACATGCTCCAGGACACAGGGCAGAGCAGTAATTTGAAAAGAGGCTGAGTCAGACCTACCTGCTGATCTTGGAGAGTCTCCTGGAGAGACAGGAAGCAACTGAAGTTCTCCTGGGGACACAGACACTGTGGCAGCCATTTTGGGGGAACCTGTTCTACCACATGGACACTGGTACTGGCAAGTGCCATTTTGGAATCCTCTCTCTAGGTTGTTAGTATCAGGACCCAGCCCCATCCCTGTACCACAGCCTGTAGGCATCAGTACTGGGAGGCCCCAGGACAAACAACTAGCCAGGCAGGGACACAGCCCCACCCACTGGCAGGCAGGCTACTTTAGGACCCTGTGAGCCCACAGCTGCTCCTGCAGATATCCCTGTCCACTGAAGAGCCTAGGACCTAACATCACATACCAGTGCGCTGGCACTACACTGGAGATCCAAAGAGCCCTGCAGCCAGAGACTGCAGGACCCAGCTCTACCTACCAGTGGACAAATACCAGCCCCAGAACCCTCCTTGGCCCCAGCCTTTACCACCAGCAGAAGACAACAGTCCTAGGACTACTACAGCCCTGCAACTACTACAGCCCTGCAACCATCAGCAGAGTAACACTGGCTCTGGGACACCTGGGTCCTGAAGCCAGAGATTCCAGGACCCAGCTTCACCCACAGGTGGAATGATACCTGCTTTAGGATCCCAAGGGCTCTGCACTGGCACCTTGTTGGGACCTGGCGCCAACAACCAGTGAACTGGAACCAACCAGGGGAACTAGCCCCTGGACCCCAGCCCACTCACCAGAAGGCCAACACTAGCTCAGAGGTACCTTGGAACCTTAAGCCAGCCACCCAGGGATACAGTCCCACTCACTAGCAGGCCAGTACCACCGTTGGGATACCCTAGAACCCACAGCCAGCCATGTAAGGAACAGGGCCCACTCACCAACAGACCAATACCAGGTCCAGGAAGCTTGGTCCTGCAGCCATCCATCCCAGAACCAGCCTCTGCCTAGCACTGAGCACTATAACCAGGACCACTGTGGGTTCCACAGCCAGCCACCTTGTGACCTGGCTCTGCCGACCAGAGGCTAGCAGCCTTTACACAAGGCACGGCCTGGCAAATCTACCAGAATGCCCACAGGAGTCATCCTGCCATAATAGAAGGATGCATGCACCCCACATAGGGGGTACCCCTAGAGCATATACCTCTGGTGACCAGAGGGGAACGCTCTGCAGGGACACATAGGATGTTTCCTTAAAAAAGCCACTTCTCTAAGGTCAAGGAATGTAACCAACATACCAGATGCACAAAAATAAATACAGCAAATTAGGCAAAATAAGGCAACAGAGAAACATGTTCCAAATGGAAAAAACAAAAACAAAAACAAGAAAACAGATGAAGTACTAAGAGAAATGGAGATACGCAATCTAGCCAATAAACATTTCAAGGTAGTGATCAAAAAGATGAATAAAATAACTGAATGAAAAATACACTAGAAGGGAGTTCCTGTCATGGTGCAGCAGTTAACGAATCCGACTAGGAACCATGAGGTTGCGGATTCAATCCCTGGCCTTGCTGAGTGGGTTAACGATAAAGTGTTGCCATAAGCTGTGGCGTAGGTCACAGACGTGGCTCAGATCAGGTGTTTCTGTGGCTGTAGTGTAGGCCAGCAGCTGTAGCTCCGATTCAACCCCTAGCCTGGGAATCTCCATATGCCGTGGGTGCGCCCCCCCCCCAAAAAAAAAATACTAGAAGGAACCATCAGCAGCAGCAGATTAACTGAAACAGAACAGATCAGCACACTGGAAGGCAGAGTACTAGATATCACTGAAGCTGAATAAAGAAAATAAAAAGAATGAAAAGAAGCGGGATTTAGGAGAATTCTGGGACATCAAATGTACTAATGCTTACATTATAGGGATCCCAGAAAGAGAAGAGAGGGAGAAAGGGGCAGAGAGCATAACTGAAAAGATAATAGCTGAGAAACCTGGGAAAGGAAACATATTCAGGTTCAGGAAGTACAGAGAGTCCCAAACAAGATCAATCCGAAGAGGACCATACCAAGACACACTTTAATTAAAATGGAAAAAATTAAGATACTAAGAGAATATTAACTGCAGCAAGGGAAAAGCAAAAAGTTATGTACAAGGGAACACCAATAAAGCTATCAGCTGACTTTTCAGCAAAAACTCTGCAAGCCAGAAGGGAGTGCCACAAAATATTTAAAGTGATGCAAGGGAAAAACCTACAGCCAAGAATACTCTGCTTGGCAAGGCTGTAATTCAGATTTGATGGAGAGATCAGAACTTTTACAGACAAGCAAAAGCTACAAGAATTTGGCACCATCAAATCAGCTTTACAACAAATGTTAAAAGGACTTCTTTAAGCAAAGAAGAAAAGGCCACAGGTAGAAACATGAAAACTATGAAAGGAAAAAGCTCATCAGTAAAGGCAAATATATAGTAAAGATAGTAAACGTATGTACCTAGGTGGTAGGAAGGTTAAAGACAAAAGTAGTAAAATCACCTATATCTACAACAAGTGGTTAAGGGATACAAAGCCAAAAAGTAAAATATAATGTCAAAGCCAGTAATTGTGGGTGGAGGGGAATAAAAATACAGGATTATTAAAATGTGTTTGAATTTAAGAGGTCAGCAACTTAATCATATACATATGATTATTATACATATATAACATATATATTCCTCATGGTAACCACAAACCAAAAATCTATAACAGATCACACACACAAAAGAGAAATGTCTCCAAATATAACACTAAAGATGGTCATCAATTCACAAGACAAGAAAACAAAAGAAGGATCAAAAAATTTTACAAAACTAATAACTGAAATGGCAATAAGTACATACCTATCAATTATTTAAATGTAAATGAAACATTTAAATTAAAGGATATAGATTGGCTGAATGGATACAAAAACAAGAGCCATATATATCCACCTATCAGAGACTGATTTCAAATCTAAAGACACATATAGATTGAAAGGGGGTGGAAAAAGTTAGTCCATGCAAATGGAAATGAAAAAGAAAATGGTAATACTTTTGTCAGACAGAATAGACTTTAAAACAAAGACTGTAACAAGAATCAAAGAAGGACATAACATAATGATCAAGGTATCATCTGCAAAAAAGAACAATTATAGAGGAGTACCTAAATACATAAAGTGAATATTAACAAACATAAAGGTAGAAATTGACAGTAACACAATACTAGGTAGGGAAATAAAACACCACACTTACATCAATGGATAGATCACATTAGACTAGACAGATATATGCATAAATACATATCTACATATATACATACATAAATACATATATGCACACATTCTTTTCAAGTTCCTGTGGAACATTTTTCAGGATAGATCACATGCTGGGCTACAAAATAAGTCCATTTAAGAAAACTGAAACCATATCAAGCATTTTTCCAATTATAATGCTATGGGACTAGGAAATCGACTATAAGGAAAAAACTGCAAAAAATCCCACAAATATGTGGAGGCTAAACAATATGCTATTAAACCAATGGATCACTGAGGAAGTCAAAGAAGAAATTAAAAAATATCTAGAGACAAAAGTGAAAACACAATATCCAAAATCTATGGGATGCAGCAAACACAGGTTTAAAAAAGGAAGTTGACAGGGATACAAGCCTACCTCTGGAAACAAGGGAAAAAATCAAATAACTTAACCTTATACCTAAAGGAACAAGGAAAAGAAGAACAAATAAAAGCCAAAGTTAGTAGGAGAAAAGAAATGGTTAAGATCAGCAGAGATAAATGAAATAGGGACTTAAAAAAATAGAAAAGATCAATGAAACTAAGAGTGGACTCTTTGAAAATAAAATTGATAAACGTTTATCAAGACTCACTGAGGAAAAGAGAGAGGACCCAAATCAATAAAATCAGAGATGAAAAAGAAGTTACAACTCACAGCCCCAAAATACAAAGGATCATAAAGAGATTATTATGAACAATGATAGGCCAATAAAATGGACAACCAAGAAAAAGTGGACAGGTTCCAAAAACTGCCATTTTTGAGGACTGAACCAAGAAATAGAAAACATGAACAGACCAATTACTAGTAATTAAAATGTTGTTTTCTCGATAACTGATTTAAACAGAAGTCCAGGTCCAGATGGCTTCACTGATGAATTCTACCAAATATTTGGAGAATAGTTAACACCTATGATTCCCAAATGATTCCAAAAAATTGCAGAGGAAGGAACACTTCCAAACTTATCCTGGAAGACCAGCATCACCCTGATACCAAAACCAAAGCTCTCAAACAGAAAAGAAAATTATGGGACAATATCACTGATAAATACAGGCATAAAACTTCTCAGCAAAATATTAGCAAACCGAAAGCAACAATATATTAAAAGGATCATACACTATGATCAAATGGGACTCATCCTAGGGATTCAAAGGTGATTAACACCCCCAAATCAATCAGTGTGATACGCCACATTAACAAAATGAAGAATAAAAACCACATGATCATCGCAATAGATGCAGAAAAAGCTTTTGACAACATTCAGCATTCGTTTATAACAAAAACCCTCAACAATGGGTATAGTTGATTATACCTCAACATAATGAAGGTCATATAGGATAAGCCCACAGCTAACATCATACTCAATGGTGGAAAGCTCAGAGTATTTCCTCTAAGATTAGGAGCAAGACAAGATTGCCCACTCTTGCCACTTATATTCAACATAGTACTGGATGTTCTAACCAAAGCAATCAGATGAGAAAAATAAAAGGAATCCAAATTGGAAAGGAAGAAGTAAAACTGTTACTATTTACAGGTGATATGATACCATACATAGAAAATCCCAAAGAAGCCACCAAAAAACTATGAGAACTCCTCAGTGAATCTAGAAAAGTTGCAGGGCACAAGATTAATAAACAGAAACCTGCTGCATTGCTATACACTAACAATGAACTATCAGAGAAATTAAGCAAACAATCCCATTTACAGTTGCATCAAAAATAATGAAATACATAAGGAGAAATCTAACTAAGGGGGTAAAAGACCTGTGCTTGGAAAACTAGAAGACACTAATGAAAGAAACTGAAGATGATACAAACAGAAGAAAACATATACTGTGTTATGGATTGATAGAATTAATATTGTTAAAACTACTGTAATGTCCAAGGCAATGTACAGATTCAATGCCATCTCTATTAAATACCAATGGCATTTTTCACAGATCTAGGATAAATAATTAAAAATACGTATGAAAACACAAAAGACCCCCAATAGTCAAAACAATCTTTAGAAAGAACAGGGCTGGAGGAATCAAGCTTCTGTCCTTCAGACTATACTACAAAGATACAGTAATCAAAAGAGTGTGGTACTGGCACAAAAACACATAGATCAATGGAACAGAATAGAGAGCCCAGAAAGAAATCCACACACTTATGGTTAATCTACAGCAACGGCAAGAATACACATTGGAGAAAAGACAGTCTCTTCAATAGGTGATACTGGGAAAACTGGACAGCTACACATAAAAGAATGAAATTAGAACATTTTCTCACACTATATACAAAAATAAACTCAAAATGGATTTAAGGGCAGAAACCATAAAACTCTGGATGAAAATATAGGCAGAACACTCCTGGACGTAAACTGTAGCAATAATTTTTTAGATCTGTCCCCTAAGGCAAAGGAAACAAAAGCAAAAACAAAGAAATGAGACCTCATTAATCTTAAAAGCTTTTGCACAGCCTAGGAAACTGTTGACAAAAAGACAACTTACTGAATGGGATAAATTTTTGCAAATGATATGACTGTCAATGGGGTGATATCATATGTATGTGTGTATGTGTGTATATATATATATATATATATATATACATATATATATATACACACACACACATACACACATACAGTTGAAACAACTCAATATGAAAAAGACAAAAACTTGATTTAAAAATGGGCATATGACCTGAGAAGGCATTTTCCAAAGAACACATACAGTTGGCCAACAAGCACATGAAAAATGCTCAACATCACTAACCCTCAGAAAAATGCAAATTGAAAGCACAATGAGATAATACTTCACACCCAGACAGAATGGCTATCATTAAAAGAACCACAAATAACATAACCAGAACTACCTTGTGATCCAGCAATTGAATTCCTGGGCATATGTCCCAAGAAAACAAAAAATTAACTGGAAAAGATACATGCATCCCAATGTTCACAGCAGCATTATTTACAGTAGTCAAGATATGAAGCAACCTAAGTGTACATCAACAGATGAATGGATAAAAAAAGATCTGGAGTGTGTGTATAGTATATGAATATAATAGAATATTATGCAGCCTTAAAAAAAGAATGAAAATTTGCCATTTGTAACCACATGGATGTAGAGAATATTATATTTGGCAAAATAAGTAAGATAGAGAAGGGCAAATACCGTATGTTATCACTTTATGTGGAATTTAAGAACAAATTAATGTTTGTAGTGAGGAGGTAGAAGGGGCAAGAGGGTTAGGGAACTAAGAGGTACAAACTACTATGTATAAAATAAATAAGCTACAAGGATATATTGTCCAGCACAGGGAAAATATTCAATATTCTATAATAACTTTAAATGGGAGTTCCTGTTGTGGCTCAGCGGAAATGAATCTGACTAGTACTCATGAGGATACAGGTTCGATCCCTGGCCTCGCTCAGTAGGTTAAGGATCCAGCGTTGCCATGAGCTGTGGTGTAGGTCTCAGATGTGGCTTGGATCTGGCGTTGTGGCTGTGGCGTAGGCCAGCAGCTACAGCTCCGATTTGACCCCTAGCCTGGGAACCTCCATATGCTGCAGGGGCGGCCCTAAAAAGAAAAAAAATAACTTTAAATGGAGTATAACCTATAACCATTTTGAATTACTCTTCTGTATACCTGAAACTAATATAATATTGTAAATCATGTATATCTTAATAAAAAACATTTATACATGAACGGAGCAAAAACTGATAGAATTCAAGGGAGAAAGAAACAGTTCTAAAACAGTACCCCATTGCTAATAGTGGATATAATGACTGGAAAGAAGTAAGCAAACAGGACTTATACAATAAACCAAGTAGACCTAACACACACACAGACACATACACACACAGGACATTCCACCCCAAAGCACACATAGTCTTCTCAGGTACACATGGGACTTCTTCCAGGACAGACCATGTATTTGGCCACAAGTTAATTCTCAGTAAATGGAATAAGACGGCACAAAAAGTATCTTCTCTGATAATAAGAGGATGAAATTAGAAATCAGTTAACATAAAGAAAACTGAAAAATTCATAAAAATGTGTAATAAACAACACACTTTTAAACAAGGAATAGATCAAAGAAATCACAAGAGAAATTAGAAAATACTTAGTAATGAATGAAAATGAAAACACAGCATAGCAAAATTTATGGGACACAGCGAAAGCAGCGCTAAGGAGAAAATTTATAGTTATGTGCTTGCCTTAAAAACCAAGAGATCTTGGAGTTCCCATTGTGATGCAGAACGAATCTGACTAGGAACCATGAGGTTGCGGGTTCGATCCCTGGCCTGGTTCCCTGGCTTACATTGCCATGAGCTGTGGTGTAGGTCACAGATGTGGCTCGGATCTGGTGTTGCTGTGGCTGTGGTGTAGGCCAGCGGCTACAGCTCCGATTTGTCTCCTAGCCTGGGAACCTCCATATGCCACAGGTGGGGCCCTAAAAAGACAAAAAAAAAGCCCCCCAAAACAAACAAAAAACAACAACAACAACAACAAAACCCAAGCGATCTCAAATCAACAACCTAACTTTACAACTTGTGGAACTAGAAAAATAAGGGCAAAATAAACCCAAAGCTAGCAGAAGGAAGGAAATAATAAAGGTTAGAGAGCAGAGATAAATGAAACAGAACAAAAACAAGAGAAAATCAATAAAACAAAAAGGTTATTCTTCAAAAAGATTGAACAAAATCAAGAAACCTTTAGCTAGATAAACTAAGAAAAAAAAGAGATGACTCAAATTAGTAAAATGAGAAATGACTTGGGCACATTATAACCATTTCTACAGGAATAAAATGGACTAAGAGTACCATGAATAACTGCACAGCAAAAAACTGGGTAACCTGTATGAAGTGGACAAGTTCCTAGAAACACAATCTACCAAGACTAGATTATGAAGAAGTGGGAAATCTGAATAGACCTATAAGTAGTAAGGAGATTAAACCAATAATCAAAATTCTCCCCATCAAGAAAAGCCCTAGGATTTTTTGTTGTTGTTGCTGTCTTTTTAGAGCCGCACCCAGGGCATATGGAAGTTCCCAGCCTAGGAGTGGAATCGGAGCTCTTGGCATACACCACAGCCACAGCAGTGCTGGATTAGAGCCGCGTCTGTGACCTACACCACAGCCACAGCAACGCCAGGTCCTTAACCCACTGAGTGATGCCAGGGCCGGAACCCACATCCTCATGGATCTAGTCGGGTTCATTAACTGCTGAGCCATGACAAGAATTCCCAAAAGCCCTAGATTTGATTATCTTGTGGCGAACTCTGTCAAATATTTAAAGAACACCCAATCCTTCTCGAACTTTTCCCCTAAATTGAAGAGGTAAACCTTTCCACCTCATTCTACAGGCGTGACAAAGCCAGACAAACACACCAGAAGGAACGAAAACCACAGACCCATGTCCCTTATGAGCATTCTTGGCATTTCCAGGAGCAAAG
>PVHT020000065.1:384726-429207 GCA_004024745.2 Catagonus wagneri
CGTCCTCCAGCCCAGCTCACCTGAGAGGCAGCCTTCCCCCGCAGCAGTGGTTGGGTTTCGAGGGGCAGCCCAAGCGCAGTGGGGCAGTGGGCGCTGGAGGTGGGGGCGGTGAGGTCACCGGGGACTCGGGCTGCAGGGAAGCGCAGCAGGCTCCAGCAACGGCAAGTGTGAGTGGGGCTTCTGCCTCTGAGGATGGGGTGAGCGCCCACCTGCCGCCCTGCTCTGCTGTTCACTTGGAGCCCTGAGGTCACACATCCTCAAGACGACACCCCACCGAGGGTGATGAGAAGACAGCCCGTACCTGGGCCCCAGGAATGACTCAATGTCCAGTCCTGGCTCTTCTGTTACCTCGCAGCTCCGGACTTGAGGTCACTGCCGGGAACAGCAACACACCCCGATAAAACTGGCTTTTTCCACCCAAAGGACCAGAAAGGGGCAGCCTGAAGAGACAGACCGCCCAGTCCACCCCCCCGCCGGACTGCAAGTCTGAGGGGGGAGGTGCCCCTCGCTTCCCACCTGCACTGAAGAAGCCCCCTGGGTTAGTGGAGTCTGGACGTCCTCCCAGCGCAGGTAGGTGTCAGACCAGGACCGCCAGGCTCAGCGGGAAGCTCAAGCAAATGTCACAGTGCAGGAAGGTTCAAGTAGGGGACAGAAGAGGGACCCCACAGACAATCTGAAAAGAAAGCCCGGAAGGTGTATTGACGTCAGATAACGTCCACCTCCTGCAAAGGGTCATAGAGACCACACAACACCAGGCAGTCACTGAGAGAGCCCCAGCGTGCCACCATGGAGCCACACAATAAGGAGAAGCGAAACACCCTAGAAACCCTCTTGACACCTGCAATGCCCCTTCATGCCAAGGCCCAACTCCCGCCATGCGTGTTCTCCCTTCTCTGGAATCCAGACCCTTCAGACTTGAAGCATATTCCCTCTGTGCTGTGTTCTTTTCTTTTCTAAAGGGTGAAAGCTTTTAACTTTCCTGTTGGAGTGTTTTTTGAAGGGTCCGTACTGTTCCTACTAGTGTGGTGGGTGAGCGTTCTATTTAGGGTAGGAGCTCAGAACCGCTGGTGCTGGGCCTCCCTGGGGCCCCAGCAGGACGGTGTGAGGAGCCTTGCTGATGCACAGATGACAATATGAAAACCCCAGCCAACTTCTTGTTAATAAATGTTTTTAATGGCATTAAATTACTAACCTCTAGGAAGTTGCCAGAAAACATCATCATTTATCATTGCTGCTTATTTCCTGAGTGACAAAGCTACCACTGTCACCATCTGGACATTTGTGTAAACAAGTGCTGTGACTCTTTGGCTTGTATTTCTCCTTTGAAATGAAGGCAGGCACGCCGGCAGTGCTGCCCACACAATACAGCCTTGCTCCTAGAGATTGCACAGGCAGGCGGGCATAAAGACCACACGCCACCCCAAGCATCTCTCTGTGTCCCTTCCCCCAGGGACCCAGCCCAAACAAAACAAGCCCAGAGGCGGGACCGCAGGGTCTCCCACAACAGTGTTGGCCCTCGTTCGTCTGGGGGCACCTGTGTGTGGGCACTCCTGACCTGACCGGCCCGCCCGGCCTGTGGGCATCAGGAGGACTCCTCGTCCTGGTGGGATGTTCTGGAATGAGATTTTTTTGAGAAGGGCGGAAAAGCTGGCAGGAAGGCCCTGGCACTGTGCCTCTCAGTCTGGACAAATTATTAGTGTCTTCAGGGCTTGAAGCTGTGGCTGGTGCTCTCAGTCACTGGCAAAAAGGTAGTTCAGGAAGATTTTCCAGTTTGTTATTAACTGTTTATTGTATTTACCTAACCATAAATCAGAAAGTTCCTATAACAAAAAGTAGCCTGGAAACAGACTCCCAGACAGAGAGAACAGACTTGTGGTTGCCAAGGGGTCTGGGGTTTGGGGGATGGATTGGGAGATTGGGGTTAGCAGATGTAAACCATGACCTTTAGAATGGATAAACAACAGGGTCCTACTGTACAGCACAGGGAGCTATGGTCAATATCCTGTGATAAACCATAATGGAAAAGAATATGAAAAATTATATATATATGTAAAACTAAATCACTTTGCTGTATAGCAGAAATTAACAAATGTTGTAAATCAACTATACTTCAATAAAATACATTTAAAAATGGCTAAGATGGTAAATTAAAAAAAAACAAAAGTAGCTCTCACTTTCAAATAAAAGACAATTTTTTTTTTTGTTCCAAACACTATTAATTCCATCCAGAAAGCAAATCAGCAGGGAGGTGGCAGTTTCTGAGTTCCTGACATTTTTGTGCACAATTTTTGTTTTCCTTGAACAACATGTTATTATACCCTGTGGTTTTTCAACATTAAGACTAGTAATCTGTTTTAGGGAGTTCCCGTCATGGCTCAGCAGTTAACGAACCTGACTAGCATCCATGAGGACACAGGTTTGATCCTTGGCCTCACTTAATGGGTCAAGGATCTGGCGTTGCCGTGAGCTGTGGTGTAGGTTGAAGATGAGGCTTGGATCTGGCATAGCTGTGGCTGTGGCGTAGGCTGGCAGCTATAGCTCCTGTTAGAACCCTAGCCTGGGAACCTCCATATGCCACGGGTGAGGCCCTAAAAAGAAAAAAAAAAGGAAAAAAGAAAAAAAAAGGTAATAAAATACTCAAGCTGAACCAGATAAAAATGAAACTGAGTTTTGGTATTAATTATCAAACTGAATTCACACACCTACACATACCACCCTCCTCCTTTAGAATCTAAAGAGTTCAGTGAGTACACTGTAAGCAATTAATGACAACCTCCGCATTCAGGGCAAGACCTCCCTGTTCAGGGCAGGGCCTGAAACCACACTTCCATCACGAGCTTGAATTAGTTGCCAGATGAGAAAACATACAACTGCTCAGTGGTAGCTTATTATTTACAAACAAAACAGTATTTTCAACTTTCTGCTAAATGTCCTTAGTAGAGATCATCACACAAGAGGGGAGAAACTTGCACATTTCAGCATATTCCTGCTTCTTACATCTAAAGTGATGACTATAAGCACCTTCCCACCTTCTCAGTGACCTCACTGAAGCAGAGCGTGAGGTCAGGGCTGCAGGTCCGTGGCAGGCAGCCGCCCTGTGGGTCCTGACTACACAGAGGCCAGACTGGGACCCAGCGGCAGCATCTTCATACCTTTCCCCATCACCCGGGAGGAGGCCTGCTCACCGATGAAGATGGTGCAGAGAGGGAGCCTGGGGGCTGACCTGGTCCCCTCTGTACCACGTGGCCTCCTCTCTCTGAGCCTCTGCCTACGAACACCGTAAAGCATGACCCCGATCATGCTGGCTGAAACCCAGTCCTGTGTGTCTAGCTGCCCTGGTTTATCTGGTCATATCTCTGTGGGAGTTTCAGCAGATCTAAAGGGGCCCAAGGTGCCATACTGGGTGCTCAGTCCTTTCCAATGAAGGCCGGTCAGTCAAAGTGGGCAGCTGTACCTGGGGTCTCTTGGGTGTCATGGAGCAGAGGACACGTGTTGTGGGGTCTCTGCTGTGGCTGCTGGGAAACACACACGTGTGAAAACACATGGAAGCACAAGGACAGGACATGGGGGTGCTGGGGACATGGCAGTGAGTCTGGGTCCAGAGGCCTGAGAGGTGCTTCGTGGAGCGGGGGTGGGGATCCAGAAAGGCCTGGGGGAGGTGGGTCCTGAATGAAGACTTCGCCACGTTCTGGGTGGTGGGAGAGGGTGACTGGAGAGAAGGGTGACTCTGTCCTTCTGCGAGGTGTCCAGTGTAGACCCCTCATGGGAGGGAAGCGTCTCATTCCCTGAAACCACGTTGTACTGGTCAGGGTCCCCCAGAGAAACAGAACCAAGAGGGTGTGTGTGTGTAGGTAAGCAGAGCGAGCGATTTCTTACACACTGGCTCAGGTTAACCGTGGGGACCGAGAAGTTCCATGATCCAAGCTGAAGCCCCAGGAAAGCGGTGGTGAACTGGCAGCTTGACGTCCAAGGCAAGAGAACGGTACCCAGACCAGGAAAGCGGGGGAATCGTCCCTCCTCGACCTGCTGTTCCGTCCAGGCCTCACGGGGTTGGATGGGGCCCCCCCCCACTTCACTCTGCTGATCCCAATGCTCATCTTCTGGAAACACCCGGAAATGCTCACTCTCTGGACACCTGCGTCTGGGTCAGGTTGGCACATACAGTTAGCTGTGGAGGTTTCCTTCAGGCTCAGGGACTCCCATCCTCCTTCTCGGGGTGTGGCTGGTCTGGGACTCCCAGTGAGAGGTGAGGAGGTCTGGAACGTGACCCGGGGTGTGTGTGTCTGGGTTCGAGGCCCTGCTTCTCAGGTGGACTGAGCTGGGACTCGGGCTCTGGCGTGCAGCCTGCGAGCCGGGGGCAACCGATGGCTAGGGGATACCTGCACCTGACAAGCGGCTATTTATTGAAAGGTTAATCGCTTCAATTCCCTTTCCGGCGCCCACGGGCCGGGCCATGTGCGGGTTCAAACCATCCTTCCACTTCCTGACCAGTCGCAGCAAAAGCGTTGAAAGCCTGGGCTCCTCTTGGCCTGGGTGTGGGTGCCACCACCAGCAACCACGTGGTTCAGGCCACAACCATTCTTCAACTGCTGTCACACATGGACTCTATTTATCAAAAATTCTCCACTATCGCAAAAACAAGGATGTCCCATTCCTAAGGTTGCAACTTTGGTTCCTAAAATACCTTTTTTTTTTTGGTCTTTTGTCATTTTAGGGCCGCACCCGTGGCATATGGAGGCCAGGGGTCGAATCGGAGCTGTAGCCGCCAGCCTACACCACAGCCACAGCAACCCAGGATCTGAGCCACATCTGCGACCCACACCACAGCTCATGGCAACGCCAGATCCTTAACCCACTGAGCGATGCCAGGGATCAAAGCCGCAACCTCATGGTTCCTAGTCGGATTCATTAACCACTGAGCCACGATGGTAACTCCTAAAATACCTTTTTATAACAACAGAATTGTCACAGCTTCTCTGTCAAGCAATATATTAAATCTTTTGTTTTCCACAAAACAACTAAGGGAGGCCCATATTTTTCAGGCAAATGTCCACCACCCTTTCCTCCAATTTTGTTACCCATTTCTATTCAAATTAAATTACATTTGCTCCTCTATTCCTATTTTCGGACATTCTCAACAAGAGAGAAGTCACAAGCTAGTGCATGAAGGTGGGCGTGGGGTCCAGCTGACAGGCGGGTTTACCGGCTCAGACATGTCACACCCTGTCACACACCTACGTGACAGGAGGGAAATCTTTTACAAGGAAATGCTCCTCAGAGCGTTCCAGTCTGAGAACTCGCCTCAGCTCTGCAGCCGGAGGGACACGGACCCGTCGCCTTCCAGCGAGGGCTTCCTTCCAGGCCTGAAGGTCAGGACGGCCAAGCACCTGCTGTGCCCGAGTCGCCACGGGGATATGGCTGGGGCAGGGTGTAGGTCAGGGGGCTCACAGCTGTCCCCTGGGTTAGACCACGTCCCCGCGGGTGGTAAAGGAACTATGGTTCCTGATAAAACGCTTAGGAATAAACATTTTACAGCATTTTAACATTTTAACAGCAGATAGCAGTTGCTGTGATGTGAACGAGAGGACAAAAATAAGAACTGCTCCCTGTTGTCACCAGCTGCCAGCAAGGCGTCACCTTCTACATGTGGATGGAACTCCCGGGGCCGGGACGCGAGGATGCAGGTAGACGGGGTCATGCCTCCTAGTCAGGACGACCTGTCGGACATGAGAGTGGAGACGGGGGCAGGAGCCGGGCAGAGTGTGAGGGTCCTGGGGCAGCACGTGGAGAAGGGGGCCTTCTGTCTGAAGTGCCTCCGGGCACCAGCTCAGGGGCTGGCCTCATGGAGGAGGAGGGAGACTTATGCTGGGAAATGTGGGCGCACAGGTCAGCTGCGGGGGCGGGGGGCACTGAGAAGACTGGGAGGCTCAGAGGATGGGTTGTGCGGGCCCTGAGGACAGACGGAGCTTCAGCAGGAGGAAAGTTGTGGGGGGCTGTGAGCAGAGGGAGAGGGAGGCAGCAAGGAGCCCACATGGCTGGAGAAGGTGCTGAAGCCCTGGGCAGCCCCACTGGCTCTCGGCCTTTTTGCTTCAGAGGCCGTGGGACCCGGTGGGTACCTATCTTATGCCAGTTTGGGGGCAGACTCTTGGCAGTCCACCTTGGAAAATAGACAAAGTTATCTAAAAGTAACTTAAAATTTTTGAAATTTGAAACTTTTACATTTGGAAAATGCAGGATCATGCAGGACATCCACGGTTATTTCCCATGTTATAAAAGTGTTAACTTGTCGATGGATAATGTTCCCTGTCAAGCCAACTGCTTTTTGGCAATTCTCTAGAAACTTGATATTAACTTGAAAATGTACTTAAAAATAATTTAAAAAAATTTAACATCCAGAAAACTAGTAAAAATACTTTACGAAAATCTCAGATCCCTATCAAATTACCCATGACATTTTTCACAAAATTAGAATAAACAATCCAAAAATTTACATGGAACCACAAAACACCCAGAATTGCCAAAGCATCCTGAGGGGGGAAAACCAAGTAGGAGGCATAACTCTCCCAGACTTCAGGCAATATTACAATGTTACAGTATTCAAGATGTGTGGAACTGGTACAGAAACAGACATACAAACCAATGGAACAGAACAGAGAACCCAGGAATAAGCCCAGACCCGTATGGTCAATTAATCTTCAACAAAGGAGTCCAGAATATAAAGTGGAAAAAAGACAGTCTTTTCAGCAAGTGATGCTGGGAAAACTGGACAGCCACATGTAAATCAATGAAACTGGAACACGCCCTCACACTATGCGCAAAAATAAACTCAAAATGGCTTAAAGACTTAAACATAAGACAAGACACCATCAAACCCCTAGAGGAGAACATAGGCAAAACATTCTCTGACATCAAATGTTTTCTTAGATCAGCCTCCAAAGCAACAGAAATAAAAGCCAAAATAAACCAGTGGAAACTAATCAAACTGAAAAGCTTTTGCACAGCACAGGAAATCATTAAAAAACCAAAAAGACAACCTACAGAATAAAATAGTTTCAAACAATGCAACTGACAGGGGCTTAATTTCTAAAATATACAAACAACTTACACAACTCAACAGCAAAAAACCCAACAACCCAATTGAAAAATGGTCAAAAGACTTGAATAGATATTTCTCCAAAGATATACAGATGGCCAACAGGCACATGAAACAAGGCTCAGTATCACTGATTATTACAGAAATGCAAATCAAAACTACTATGAAGTACCACTTACACCTGTCAGAATGGCCATCATTAACAAATCAACAAATAAATGCTGGAGAGGGCGTGGAGAAAATGGTACCCTCCTACACTGTTGGTGGGAACACAAATTGGTACAACCACTATGGAAAACAGTATGGAAGTACCTCAGAAAACTAAATATAGAACTACCATATGACCCAGCAATCCCCCTCTTGGGCATATATCTGTACAAAACTTTCCTTGAAAAAGATACATGCACCCGTATGTTCACTGCAGCACAATTCACAATAGCTAAGACATGGAAACAACTGAAATGTCCATTGATGGATGAATGGATTAGGAAGATGTGGTACATATATATAACGGAATACTACTCAGCCAAATAAAAGAACAAAACAATACCGTTTGCAGAAACATGGATGGAACTAGAGACTTTCATATTAAGTGAAGTCAGAAAGAGAAAGACAAATACCATACGGTATCACCTATATCTGGAATCTAATACACAGCACAAATGAACTTTTCCACAGAAAAGAAACTCATGGACTTGGAGAATAGACTTGTGATTGCCAAGGGGGAGGCTGTGGGCTGGACTGGGAGTCTGGGGTTAAGAGATGCAAACTTTGCGTTTGGAGTGGATAAGCAATGAGATCCTGCTGTATAGCACTGGCAACTATATCCAGTCACTTGTGATGGAACATGATGGAGGACAATGTGAGAAAAAGAATATATACATATGTGTATATATATATATGTATATGTATATATATATGTATGTATATCTATGACTGAGTCACTTTGCTGTACAGTAGAGATTGACAGAACACTGTAAATCAACTATAAAGGAACAAATGAAAAAATAAAAAAAAAATCTCAGAGGTCATAAAGATTAGCAACCCCCCCCACGACCAAAATTCCAAACCATCTATTATGAATAGGAAAAACTGCTTTAACATATAAGGAAACATATAAAACAACTTATTCCCTTAGTATAAGTAAACATTTTATTGTTTGGATGTCAACAAATTGACTTTAAAGTTTATGCAGAAAGGCAAAGGACTCAGAGCAGCCAATGAAATTTTGAAGGAGAAGGTTCTTACAGCTGGAGTAATGACACTCCCTGACTTCAAGACTTCCCATAAAGTAAGACAGTGTGGTACTGGGGAGGCAACAGAGAAGCAGATCAATGGAACAGAACTGAGAGCTCAGAAACCGACCTACGCGAACAGAGTCAACTGGTCTTTGACAGAGAAGGAAAGGTGACTCAGTGGACAGTCTCTCTGACAAATGGTGTGCGAACAGTTGGATGTCCACACGCAGAAAGTGAATCTAGACCCAGACCTCACATTCCTCACAAAACTAACTCAAAATGCCCATAGGCCTAACCGTGAAATGTGAAACCATAAAACTCCTAGAAGACAACAGCGGAGGAAATCTATGTGACCTTGCATTGGCATCAAGTTTTTAAATACAACACCAAAAGCATGATCCATGAAAGAAAAAAAAAGATGCGTAAATGGGACTTTGTTAAAATAAAATCTTCTGTGAAAGACACGGTTAAGAAAATGGAAAAAAAAAGCTACACACAAATCCAGGAGAAAATATTTTCAAAACACAGATCTGATAAAGGACTTGAATCTAAAGTACATAAAGAAATCTGAAAACAAAACAGTAAGAAAACAACCTAATTTAAAAATGGGCAAAAGGGGAGTTCCCATGGTGGCTCAGCAGTTAACAAACCCGACTAGTATCCGTGAGGATGCGGGTTCGATCCCTGGGCTCGCTCAGTGGGTTAAGGATCCTGTGTTACTGTGAGCTGTGGTGTAGGTCGCAGATCCAGCTCTGATTGGACCCCTGGCCTGGGAAGCTCCACATGTTGCAGGCGCAGCTCTAAAAAGACAACAACAACAACAACAAAAGACAAAAGTGGGCAAAAGGGGTGAACAGACACCTTGCCAAGGAAGATATACAGATGGCAAATAAGCATATGAAAAGCTACTTCACATCACTACATTAGGGAAATGCTGACGGGGGCGGGTGCAGGGCCAGGAAGGAGCTGCCTGTGCTCCTGGCAACCGCAGGCCCTGCTGCACCAGCACAGACGCCTCAAGGGTGTCCCTTTGGTCACGGAACCCCACCACGTCATTTCACTTTTAAGGACAGGAGCTGACCGGGAAGTCAAAGAAAGTTTGAACTTTACAGAGTAACTTGCTTGCTGAATTAATATATCAAGGGGTTTAACTGTAAAATATTTGCCATTTGACTCCTGGCAACCCATTCACTCAGGTCACAGAGTTATTGAGAGTTTGCCGAGGCACAGGGGAAAGTGGCCCTGCCCTCAGTCCTTCAGGGTCAGGCGCTCTCCACGTGGTTCCTGCCCTCGTGAGGCGGACGGGACAGCCGAGATAAGGGCCCGAGGAAGCAGTGGACAGGATGCAGTGGCAGAGAACGAATCACCAAGGGGCTCCACAGACCCTGTGGCCAGGGAAGGCCTCTCGTGGGGAGACCAGGAGAGCAGGCCTGTCGCTTTACTTAGAAAAGCCTGGGGTCTGGCTAGGCAGCCTCCTAACTTCAGCTTCCCCCTTCCCCCCGGCGCAGCGCAGTGCTTCTTCCTGCCTTTTTTTCCTTGAAGCAACTTCAGGGCCTAACCCACGGCCAGCTCCACGCGACACTTGGCTCTTTGTGCCTGCGTGGGCCTTCCCAGGCCTCACCTGGGGACACACACATCACGGTCTCTCCCCTGCCATCAGGACCAGGCCATGGGTGGGGTTGAAAAGAGGCCCAGGAAACAGCGAGGGTTATCATTCTTGCCATTTATTCCGCAGAAGCAGGGCCTCCTGGAGACCTGCCCCTAACAGGACGGCTCTTCCTCTGCGGTTCTGCTGATCTGAGCAGCCAGCATCGCAGAAGGAAGAACAGGGAACAGGGCTTTTGGTTGGTGCCCGAGCTGATCTGCCCTGCGCTTTAGGAGAGCTTCGCCCACTGACGGAGGGGCCTTGGCTGCTTCTACTTACACGAGAGGGACACATGGCCCCAAAAAGCCCAGCCTGTCAAGGATGACACAGCAGCCAGGGCAGGGCCAGGGCCACGAGGAGGTGCAGCTTCTTCTCAGGCACAGGAATGACCGTCACCTCCCGCAGCATGGTCTCCGACAGCGTGCGATCTGGACCCCCCCGCCCCCGACCCAGACCGGGTTGGGGGTGAACTACCACCACTGCTGCCAGCTCCCCCTTGTGTGAAGGAAAGCCGGTCTGAGCCCATCAGCAGAGGTCAGGCCCCTGGCTCTACCCCAGGCAGAATTTGGAGGAATCTGTGTCAGGGAGGACACTTGTTTTCCCCACCACTGCTCTTTTGGGTGGTGGCTGTGCTTTCTTCTTATTTCGGAAGCAATACATGCTCACTGTAGACACACAGCATCAACATCATCTGGCCCCACGGTTTGGAATGATCTTTATGACTTTTAAGTATTGCTCCCCTGTATGTGTATGTGGCTCATGCAATGTGTCTGCTCTGAGGCTTTTCCCATTTATGCTGTAGTATCTGCTTTGAGATACTTTTATTTTTATTTATTTACTTTTTTGTCTTTTAGGGGCGCACCAGCGGCATATGGAGGTTCCCAGGCTAGGGGTCTAACAGGAGCTGTAGCCGCCGGCCTTCGCCACAGCCACAGCAACGCGGGATCCGAGCCGCGTCTGCAACCTTCACCACAGCTCATGGCAATGCCGGATCCTTAACCCACTGAGCAAGGCCAGGGATCGAACCCTTGTCCACATGGATCCTAGTCGGGTTCGTTAACCACTGAGCCACGATGGAAACTCCTGCTTTGAGATACTTTTAAAGACTACATAAGATGCCAATATGTGGATTTGCCTGAATTTATCTAACCTGTCTCTTGTAATTAGACATTTGGTTTGATATCACTTTTTAGCCTCATAAATAACAATCCGAGATGGCTGTGCATTCCCCTGATTGTGTCCTTAAAACAGATGCCCAGACGTGAGCCACCAGGCCCGCGGGCCAGTGCAACACCTGGCATATGTTGCCAAAGCTTACAGTCTAAACTGCACTCAGCCAGGGCATCATGATGAAAGCAAATATGAGAAAACATGACCCATGTAGCTTTCATGTGAACCCCAGGAGTACTCTTGTGTGCCTGCAGGTGGTACACAGCACCAGCCTACAAAGAAAACAGCTTGGGCACACCTTCTGCAGAGCTGGGGTCCCTGCAGAGAAGGGAGGCCAGGCGAGCAGAGGCTGGAAGGCAGGTGCGGGGCCAGACCTCAGCATCCGGACACCCTGGGCCCTGCGTGCCACGCTCCACCCGCATGTTGCCGTCCTGCAACTGCTCAAGGTGGGGAAGCACCAGACAGATGCAGAAACCGCGGTGCCATTCTGCCCTGGCGGACCGCCTCTGCCCCAGCACTCGGGGGGCCTCCTTGGCTTTTCCTACAGAATTAGCCCAGGGCTGCGGGGAGAAGGCGGCCTCTCCAGGCTCCCCGCCTCCGCCCAGTCAACTGGCCCCCACCGTCCTCCCTTTCTGCTGCTGCTGCTGCTGTTTCTCAAGACAAGCTGAACAAGTCTCTTTCCTCCCAGAGCAGTTAGCCAACCTGAAAGCATCATGAAGAGAAGAAGTAAGAGCTTACTATGAGCCTGACTTGCTGTTGGGGTTACAAGAGAGCTGCTGTGCGTCTGCCATGTGGCCACCGGAAGAAGCACCACTGCCGGCATCGGTACAGGAAGTGGTGCCACCAAAAAAGAATTCTAGGAACAAAGAGTGAGAGGAGGGAGGGGGATGTGGGGGAGGGGGGAGGGGGAAGGAGGGGGAGTGGGCGGGAGAACACACTTTTCCCTTTCAGTGACACCGCCGGATGGGGAACTCACGCGGGACAACTCCATGAGCCATCGGCCTGCCTGGCTGTGTGCAAGCACCTTTTCCAGTCTTAGCTTGTCCAAGGGTGGTTAAAGGCCAACCAGCTCCCCTTCCCATAATTAAACAAACATGCAGACATGTCCAGAAAACATTCCGGAAGAACTGCACCACTGGATCAAAACACAAGTCAGAACAAGATTTTACTCGGAAAGACACTGGAAATGGCAACATTTTAAAAATCTGCCACATAAGCTGAAAAAGACAAAAAGAATCCAAACCTCCTGCAGTTTTCTCTCTCCCCACAAACTTTCTCGTGAAGCTTTGCAGCCCGTCTCCTGACTCAGGTTTTCCCCTCCGTGCCCCCAGGTGAGCTCACAGAGCGGAAGGGCCACTCCCGGCCGTGCCCGGGACCCCCAGAGGGCCACCCCCATGCACCCAGCTCTGCGCTCCTGGCTCATCTGGTCTGCGGGGCTGCAGGCACTCAGACAGGCCACCTCCAGATGCTCTGCGCACCCCCCCACCCCCGACCACCAGTTTTCCTCAGAGGAAGCCGTCCTGGCTAGAGGAGCCCCTTGTTTCCAGGAGTGCAGGCCTCTGGATGTGCTGAGCCCCCGCTTGAGCAAGGGGGGTCTGGGCGGGATGGCTCCATGGGGCACTGGGGCCCTGCAGCTCAGGGACTGGCTGAATGGGCTTCAGGTGTCGGCCCTGGCATCACGGTGGCTTTTATCCGGGCTGGTTCCCGATTCAAAAGGAAGTTCAAAGAACCTTTTTAAGAAGTGAATCGAAATGAGCACAGAGGCAGGCATAGGGCAGTGGGTCCTTTAGGACCTTCTGGCAGTAGACAGCTCCAAAGATCAAGGATCAAGGAAATGTGTGGTTTGGGGAGCTGAAAACTCCAGCCCATCACCTATCAGCCTGTGTCTTCTGGCTCCGAGATGAGTCAGCCAACCCCAGAATCAATGGGCTGGGGTCCCAGGTCCCCTCCCAAAGGTTACCACTGAAGGTAAACCTGCATTTCAGCTCTTTCTGGGAAGCAGGCTGGCTGTGCTGCCTCAGGGAGTGACACCTGCCAGTGGCCTCTGTCTCACGGTGCCTGCTGTCACTCAGGTGCATAAGCGGGGCTTTGGAGGGTTTGGTGTGGACACTTGGCATGTGCCTAAGCTTATCTGCTGATTACACTAGCTGGGGAAGCCTGGCAGTGCTGGGTCACCGAGGCCCATCTCGGGGACGAGGGGAGGCAGATCCATGCTTCGGAAGGCACAGACAGCACCCCACGGTGACCCCCGGAGGACCAGTGCCAGGGTGCGTGAAAGGAGGGCAGAGAGGCAGGGCTCCCTGGGGCGGGGCCTTCTCAGTGGCTATGCGGTGCCAGGACCCAGGGTCCCTGGGTCTCTTGACGGTGGTCGATGAATTGGAGCCCATTTCTGGGGTTCATGCTTCTTAGGTTATGAGAGCTGTTTTTAACCAGTACAGAGGTAACTTGTATGCTTGCTTTCTGTTCCCAGTCACTTGTTTTTTCTTAAGCATTTTGACCTCTTTCCCCCACCAAGCTGCCAGTTTCCCACCTGCCTTCCTGCCTCTCCTCTGGCTTCACCAGTTAAGCCCAACTAGCATATCTCACCTAGAGGCTGGTTCTGGGTTGATCAAGTTCCAAGCTGTAGCTGGTGGTCAGCAGGGCTTGGTCCTGGGCAATGGCCTTCGCCTACAGCAGGGCCCACACCTCAGCTTGGGAGCAGGTGGTGCTGGGAGGCAGGGCCAGTGATTTTTTTTTTTTTTTTGCTTTTTATGGCCACAGCACATGCAGGTTCCCAGGCTAGGGGTCTAATCAAAGCTACAGCCACCGGCCCACGCCACAGCCACAGCAACGCAGGATCCGAGCCGTGTCTGTGACCTACACCACAGCTCACGGTAACGCCGGATCCTTAACCCGCTAAGCGAGGCCAGGGAGGGATCGACCCTGCATTCTCATGGATACTAGCTGGGCTCATTAACTGCTGAGCCACAAAGAGAACTCCAGGCCAGTGACTTCTGACCAGCTCCCCATCTGAGCGGGGTCGTGGGAGGGCCAAGAGCCTCAGGGCAGCTATAAACCCCCTCCCCCAGAGCTGCCTGAGTGACAAAGTTTCCTTCTAATTATATCTATGGATCCACCCTTTCCGGTAAACTCTAAAAATCCTTACTCCTTTATTATTAGCAGTACTAACTTATCTGTAACCCATCCTGAAATGGACTAGAAGCCTAGGTCTTATATCTGTCAAGCAAGCAGGTGCCTGGTCCAGACGGATACCCTGCAGTATTCAGGTGAAGAACAGCCCCCCAGCAGGCGGGCCGAGACACAGCTATCCACTAGGTGTGCGCACGGAGCCAAAGGAACCTGAAACAGGCAGTGAAGCAGGTGCCCATCAAGAGCTCTGATGGTGGAGGAAGAGGGTCAGCTCTGACTTGTCACAGGCGGAGCGGATGGGAAGAGGCAAGAGTGTGCAATAAGGGACTTGTTTGGGTAAAAAACTCACTAAGAAGATATCCAGCCCTCCAGTTCACCTTCCGTCTTACTTTAAAACAGATTCTTTGAAAATAAACTTTTCTCCGTTCTGAGCTTCAGAGAGGCTGGGAGCCAAATGGGTGCTTAACAAGTTTTCTTTGAATTGAAAAACCCAAGAAAACAAAACAAAGTACAGTCATTCCTCAATATCCAAGTGGCACTGGTTCCAGAGCCCCCCGTGGACACCAAGATCCATGATGCTCAAGCCCCTTACATAAAATGGCCTGGTACAGCTGGCCCTCTGTATCTGTGGGTTCCAAATCCAAATCCCTTGGATACCTGGCTGGTTGAAATGTGGATGTGAAACCCCTGGACATGGACAGTCAACTGTAATAGTTAACCCTAGATAATGTTTTCTGTAACTAGGGCAGAGGATACTTAACTTACTTAGCACCCTGTTTCGGGAATGCACCCCCCGCCCCCAAAAAAATGCACAACAAGGAGACTGTGTTGCTGGTTTGTCCTGACACACAGGATACAAAAGGAAGAAAGCAGCTGAAGAGAGTTTAAATTTTCACTGGAACCATTTAAGAATCTTATTTTGGGAGTTCCCATTGTGGCTCAGCAGGTTAAGAACCTGACTGGTATCCATGAGGACGTGGGTTTGATCCCTGGCCTCGCTCAGTAGGTTAAGGATCCAGTGTTGCCATGAGCTGTGGTATAGGTCGCAGACGCGGTTTGGATCCCGCTTTGCTGTGGCTGTGGCGAAGGCTGGCAGTTACAGCTCCGATTAGACCCCTAGCCTGGGAACTTCCATATGTGGTGGGTGCAGCCCTAAAAAAAAAGGAAACGAATCTTATTTTGGTTCCAGTTCTCTATTATTTCCTTCTATTAAAATCATGAACCCTAATCGTCCATATTCATTATAGAAAAAAATGGAAGCAAACTAATTAAAAAACCCCCAAAGCTGGAAGCCCACTCCTGGGTTACCACTGGCAGCACTTCAGCGTATCTCCTTCCCACTAGAATCTCAGCAAAGATTCATCTGTTCCCCGTGAACCCCTCAGACAGGTGGGCGCAGACACAGCTAGAAGGTGTCATCACCCTGGGAGGGTGGTTCCACTCTCCCCAAGAAAACCTCTAAGACAGAGGAGCTTCCAGGCCCCCATCACTGCCCTGGTCCATGGGGGCGGGAGGCCGTCAGCAAGGAGCACTAAGTCGTCCATGAAACAAGCACCGTCTAGCTGTTTGCCTCACCAGCCCATGGAAACTGGATTCCCAGTGCATTTGGCTTAAAAACGTTGTTTCTTTCTTTTTTTAAAAAAAAGGAGACAAAAGTCAAGTAACAAAGTTCACTATTTAAACCATTGAAAAAATGTAAAACCCAGTGTGTTTTTTTAATATTATATTCATTCACGATGCTATGGAGACATCACCACTATCTAATTCCAGAGCAGTTCCATCACCCAAAAAAGAAACACTGTACTTAGAAATACCGTCCAGCCCCAAGCAAATACCAGCCTACTTTCTGTCTCTTTAGATTTGCCAATTCTGGACACTCAGTATAAATGGAAAAGTGGTCCTTTGCATCTGACTTCTTTCACTGAGGACAATATTTTCAAGCTCATCTACACTGTAGCATTGGTCAGGGCTTCATTTCTTTCCGTGACTGAATACTATTCCATTGCATAGAGAGGCCACATTTTAAAAATCCACGTATCCTGGAGGGACATTTGGGTTGTTTCTTTGTTTGGTTATTGTGAATTATGCTGCTATGAATGTTTCTGTGTGGACATATATGTTCTTTATGTTCATTTACCTTGGGTAGACAGCTAGAAGTGAAATTGCTGGGTCATATGGTAACTATAATTTAATTTTGGGGGGCGAGCCACCACACTGTTTTCCACAGACGATGCACTACTTTATATTCCCATCAGTAGTGCCTGATGGTTTCAGTTTCTCCACATTTGTTTTTATCTGTCTTTCATCTTTTCATGTGCTTACTGGCCATCTGTATATCTCTTTTTTTAAGAAATGTGTACTCAGATCCTTTACCCACTTCAACCTCTTTTTTCTTTTCTTTTTTTTTTTTTTGTACCCGGGGCATGTGGAAACTCCCAGGCAAGGGACTGAATCTGAGCCACAGCTGCAGCCTATGCCACAGCTACAGCAATGCCACGTCCTTAACTCAATGCACCACAGTGGGAAGGAACTCCTGGTATGTCTTTTTCTTTTTTTTTGATAACAATGTTCTTTATAATCTAGATACAAGTCTCTTATGAAATACATGACTTGAAAATACTCTCTTCTAGGAGTTCCCATTGTGGCACAGCAGAAACGAATCTGACTAGTATCCACGAGGATGCAGGTTTGATCCCTGGCCTCGCCTAGTGGGTTGGGGATCCGGCGTTGCTGTGAGCTGTGGATTAGGTTGCAGACGCGGCTCGGATCCCGCGTTGCTGTGGCTGTGGTGTAGGCTGGCAGCTGCAGCTACGAATAGACCCCTAGCCTGAGAACCTCCATATGCCGCGGATGTGGCCCTAAAAACCAAAAAAAAAAAAAAAAAAAAACCCGAAAAACAAAAACAAACAAACAAAAAAACGGAAGCATGGAGCCCAGCTCCTAGTTTCCCCAACTGCAGATGAGGGAGGTGCATGCCTCCTCAGTTGCTCTGAACTGCTGAACGAGTTCATGGAGAAGACTCAGACCAACTTTTTTTGTTTGTTTTTTCTGTTAAGTCTTCGCAAACAATGGATCTGTCTTGAAAGCACCTCAAAATAAAAATGAAGTGAACCCTGAAATACCTTTCTCTGCCAAAGTGAATCCACGCCCAAGTTTTGGGAGACGTTTGTATTGCTCCTTGAAGGGTTTGCAGAGACACTTTCAAAGCCCAAGGTGAAGAACTCCCGTGCTGCTAGTTCTGGGCAGCACCCAGAATCCCCCATCGAGATTCCGGGTCCAGGCTGCTGACTGGATCACTGAGGTCAACAAGAGTGAAGCGGGAGTTCCCTTCATGGCTCTGCGGGACTGAATCTGACTAGCATCCATGAAGATGCGGGTTCGATCCCTGGACTTGCTCAGGGGGTTGCGGATCCCACATGGCTGTGAGCTGTGGTGTAGGTCGCAGATGTAGCTCAGATCCTGTGTTGCTGTGGCTGTGGTGTAGGCTGGCAGCTACAGATCTGATTCGGCCCCTAACCTGGGACTCTCCATATGCCTTGGGTGTGGCCCTAAAAAGATGGAAAAAGAGAGAGAGAAAGAGAGAGAGAGGCATTAACTGCAGGACATGAGAGGAGCCGGTCCTCGGTCCAGCCTGGCCAGCCCAGGGCAAGCTATTTGCCACTTCTGAGCTACTCTCGATCTCCCCCAGGGTTCCGGAGCAAGGACGCAAAGATACCTGCAGACAGGGCCTCCAAACCAATCTCTCCAACCCAGTCTGGGTGCTCAGGACCCACAGAAAAGGGCAGACGTAGTACCCTGGGAGCCACTCTAGGCGACTTCCCTGGAGGGGAAGCAGAGGCAGGTAAGAGCTTCCCACGCCCTCCTCCTCGGTCCTCATGGCTCTGAGGCCCAGTGTTGCTTCCTCTGACAGACGGGAAACCCGAGGTCGGAGGCAGACAGCACTAGGTCTGGAGCGGCCCGGGGGCTGGACCGCTGTGCTGCGCTGGACGCAGGAAGAAGCGTGAGGCACCTGAAGAGGTGACGGCAGCATCACAAACACACTAACTTCTACTGGTTCAGGGAAAGCACTCAGCACGTGTTGGGCGCGGATCAGTAAACAGATAGGATCAAATGGATTAAATACACAAAACAGCAAGAAAATGCCCTGATAATCCTGCCCCTTCCTAGGAATAGTCCAAGGCACACTCTCCCATACTGTGTAGTGCAGCTAAGACCTACGTGTGTTGGCGGGGGTTCTCTGGAGCAATGGAGCTGACGGGGCACCTACAGCCCAAATGGGAGAGGATTTACCATGGGAACCGGCTCTGGCCGTGCAGTCCCACAGCCACGGGCAAGCCGCAGGCCCAGGGTACCGGTGCCCGCAGGCAGGGAAAGGCAGACGCTCCCGTTCCCGAAGAGAGGCCTGCCCGCCTCCGCCCCCTTGCCCGCTGGGGCCCCAAATGACTGGGTGAGGGGGATCCGCTTGACTCAGACCACTGACTCAAATGCTCGTCTCTTCTGGAAACACCTCACAGACACACCCAGAAATAACGCTTTATCAGCTCTTTGGGCAACCCTTACGCCAATCCAGTTGACAAGTAAAATGAGCCATCATGACACCACACACAGCAAATACGCAAAGTGACACTTTTTTAGTCACTGTTTTGTTGTGAACTGGGAACTTACTGCCTTAGCTCGAGCTGCTGTAACAAGCACCACGGACTGGGTGGTTTAAATAACATCCACTGCTCACGGTTCTGGGGGCTGCAACCTGTCCTCGGGGTGCCGCGGGGAGGCGGGGGGCTTGGGGGGAGTTCTGGTGTGGCCTCTTCGCCGTGCATGGGGAGCTCTGCTATCTCCTCCTCTTCTCATAAGGACACAGGCCTCCTCCTATGACCTCACTGAACCTTAATCACCCCCCCCGAGACCCTCAGGGTGGGGTTAGGGCCTTGACCTGTGGCTTCGGGACACACTCTGGTCCATGGTGCAGTGCTCATGGTTCACGGCTTGCTCTTTTCACGTACCGCACCTTGAGCGCATTCCCTGTAGGACGGATCCCTCACGCTCTGTAGGGTTTATCGAGTGCACACTGCAGGCATATGCCTCCACGCCCCCATTTGATCCCTCGCTCTGTGACAAACCCCCTACAGCCCGTCACTGTGCCTCCGAGTGGGCTCTTCCTGGAAGCATGGCTGCTGAGCTTTGGGTCAGCAAGCAGGATGTAACGCCCCAGGCCTGTTTCTGGGATGACTCGACAAGCAGCGTCTCTAGATCCAATGGTCCCCAACTGCCCACCAGCCCCAGAAACCGACAGTGATGTCTTTTGCATCAGAGGATAGTAAATCTTGAGAGGCTTCCTGGAGGAGATGCTTTGAAAGGAGAGGAGAGGCTTGTGGTTTACCCTGAGGGTCTGTACAGCCTTGAAGGTGAAGGAGGAAAGAAGAGCTAAAATCCTAATGAAGAGAGAAAGTCAGGGAAGTCAAAAAGGCTGGGGGAGTTCAGATTTTACCTGAAAAGTATTAGTAACAGAAAGAAGTATGTGAAAGAAGATGGAATATCAGCTTAAAAAGGGACTGCCAAAAACAGCAAACAGAGCAGATACCTGACCAGTCTTAAAGTATGTGCATATTTGCTTTTTAGTAAAGTTTTTCATAGTGTCTCTACTTGGAAAACTTTACACCCTGAGCAAAGACTGATGGGTATACCCATATATTACCTTTAAACTCAGAACATTGCTTTTTAGAACTGGTTATCCTACCTATGAAGGATATTTCCTACTCCCTTCAAAACTGAAAAAAAAAAAAAAATACCCCTAAATCCCAAATAAAAACCCACTGCAAGGCCCAGCCTCTTCATCCTGGCCGCACCCAGGGAAGGTCTTCTCTGGAGCCTCTGTTCTCTGTGACACAGAGAAGAGCACAGATGTGAGGAGTCCACAGGGGACTTCAAAGAGGATTCCAGAGAACTCCTAGCAGGTCCTGCTGGCCAGCTCCCAGTTGTCGTCCCCTTGGGTTCCCCCCCGCCCCCAGGGATCCCCCAGGCTCCTGGGTCATCTTCGCTCTAGGGCGCTGCTCTCCACGGAGCAGGGGCGCAGCACTCAAGAGTCTGCAGGAGCGTCATCTTGAACACAGGCCTCTCACCCAGCCCTCGCGGGACCTAAGTGACACAGGGCAGAAAACAAAAGTCAGCAACGTAGGTGGGTGGAGACGCAACCTTGCTCCATGCTGCTCAAAGGGGACATGGATCTAAGACAAAGGGGGCGAGGAACACCGTTTTGGGGGAAGCCAGTGTGGTTTCCTTGAATGTCGTTCCCCAGCCCAAGCCTGCCTTTCCTTGGCTCCCATCCCGTCCTCCCACACACGGGACCACGTCGACTCCAAAACAGCCTTAAGGTTTCGTGCCATTTGTTCCTCTTCTCCGGAAGACGAGGAAGAAGGATGAACCCAACCTGGGCGGACAGTTAATAAAGAACATGCCGAGTCAAGGGAAAGACAGAGCCAACCACCCCATTTCCTACATTTTTTGCAGAAGCCACAAAAGGGGGCTGACGGCAAAGCACCAATCAGAACTTGCCATTCCCGCCTCAAGCCCACGTGGGAGGACTTCTTGCCAAACCTCCCAGCCTCCTGCCCGTGGCCAGGCCCAGGCAGGGAGGGCCCGGAAGGAGGACGGCAGTCATATTTTTAACTAGAGGGGAACAGTTTTACTCAGTAATCCTGGGAGCTGAAATCACTCAGGTGTGTCTCGGTGAAGCGGCCTCAGACACTCAGCGGGGCCGGGGCAGGATGAAGTCATCCCTCTGCAGCCAGGCTCGCGTGTCCCGGGCTGCAGCAACACGTCTCCCGCCCCCTCGGCCATCGCAGGAGAACATTCCTTTCCTCGCCAGGATCGTGCCCTGCCCTCAGCAAGGCTCGGGCCCCGACATCACAGCAGAAGGACTGACACGGGTGGGAGTCCCCAACGAATGCCCCACTCTCCCTTCCCCATGTCCCAGCAGGCGGGTCTTGCTCTGCGAGCTCCTTTCTCTGGGGCTTCTTTAGTTCGGCCTTAGGCACCGCACCGCCCACGGCACCCTAGGCAGCCGCTTCGGGTCCAAGGCCACGTTTGAGCGAGCACTGTCACAAGCACCGATGCCAGGGGTCACATGTGTGCAGCGAGTACCCCTGGAGTCTGGAGGTCACTGCCATCACGTGGGATGCGTGAGGCCCAGACGCTGTCTCATTAGACCAAATGGTTTGGGTAACGCGAATTCCAAAACGGGCCTAGGTCGCCTGCATCCTGGTTAGGAACACACATGTTCCCGTGACTTGAGGGCAGAGGAAGCTGCACTGAGGCTCCAACAAGGAGAAGGTGGGTTGGAGGGCCTCTGAGAAGGTGTGATGAGGTGTGTGCCCAGCTGGCAGAGCTGAGCCCAGGTGGCGCCTCCCCGAGTGGGGAGGCAGAGGTAAATGAGAGTCCGGGGCCTGCTGAGTGGAGCAGAAAGGAGACGTGCCTAAGTGACACGAAGGTCTGCCCGGGCTGGCCCTGTGTGCAGAGCTTGGAATTCACTCTGCTTAAAGGCACAGCCCTGCTGACCTGGGCTCCTGCTGGGGGTGTTCCCAGCAGGGCCAATATGCAGTGCTCAGCTCTCTTCCTGGGGGAGTGGGACGCTCGCCTCTGGGTGGGGCCTAGGAGTCATAATATTAACCCGCGGCAAAGCAGATGGTTTTGTTTTGTTTGCTTTTTGTTTTTGTTTTGTTTTGTTTTTTGGCTTTAAAAAAATTTTCATTTTCACTTTTTATTTTATAATGATTTTGATTTTTTCCATTACAGCTGGTTTATAGTGTTCTGTCAGTTTTCTACCATACAGCAGATTTTAAGTTTTATTTCAAGAGCTTTAGTGTTTCCAAAAAAGGTGGGTCAAAAATACAAAAATGAGCCAGTTAAGTAACAGCATGGGTTTAGAAATCACAGCAGCAGGGGCAATATACAGACAGCACAGACAAAACAATCCCATGCATGCAATTCTGGCCAGGTTCTTTGCTTACTTTGTGTGTCTCCGCCCACCTCGCCCCGCCCCCCCATAAAAAATACACCATCTGGAGGAGCTGCCTCCAGAAGTTTCCAGAAGGCCCACCCACCTTCTTCCTTGTGCCTGTCACATCACATGGATGGGGTATTCAGTGTGATGCGGACTCCATCTTTGTAAGAAGCAGGCCTGGTTCAGCTCCTATCACCTCAGTCCACATCCCACATGTCTGAGACCCCAGGGCCAGCCTTTCCTGGGGAGGCCAGACCCTCGGCCCAAGAGCACAGCCCCTTTATCAGCACAGCACAGAAAAGGACATCTGACGCAGGGAACAGCCATGATGTACAGCAGAGGTTCCTGACCCCCTAGGGTCGCATGGCAATGGTGGGGACATTTGTGGTTGTCGTTACTGGTGGTGCTACTGGCAACGTGTTGGGTGGGGGCCAGCAGTGCCAATACGTACTCCCCAATGCACAGCATGCCCCACAGCAGGGAGTTTACCTGGCCAAGTGTCAGCAGTGCTGCAGGTGAGAACACCTGCTGTGCACACTTCAGTGCCAGGCTGTCCAAGGCCTGACCGAACCTACTGGCTGACCGCCATGTAAGAACACGGTCACGGGAGAGCCAGCCTAGGCTGGCGGGAGGGGAGGCCATAGCCCAGACGGTCTGTCTGTGGTCAGGACACTCCAAGGACCAGGTCCTGACATCAGGCCCTGCAGTGCGGGCCAAGCATGCCACGTCAGACACAGGGAGGCAGCCCCAATGGGCTCTGGGCTGGCCTCCGGTTTCACGGTGCTGTGGCCTCTATGCCACACATACGGCCATGCCCCACACACCCCTGAGGGGGACATCATGCTCAGGGTGATGTCCCGAGCATCATATCTGGGCCCCAGGAATCAGCTGAAATGCCGCTGTAAGCACCCAGAAAGCCCACAGGCCTCTGGTGTCGAGCAAGGTCTCAGAGGAGAAAAGGGTGCCCCCCCTCAAAGTGCAGATTCAGCAGTCAGATCAAAACTGTCTTGAGCCCTTTCTCCTCCTCACACTCTGTGAACGGTAGATCCTGCTGCGCCCCTCAGAGCTCCCTGCTGCCAGAACCCGAAACGAAGAAAGGGCCACAGGGCTACTAGGCCACTGTCAGCACTAGAAACCAGTTCATGGGGTACAAGCTGGGGAAGCGGGCACAATGTCCACGTGATGGGGACAACGTGGGCCAGCAGGCAACCCTGCCACGGGGCAGACCTAAGACCAAGGCGGGGAGGCAAACCTGGGTGCATTTTGCAGTCGACGAGCTGACACAGCCAAGTGATCGGCCTGTGGCTGTCCTCTGGACACTCTGCACCCCAACTCCTGAGAAAGCCATGAGAACGCAGGGGACCACAGGGGGCAGCGCTCCAAATGCCTATGAGCCAGGACCACCCTCTGAGGACCCACCCCAACGGGGCTGGGCTCTGACCGGGGACATGAAGACTCCTGCTGGAGGTACCCTGCCACTCCAGCGTCCCCCACCCACCGTCACACTCCACCCACCCAGAGTTGCTCAGCACAGCCTGGGCCCACGGCAGGCTGAGATGGCAGGCCTGGCCTTTGGCCTACAGGAGCTGCCTCCTGCTCCTGACCTTGGCAATGGGGGCCTCGTCTCACTCCCTCCTTGTGCAGAACGAATGAGGGAAGCAGGCTCCGGGTCTGCGGAGAGGCTTCTGTGGAGCTGTCCCAGGGAGCTGGAATCAGACCCGCCCAGCCCAATGGAACCTGCATTTTTACCAGACCCGGACCGCATGCACACTGCTGCACCACGAAGCCTGGAGTTCTCACATGCCTGGTGGCGGACTCCACCCATTTCTGTCCCCTTGTTAGAAGGGTGCCTGAAGCTGGAAGTGGGGGTCTCAGAGCACTCAAAGCCCTCCTGTGTCTGCAACTTGACAGTTGCCTTTGACCTTGAGCTGCTGTGTCCCTCTCCCGGAACACCTGGGCCACCTCAGCTGCCTTTGCTGAAGGGCTCAGAGAAATGGCAGCCCCTCCAAGTCCCATCTCTTCTTCCTCTTCCCCGCTCCTCTAGGAGGGGCAGATACTCGCACAACAGGTAAGGGGAAGGGGCCAAAGAGCAGGTTCTGTGTCCAATTCTAGACTTTGGAACTGCATTGAGAAAACAATTAGCTCTCCTCCTGATAATAAACACATTTACTTGTCTCTGTTACTGGCTGAGGAATTGCTCTTCCATGTTTGGATACCTCAACTCTAAATTTATTTCCAATAATATCTGAACATACACACAAAAAATTAATTCATGCTTTAAGGTAATGTTTTTGGCCAATGTGTTCTGAGAACAAATGCAAACTGCATAGAGATGGCTTTCACAGGGAAAAAAAAAAAAAAGGTGCTAATCCGATACTTTTTCCAATTCTTTAGAAATGGTCTGGGAGGTGATGGCCTGAGGTCCATTCCACAACCGCAGTGCCTGGGACAAAGCACATTCTCAGCACTTACAAAGCTTGTATTCTCTTAAACTAGTTACAAAATTATGGTTTGGGCAGAACAATCGTCCACGGAGACATTTTAACCCAACATCACAGTTTTATGTTCAGGATGCAGGGCTGGACACTCGGGTAAAGGTGGCACATGTCCCAAAGCTGAAGTCCTTTCTGCAGCTTCCTTCTGCCCCGTGTGGGCCTCCGGAGGGGCCAGCGGGTGGGCAGCCTGTGGTGGGGGGTCTGGGGACCTCGCAGGAGTCCTCCCCGGGGGGGTGCTGCACCCCAGCACACCCCCGTGAGCCCCATCAGCGAGAGCACCTGCAGGGAGACTGAGGATGGATGGGAGCTGGCCGAGGGGCAAGCCTGTGAAAGAGCAGCACGAATGAGCCCCGGGCAAAGCCACACACAGGCGCAGTGGAGGAGGCTGGTCTCCGCACCGGTTCTTCTAAAAACTAAAACTAAAACTAAAACACCCGGAAGACAAGAAACACCAGCACCATTCTCCTTTCCTTGCAGTCAGACTAGTCTCACTGCCCTGCTCAGAGCAGCAGAGGGGGCTCTGGAGGCAAAGAGGGGCCCGAGCCAACCCCCACCTGGAGCCGAGCAGCCCCCACCCCGGGGCAGTGCGTCTTTCGCCTCCATCTCTTGTGCTGAGAGAAACCCCACATTTGTGTCTGCAGACATTCCTAGGCCCGAACACTGCACGTTCCCCAGACCACAAGATATGAATTTAGCAAAACCGAGACCTTTCTATATCAAAACCAGCCCTAATGACCTTTTATACAACTTTTAAATAAGAAGAATGGAAAATTCAACAAAATAAATCCTCTGAATAGAGCTGTGTTATAAAGTTTCAATGCCCTAACTCCGGAGAGTGCACACAATGAAACCACAAGTAGAGATACAGCCTGAAACTAATTCCGATGACATGTGTGCCCTGAATGTTGACGCTGCTAAAAGTGCTTTAACCCTTGTTTTAATGGACTTTCTTTTTAGAATTATGTTAGTGGTCAAGTAGCTCTATTTTCTTTGGTCCTTTGTATGAACAAGAGGATATTAAGAACCCACTCCCACCACATGCATTTGCTCCCGATGTAAAAAAGAAACACTAGGTCTTCAGCCTGATATAGAACATTCAAGGAAGACTCACTGCAAACCTCACGGTCAGTGGTGTCAGGCTGGGTGCTCCCACCCCCGCACCCCTGGGATCAGCAACGAGACAAGAGTATCTGCTATTGTACTCAACACTGCACGGGGGGTTCTAGCCACGGCAGTTAGGCCAGAAGAAATAAAAGGCATCCATTCAGGTGGGAAAAGAAGTACAACTATCTCTAGAAGTGGTCTTGCTGGGTCTTACGGTAATGCTAGTTTAATCTTTGGAGGACTCACCAAACTGAACGGAATGCAGACGTCTATAGAGACACTCACACAGGAATGTTTATAGCAGTCAAAAGGTGGAAACAACCCAAGTATCCATCCACTGAGGAATGGATGAAAAAAATGTGGCCAATCAATGTAATCGAATATTACTTAGCCATTAAAAAGGAATGAAGTGCTGACTCAGGACACAACACGGACGGATCTCAAGAACACGATGCCCAGTGAAAGAAGCCAATCACAAAAGACCACATATGGCATGATTCCATTTATGTGAAATGACCAGAAGAGGCAAATCTGGAGAGAGGGAGAGCATATTAGTGATTCTCAGGGCCCAGGGAGAAACTACTCACTGGGTTCAGGGTTTTTTTTTCTGGGGTGATGAAAATGTTCTAAAATTGATGGTGGTGATGGTTGCACAACTGTGTGAACATCCTAAAAACTACTGAATCGCACACTTTGAATGGGTGAATTATACAACACGTGAGTTATATCTCAATAAAGTTTTTACTAAACAAGTAAAATGGTTCCTTCGAGCTTTGAGGGAAGAAAAAGAAATACTATGGCCTCCAGAGCTCCCAGCCAAGCGCTTTCCTAGCTGTTACAACCTCAGGATGCCTCTAAGAATAAGGGATTTGTGAGGAATTTGAATCTGTTTCCTACTTTTAATCTGCTCTCCTTCTCCCAATTAGACTAAAATCCACAATAATGGATTAACGCCTGAAGGTTTTGGCCTTTACTGTACTATCTGGCACATGCCTCACTTTATCCTAGGTAAGTTTACATTGTCCATTTCCCAACAGGCTCCCTGCTCCCATTTCCCAGGATGGGGTGTATATGAGAGCAGGCTCAGGAGATCCCTGGCCAGGTTCCACACATCATAGCTGAACTGATGGTGTCGTGAACATGATAGCTACCCATTTTTGTTGAAGTCTTTTTCCTCCTGACTATTTTGGACTGCTTTTATTTTTGTTACACACCTGGAGCTTTCAGTCATTCTGGCTTCTGTGAAGGTCTCTGAGGAGGCAAGGGTGAGGACCACAGGTTTTGCAAAAGGAAGAAGCAGTAATTTGAAGGGTGATCCTAAATGTCTGTCTTGGCTTTCAGGCCCCGGGAAGAGAGGTGAGTGAAAGGAACCTGCTCATGTCTGCAGCTACAGTGACGCTCTGCGCAAACACAGGACCTAGCTGCTCAGAAGCACTTCGTAATTGGCCAACATTTTTTTAAGATTTTTATTTTTTCCATTATAGTTAATTTATAATGTTTTGTCATTTTGGCTGTAGAGCAAAGTGACCCAGATATATATATATATACACATATATACATATATATATATATATATATATGTAATTTTCTCACATTATCCTCCATCATGTTCCATCACAAGTGACAAGATACAGTTCTCTGTGCTATACAGTAGAATCTCATTGCTTATCCACTCCCAATGCAATAGTTTGTGTCTATTAACCCCAAACTCCCAACCCATCCCACTCCCTCCCCCTCGGCAACCACAAGTCTGTTCTCTATGTCTGTGAATCTGTTTCTGTTCTATAGGTATGTTCATCTGGGACACGTTTTAGAATCCACATATAAGGGATATCATATGGCACTTTTTCTCTTTCTGACTTCCTTCACTTAGTATGAGAGTCTCTAGTTCCAACCATGTTTCTGCAAATGGCATTATTTTGTTCTTTTTTATGGCTGCATAGTATTCCTGTGTGTGTGTGTGTGTGTGTGTGTGTATCTTAATTCATTCATCTGTCAATGGACATTTAGGTTGGTTCCACGTGTTGACTATTGTGAAGTGCTGCAGTGAACACATGTGTGCATATATCTTTTTTCAATGGAAGTTTTGTCAGGATACATGCCCAGGAATGGGATTGCTGGGTTATATTGTAGTTCTATGTTTGGTTTTCGGAGGTCCCTCCATACTGTTTTCCATAGTGGTTGTACCAATTTGTGTTCCCACCAACAGTGTAGGAGGGTACAATTTTCCCCACACCCTCTCTAACATTTGTTATTTGCTGACTTGTTAATGACGGCCATTCTGACCAGTGTGAGGCGGTACCTCACTATAGTTTTGATTTGCATTTCTCTAATAATTAGTGATGTTGAGCATTTTTTCATGTGCCTGTTGGCTATCTGTATATTTTCTTTGGAGAAATCTCACCAACTCTGATAGCACTGTTGTCCGATAAGCAATTGACAATTAAAATTTACCCTTATTTTGTAGAAGACAAAAATTAAGAGTCAACACAGTCCAGCAGTGGGATCAGGGAACAAGAGACCCGTGTTCTGTCCCCTCGGGCAGCCCTGAGAGCCTGTGCCCACCCCCTGGGCCTTAGAAAGCAGCCTCCACTTGGCCTCACTGCCACCGAGACCCTCTCCCTGTGGCCATGCAAGTGAGACTTCTGTCCCCCAGGGTGACCACCTCAGAATAGTCCTGAGGCGGCCGAGTGGACCGAGCACAGTGATCACAGGCAGGATGAAGAGCTCGTCAGACAGAGGGCTCCCTGCCAGACCGTGGGAAGGCAGAGGCGAAAGCCAGGAAGATAAACCCAGGCGACTCGACCAGGCTTGTTCTGGGGCTACTTCCTCACCTGGTCTATGCTGGGACTGCCTGGAAGTGCAGATGGTGTGGGTCTCAGTCAGACAGGAGACTGTTCTTCCCGGTGGAGTACCAGGAAATCAAGCGGTCTGCAATGACCTAGAAGGTCCCACCCCCTTCAGGTGTGTGGCCTGGGTATTTTCCGGTAACTGACCTTGTTAATCAAAGTCTAGCAAATGCTGATTTGCTTTGTGGGGATGAGTAATCAGTTCCCTTGAGCACACAGGTGGCAAAGCCAGAGCCTCCCCTTACAAATCCATTTTGAATGGCTGGTTATAGCCTCACAAGGTGATTGAAGGCTTAATGCATTAGGAAGGAGCGATTTTAAAACTGATTTTAATGAAAGCAAATTAACTTTTGCTGTCTTTTCCATCTAGTTAAACTTGGAGCCAGAGTTATCTAAATGACACACCACCAGGTTGGGAAATTATTCCAGGCACACACCACAGCCCTGGGGACACAATAGGACATGAACGCATGTGCACACATGTGCGCCAACCTTTAGCTGCAGCTCCCACCTGTAATCAGGTGCTAATAAGCATCGCATCTGTAGCTGCTACTCTTTCCACTATTTTTAAAAAGTAAGATTTTTATCCTCAATCCCTGAAATCTACTTCATGCCCGATGTCTTTTCATCTCTTCTGGTCTTCAGAACCATCTCAAGAAATGGAGGAAGAATCCAAGAGGAGTTACTCTAAGGGCCTTGAAGCCCAGTTAGAATTCTTCGCATGGTGTGGCTGCCTGGCCACCTCAGCTCAAGACGCAGGACCACACCAGGCTTCAACTCTGCTTCTGGGAGGGAACGGCGCACAGCTTCGGCTCAGTGGGCTCCTTGCTAGACAGCACTGGGTGTGGAGCGCTGGCCTAGGGTTCTTCAGCGGTGCTCCAGAGTGGAGGGAATGCGTGCTCCACGGGCGGGACACAAAGGACTGCTGGTGTGAGAACTACGTGCTCCTTCTCAAGGGGGAGGCTCAGTGCCACTCTGCGCTAAGCGGGTAGTGGGCAGCAGCTGGTGCCGTTGGGCTAAAGGGAACGCAGGCCCAGCCCTCCCTTCCGGATGCTCAGAGGCCAGGACCCCCATGACTACACCCCCCCGGCTCTGCTGCCCCTTCATGTCCCCAAGGCCCCATCATACCTCTAGCCAGGTGCCGTGGGGAAGGGAGGAGGACGGATGCCCTAAGGGGTCAGGCAACCCTCGGAAGCTTTCCAAATATTTAAATCCTCGCAACCGGGGTTTAAACAGATGTGGAAACTGAGGCACAAGAGAGCTGAGGTAACCTGCCAAGGCCACGTGGCTGGCAGGGTGAGGACCACGACTGACCCAGGAGGGAGAGGACCAGGTGGCGGTGCTAAGGGAGCTCGACTCCAAGTTCTGGGAGCCGACCTCAGACGGGGATCTCAACCGAGAGGGCTCAGCCCCAGCAGTGAGACGGCCCGGACCGTCAGTCCTCTCACTGCGTGGGGCCGCCACTCAAGTCGGCGCCACAGTGTAACCAAGCCGCAGATCTGGACTCAGTAAGCCCTGAGCACTGGAGCGCGAACGTCCCTCCGGGACCCATCTCCCCACTGGGCATCCAGGGGACAGAGCTGGTCTCTGGCAAGCAAAACACTTTCAGAGGCCCAGAACTGCGGGGCACAGAGGCCAGCTGTTCTGAGGGTCCAAGTGGCCCCCTCCTTCTGCCCTCAACTCGAACCTTAAATCTGACTAGGGCTGCTGTGCAGGCCCACGGTCTGGATACAACATCCCAGTGATTAACAGCAACAAGACCCCCCCACCCCACCCCATCTCATCTCACCAGCCCCGAGGCACTGTGCTGGCGGCTAAGCCTGGCTCAGGACCCCCGCTCGACAGTCCTTCCCAGCCCCTCTGCTTCATGGAAGTCACCCCAATGAAAAGCTCTCCCCGTTTCCTACCCTGTCATATTTACTCTTCTTTAGGGTGTAAGAGAAAGGCGATCAGATAAAAAGAAACCTGAAATTTCCAGTGAAAGCACAGGATCTCTCAGGAGCGGGACGGGGTTGCCAGGGCAGAACGGGGATTGGGCATTTCTGAAAAGCCAGGTTGTCCGACAGGCGTCAGACCCCTCAGCTCACTCAGGCTCCTGGATGCAAAGCGATTTCAGCTTCAGAGCAGAGGGTACGGAGTCACAGAGAATGGGGCACCATTCATCGGCTCTCCTGCCTCTGAGATGCCACTCAGGCCTCACAGGGTCACCGTCCCCTCCAGGAGGAGCAGGGCCATCCACGTGTCCACCCTCCCAGCCCTGGCTCCACAGCCCGGGCTGTGATTCAGCCTGTATTTACGGGACACTACAGTGGTTACCAGAGGGGACAACTGTAATTGAAACAGCCGAAAATAACCATTGGCAGAAAACCCCATACTTAGAGCAGCCCTCCTTCAGCAATTCCCATGGCCAGCATTCAACAGTGCAGGCCTGGCCAGCACAGCAGACCTACTGTCTTCTTTGCTCTCCAAGGAGGGGCACAGAAGCTCCACAAAGAGACCAGGGGACTGTCAGCCAGGTCCCGACTCGACCAAGGGCCCCCGCCTGGCCCTCAGCAGGGCCCCAGTCTCTGTGCTCCCCCCAGGCACCCCACACAAACACGACCATGGCCCTTTCTAAGGCGAGGCCGCCCGGCGGGAGGTGATCTCAGAAAGCAAGTGTCTCTGGTCTGTGAGACGCTTCTTGTCTTCCTCACCGACAGCTCTAGAGCACAAATCCTGGGAAGCAGGTCCCCCGACCCTACACAGCCCTCAGAGGGGAGCCCCAGCCCTGGCTCTCCTACCCGATACCCCCTAAAGACCTTCTGAGGGACACAGCTTCATGGGGGCCCCTCAGTCCAGATATGCCCCTTCTAGAGAAAGGCAAAGCCTAGTGTAACTCAGCTCACGTTAAATACCATGGCCGAGGCTCAAAGCCACATGAAATATTGCTTCAAGACACCCTAAACAGCTGGATGGAGATATCACACGGGACGTGATTTATCACCACAGTGTTTACTCATTAGTGTGTATAATTCCACAGGTTTGCTGTACTCAGAGTTGTGCAACCATCACCACTGCCTAATGCCAGAACATTTTCATCATCCCAAAAGGAAACCCTGAACCCATTAACAGTCACTCCTCACCCCCAAACCCGAGGTTGTGACTTTTGCTAGTTTATCAATCATTCCGGAGTCTTTTTATGCAAATACAAACATTGACACAGCGTCTTACTTGCCTTTTGTTTCAGTGAGTGATGGATTATACACACAATTTTGCACCCTGTGTTTTCCACTTAATACTGGAGCCTGGATTTTAAGATCTGAACGAGTCATCTTCCTGCTGTTTCTAAAGAGCTGCTCAGTACACTAGTGGGTCAGGAAAGGGTCCGGACTGGCAGGACTGTCTAAGATGGGCCATCAGTGGGCCAGGAACCAGCCAAAGGGATCTGATCCAACCAAGGACACTTCCTGAAGCACCCCCCACCCCCTTAAGCCAATACAAACTGCAGCCTGTGTGCGGATCTGTGCAAGAGCCGAAGTTCTCCGCTGACCGCTCCAAGAGGGCAGCAATCCTCTTCCTTCTTCACTCCCAGCTCTGCCGTAGGAGGAAACACAGAGAAACCTGCACAGTCGTGTGGCTCTGCAAATCCACACAACCGCTCTGGGACTCGGGTTCGTCCTCTGTAAAAGGGACACGACACCCTACTTAGAAAGACCACAGACTTGACGCCTGACTCATCCGTGAGGATTCTGCAGCCCAAGACTCTTCAGTGGTCTCTGCAGTCCACACAGCAAAACCACCACCCTCACAAAGGAAACGGGGCACATTAAGGTCCTGCTGTAACAATAGTCTTGAAACCTTACGCCCGACTCCCCTGTGAAACATACAACTTCTGCAGCTCCCTTCACCCACTGTCCTAGGAATGCCCACCCAGTACCAGGCAGGTCCTGGCAGAGTGTCTACACAGCAACCCTGGCAGCACATAGCACATGAGGCTTCACTGGGCTGTGGTACCGGGTGGATGAGGATTTTAAAAGTAATAAAGGGTGGGAGTTCCTGCTATGGCGCAGTGGAAACGAATCTGACCAGTAACCACAAGGTTGCGGGTTCAATCCCTGCCTTCGCTCAGTGGGTTAAGGATCCGGCGTTGTCATGAGCTGTGGTGTAGGTCGCAGACACGGCTCGGATCCCGCGTTGCTGTGGCTGTTGGGTAGGCCGGCAGCTACAGCTCCGGTTAGACCTCTAGCCTGGGAACCTCCATGTGCTGCCATTGTGACCCTCAAAAGCAAAAAAAGGGAAAAAAAAGTAACAAAAGGTAAGGAGGGTGCATTTTAGTTTCAGAAGCACCTCATAACCAGTAGGAGCTCCCCAGGAACTCTATGAGAATCCAGGACTCAAGTATCTAGAGGCCTCCTCGTGTCAAGCCTTGAAACCTGCATGAGGAAGTACAAGGTCTTCCTCGCCCGTGAATGAGCGCTTGGCCCTGATGTCACAGCAACTTCAGATTCCTCTGATTCTGACAGCACAGGAGATCCATCACTGTTCATCAACTGAGTGTGCGTTCACTTTTGAGACACCAGAAAGAGTGGCTGGAGAGATGGTTTAGGGGGTTTACTTCCTCATACTGAGAAATCTGTCTCCCAAACCCTGAATCTAAACCTTGGTCAGTCTCAGATTCTGCCCTCTGATGACCCTGAGCCTCAAAAAAGTGCATCTCGTGTTGTTGTTGCTGTTTCTCTTTCTTTTTTTTTTGTCTTTTTTTTTTCTAGGGCTGTACCTGCGGCATGTGGAGGTTCCCAGGCTAGGGGTCTAATCGGAGCTGTAGCCGCCGGCCTACGCCACAGCCACAGCAACGCGGGATCCGAGCCACGTCTGCAACCTACACCACAGCTCGTGACAACGCCAGATCCTTAACCCACTGAGCAAGGCCAGGGACTGAACCCACAACCTCATGGCTCCTAGTTGGATTTGTTAACCACTGAGCCACAGCGGGAACTCCCCTGTTTTTCTTTTTAAGGCTGCGCCTGTGGCATCTGAAGTTCCCAGGCCAGGGGTGGTCAAATTGGAGATGTAGCTGCCAGCCTATGCCACAGCCACAGCAACGCTGGATGCAAGCCGCTTCTGCAACCCACACCACAGCTTATGGCAATGCTGGATCCTCAACCCCCTGAGCGAGGACAGGGATCGGACCCACATCCTCAAAGAAGACAACATCAGGTCTTTAACCCACTGAGCCATTACAGGAACTCCCAACTCATGTTTTCAGTGTCAGCCACACAAAGAACTTGCATCTACTAAGTATGCTTAAAAAAACCGGGTCAGAGGTTGACAGCAGCAGACAACGTGCCCTCTGCGTGGGCACCTGCTCCCAAAGGCAAGCACTCACTCTGGTGGTCTCTGAAGCCGATCTCTCCACCAAGGTGGCACAGCGGATGTGCAGGGGCCATTTGGGCAGATCTGTGCAAATGTCCACCCCAACTGAAGCCCACCCCAGAGTAAGCCAAGACTGAGAGGAAAGCAGACCCAAGGCTACAGGGTGGGGGGAGCTCTTGGGGCTGGTGTGAGCGTACGTGAAGGGCATGCTGAGCTGCCCACCACGCAGCAGCCACCACTGCCAGGCCAGGCCGGGCCCGAGGGAAGACAAGGAGGCCTGAGAGAGGACAAGGAGACTATAAAAATAGTCTCTATTAATTGCTATGATGATTACATGACCAGCACACTGGCCTGGGTGAGGCGGGTCGCCAGCCCCCATCTCCCCGGCTTCCTACTCTTCTCTCTGTCAGCAGAGTGCCAGGCTCAGGGCGTCATGAGGCTCCCCTCGTCTGTGTTTGGGAGGCAGAAGGAAAAGGGTTTGGAGGGAAGCAGATCTCCAGCGCTGCAGTTGCTGCCCTGGCAGCAGAGTCCTGCAGTTGTCAGGGGCTCCGGCCCCCAACACAAATGCGCATCATGACAGATGTGGTTGTTCCTGACCCGAACTTCACAGCTCAGAGGGGCCCCAAGCAGGTGGAAGACAAGTCAGGGTGACCACTGATGCCCTGACATATAGGGAGGAGCTGGAGTTATTTTAACCTGACGCTCACCACGTGCAATCTCAAGTCCAAGAAGCACCGCCCTCACTGCCAGCCTCCGATCTAGGCATGGTCAGTGCACGGGAACCAACAGGATGAGGGTGGGCTGTGGACACAGCCCCCGGGAAAGGCCTTGTTCTCTGCGGGGACGTCATGACTCCACTAAGTGACAATTAATTCCTAAGGGATCTGCTTTCTGAAAAAGTATAATTCCTCACTCTTGATTTGAAATTCTAACAAGACCATAGATACATGTCAGTGATAAATGTGCCCCATGGACATTTTATGGCAATTTATACCCGGACAGAGGCACTTTTTGGAGTTTGACCTTAATGTACCCAAACACATGATGTTTTAAGGGATACAGGTTCAGTCAGAAGATGAAAAAGTTCAGGGGGTGGATGGTGGTTGAATAACAATGTGAATATACTGAATACCCCTGAACTGCACACTTATAAATGGTTAAAACAGTAAATTTTATGTCACATATGTTTTACCCCAATAAAAAAGTAGCCTTTATTAGTTGATATGTCCTGTATCATATATATTGACTCCTTTACAGTTTAACAAGGTACAGAACTCCCAACCCCAGCCTATCTCCACTCTGGTTCTAGCGGACGTTGGAGTGTGGCTGGGCAGGGCCCAGGTGGCATATTCTGCATTCGTGCCCCCACAAAAAGCAACTTAGGAGTAAATAACTCCAAATACAACTGTCAGTCTCACCCTAGTTCTCTGCCTGCAACTGTTTTTGTTTTGTTTTTTTTCCTTTTTACAGCCGCACCTGTGGCATATGGAAGTTCCTGGGCTAGGGGTTGAATCGGACCTGCAGCTGAGACCCATGCCATAGCCACAGCGACACCGAGCTACCGTGACCTATGCCGCAGCTCTCGGCCACACTGGGTCCTTAACTCACTGCGCAAGGCCAGGGATGGAACCCACATCCTCATGGTCAACACGTCAGGTTCCTAACCCTCTGAGCCACACGGGAACTCCTGTCTGCACTTGTAAGACTCTACACAATGGTCTGGGGCTCCGTGAGAATGTGGGTGCAGGAGGAGTACACTGCAGAAGGCGGTCCTGTGCTGAATCATTTTCCCACAGGAGAGGATGGAAAGTACAGAGAAACAGGGCAGAAACAGGAAGACAAACTACTATGCAAGAGGAAATCCAAAGCTTGCTTATGTTCTGGAAAAGGGAAAAGTTCACAGTGGAAATTTTTATCTCTGGCCTCCAAACCGGCACAGGTAAATCATTTGTACAATGAACTGCTTTACACTAATGTACCACTGACGTTTACTATATTATAAATAAGGATTCTTTTTTTTATAGTGATGTTAATTTTTTTTCCATTATACCTGGCACTTCAGAGTGCTCTGTCAATTTGCTACTGTACAGCAAAGTGACCCAGTCACACATACATGTATACATTCTTTTTTCTCACATTATCATGCTCCATCGTAAGTGACTAGATAAATAAGGATTCTTGGAGTTCCTGTTGTGGCTCAGCGGTAATGAACCCAACTAGTATCCATGAGGACACGGGTTCAACCCTGGCCTTGCTCAGTGGGTTAAAGGATCTGGTGTTGCCGTGAGCTGTGGTGTAGGTAGCAGATGTGGCTCGGATCTAGAGTTGCTGTGGCTGTGGTGCAGGCCGGCAGCTACAACTCAGATTTGACCCCCTAGCCTGGGAACTTCCATTTGCCATGGGTGTGGCTCTAAAAGACAAATAAATAAGGATTCTCCTATCTATGGGAAAACAATATGGTCTTACTGTGGGCCACTAAGTCAATCCCAGTTCTGAGCTGCAGACAGTCACATGTCACATCCATTACAGTGAGACACCTGGATGTCCCTCCCTCTACACTCCAGATTGAAAGGTGCCAGATAAGCCCTCACTAGCGGGTACCGTAAATAAATTTCAAACAACTTTAGGTGAAAATTACATTTGGAGGGTCTGGCACTTCTTGAAGCTTCGGTTTCATCGTGCACAAAAGGAGAACAATTACACAACGTGGTTTGTGGTGACAGTCACATGATGATTTGGAAGTCCTGGGTCAACATCCAACTGTTCAATGAGCATTTGTCTTTGAGGGCGGAAGGAATATATGTATCCAGAGGCTGTGGGGAGTCACTGGAGAGGCCAACGCTGACCTGCACCCCGGGAGTTCTGGTTCCCGGGCTGGGCGAGTGCCAGAACCTGCTTCTCACAAGCCCCTCTCCTTCCTGAAGTTCTCAAGAAGGGGCTCCCCAGGCCCAGTGGGAATTACTTTCTGAGGGCTCCTCAAGTAAGACAGCAAAAGCGGTGAGTCTTAGGAAGGAATGGGCGTAAAAGGGAAACAGCAAGGCTGTGACTGTGCCGGGGAATGACCTAGGCGAACACAGAAGTCAGAACGCCAGATGCTGGCGTTGAGGAGTCATGTGCACTTTAATGAAAAATGTGACGAGGACTCTCAAAGCTGCCATGGGGCCTGGGCTGCATGTCAGGGGTCAGCCCAGCCTTTAAGCTGCCGAACAAGGTGTCTGGGCAGAAGGACTGGGTGGCAGGCAGGAAACTTGCTTGGCATGACCCTGGGTCCCCTGGGCTATGCAGTGGAGCCACAGAGACACAGAGGTTGGGGGTAAGGCTGGCAGAACATGGAGAAATAATCAACAGTGCTGGAATGAGTAAGCCACCAAACAGCTGGTAATTCTGTGACCATCATGAAGGATGATCTTAGAAGCCAAATCTTGAGTGGGGGCTCTAACGTTGCAGCGCAGAGTTGGGGCTGGCTGACCTAGCTACAGTCAAAGGAGAATGAAAAATCTGACTTTTGGAAGCTGCCAGAGGCTAGGTTCCCTTCTCTAAAACCTCTGTGCTGTTGACACCCATCCCCGACAGGGGCCAGGAAAGCTCAAACCTAACCTCTTGCTTACAAAGGCCCAGTGGGGCTGGCATTTCTTGATCTGCTGGCTTTCAGGGACATTTAATAAAACGCGACAGATTGTTAACTCCACTCCAGTCCAGGCACGGGACCGTCCCAAACTGCACACCTGCTATGAGGACACAGCCAGCTCGCTGGCTCACTCAGCACAGCTGGCTTTCCAGCCATAAAGGAGCGTGGGATCAGGAAACTCTGGGTTATCATCAGGCTGCAGAGAAAGCAGGTGTGGCAGGCTATATGAAGAGGCTCTCCAGGGGCCACTACCCACAGCAGCAACTCTGCCAGTTCACAGGGTGCCTGCGTAACCCTCCCCACAGTGCTCCATCAGCTGTGGCACAACCTGCCTGCCCCTGCAGGACCCGGTGCATCCTTTGGGCTACACGGCACACCCCCACGTGGCCCCAGGAGAAGAATTTGTACTAAGGGAGCAGGACGAGGACTCAGCCTGCCTGATGCAACATCTTTTTTTTTTTTTTTTTGTCTTTTTGTCCTTTTATGGCCAAACCCATGGCATATGGAGGTTCCCAGGCTAGGGGTCTAATCGGAGCTATAGCTGGCCTACGCCACAGCCACAGCAACGCGAGATCTGAGCCATGTCTGCGACCTACACCACAGCTCACGGCAACGCCAGATCATTAACCCACTGAGTGAGGCCAGGGATCGAACCGGCAACCTCATGGTTCCTGGTCGAATTTGTTTCCGCTGCACCATGACGGGAACTCCTGCTGCAGCATTTGAGGAACAATGAGATCTACTGAGTCCAAGAAGGAATGATTGTTTGCAGGCCTGAATGGTAGGTGGGCCTCGGGGCTTTTCCTCTGTAGGAGGTGGCTGAGCACACAGGGGAGGTGGGGATGTGGATGCAGGTTTTATGGGCAAGGTCATTTTTTTTTGGTCTCTTTGTCTTTTCAGGGCCACACTCAGGGCACATGGAGGTTCCCAGGCTAGGGGTCTAATCGGAGCTGTAGCTGCCGGCCTTCGCCACAGCCACAACAACGCGAGTCTCATTGCTCATGGCAATGCCGGATCCTTAACCCACTGAGCGAGGCCAGGGATCGAACCTACAATCTAATGGTTCCTAGTTGGATTCGTTAATCACTGAGCCATGACGGGAACTCCAGGGAAGGGCCATTTTAGAGTCCAAAGCACACCATCCTCCTGAAAACATGCGACGGCATATAATCCCACCCACCCTGGAAAGAGAAACAGCTCTGCTACATCATCCGAGAGGTATGGTGCTTTATGTTTAAAAAGATTTTTTAAGAGAAATCCTAACAACATAGGCAGCCTAACAACCAAGATTATCAGCTTAAATATAAAAAGAGAGCCCCAAACCATACCTCTGTGCTTGGCCTTATTTACCATCAAACCAGAAATCCTTGAGCTCCTCCTCACTGAGAATTGGCATAAAGACATGTGTTAATCATCACCAACAAGCCACTCTGATAAGACAGAAAAGAAATAATATGATGACCACGTTCAGCCACCCCATCCTCTGGACTCCATGGAAGCAAAGGGCTTCGGCAGTTGCAATCCCCCTGCATGTGCTGTCTCTCCCCAGGAGCTCAGGTCCTGCAGGTCTGCAGCTCCCACCCATCAAGGCCAGGCTGGCAGGGGCTCCCTGAATTCAGGAGTCTAGAGCAAGATGAGCTTTTGGGGGAAGGCTGGGACCCACAAGGTACCAGCTGAGGTCCCAGATTCACGGAGTCCATGCAGCCCAAGGTGGGTGCTGTCCTAGCAGGAGGGCAGTCCCTGTCCCCACACCACTGGCCTGAGCCTCGCTGGCCTTCAATGCAGCATTCAAGAGGGTAAATTCTAAGCTCATGAGTTTCTGTGCCACACAGGACAGCCCCCAAAGATGTGTTTTAAAAAGACCCAATTCAAATGTCATTCTAATGCTCTGCTAAAAAGAGATCCACTGGAGATTGGATTAAAATGGCAGAATAGAAGGACTGGAGCTCAACTTCTCTCCCGAAAAACAACAAAACTACAACCAAATGCCGAGCAACCTCCAACCAAATGGACTGTAAACTTCCAAAAAAGATATTCTACTCCAGAAGACAAAGAGGAGACCACATCAAGAGGTAGGAGGGGCGATTACGCGATAGAAGCAACCCCATACCTCCCGGGTGGGAAGCCCCACAGACTGGAAAGTAACTGCATCACAGAGACTCAGCTACAGGACTGAGAGTTCTGAGCCTCAGGTCAAAACCCCACGCCTGGGGATCGGGCACAGGGAGAAAGAGCCCCCGGAGCATCTGGCATTGAAGGCCAGCAGGGCTTGTGTGCAGGAGCTCCACAGGACTGGGGAAAACAGAGACCCCATTCTTGAAAGGCACACACAGACTTTCACGTGCACTAGGTCCCAGGGCAAAGCAAAGTCTCCATAGGAATCCAGGTGGAATCTGACTGCAATTCTTGGAAGATCTGGGAAAATAGGGGTGACTGTGCCTTGTTGTGGGGGAAGGGCATTGGAGGTGAAGCTCTCGGGAATATTCATCAGACTGCATTTCTCTGGAGGGGGCCATTTCTGGGAAAATCTGGTCCCTCCCATCAGCACTGAGAAGCCCCTGGCCAAACAAAAATCCAGGTGGGATCTCAGCCCCACCCATCAGTAAACAGACCAGTTAAAGACCCCTCAGGCACACAGCCAGCCTCTAATCTCATCCAGAGACAAAGCCCCACCCATCAGAGGGAGAGGAATCAACCCCACCTACCAGTGGGCAGGAATCAGCCCCTCCCATCTGGAAGCCTACAGCAAGTCCCCACCTCCATACCAACTTTAGCCACAGGGGAGGCAAACACCTGAACTGAGGGAGGCTACAACTCTATTGTCTACAAAAAGCTCACCACACCAAAAACCTATAAAAAAGAAAAGACAGAAAACTATAACTCAGATAAGGGAGAAAGAGAAAAGCCCAGGAAAACAGCACAGGGATGAGATTACCAGCCTCCCAGAAAGAGACTTTAGACTGTTGATGCTGAAGATGATCCAAGGCATTGGAAATAGACTGGAGACAAAGACTGATAATTTAGAGGAAACACTGAGCAAAGAAATACAAGATGTAAAAATTAAACAAGAACAGATGCAAAATACAATAACGGAAATAAAAAATTCATTAGAAGCAGCCAACACTAGAATACAGGAGGCAGAAGAATGAATCAGCAAGGTGGAGGACAGATTAGTGGAAATCACTAACACAGAAGAGAAAAGAGATAAAAGATTGAAAGGAAATGAAGAGAGTCTCAGAGAACTCTGGGATAATGAAAAACGCACCAACATCTGTATTATAGGGGTGCCAGAGGGAGAAGAGAGAGAGAAGGGGACAGGAAAAATATTCAAAGAGATAATAGCCGAAAACTTCCCTAATATGGGAAAGGAACCAATCACTCAAATCCAGGAAGTGCAAGAGTACCATATAAAATAAACCCAAGGAGGAACACCGCAAGACACATATTAATCAAAATGACCAAAATTAGAGACAAAGAGAAAATATTGAAAGCAGCTAGGGGAAAGAAACAAATGACATACAAGGGAACCCAACAAGGTTATCAGCAGATTTTTCAGCTGAAACTCTGCAGGCCAGAAGGGAGTGGCATGACATACTTAATGTGATGAAAGGGAAAAACTTCCAACCAATATGACTTCATCCAGCAAGGCTCTCATTCAGATTTGAAGGAGAGATCAAAACCTTTACAGATAAGCAAAAGCTAAGAGATTTCGGCAACACTAAACCAGCTTTACAACAAATCCTAAAGGAATTTCTCTAGGCAGAAAAGAAAAGACCACAACCAGGAACAAAAACACCACAAATGACACGGCCCACCAGTAAAGGCAAATATACACATGCACAATTATGCTACCAAAATCAGAAATCATGAGAAGAGAGCACAAATGCAGGTCACTGGAGACACATGTGCAATTAAGAAACCAACAACTTAAAACAATCTCATTTATATATAGACTCCTATATCAAAACTTCAGGGTAACCACAAACCAAAAATCTACAATTGATACACAAACAAATAGGAAATTTTCTTATTTTCTTCAATAAGAAAAATCAACTTAAATACAACATTAGAGATAGTCATCTCGTGAGAGGAGACAACAAAGAGAATAATGGAAGAAAAAAGAGCAACTAAACCCCCAAACGGTTAATACAATGGCAATAAGAACATACATATCAATAACTACCTTAAATGTTAATGGACTGAATGCCCCAACCAAAAGACACAGACTAGCTGAATGGGTACAAAAACAAGACCCATATATATGCTGTCTTCAAGAGACCCACTTCACTTCTAGAGACACATACATATTGAAAGTGAGAGGATGGAAGAAAATATTCCATGCAAATGGGAATCAAAAGAAAGCCAGAGTAGCAATACTCCTATCAGACAAAATACTTTAAAATGAAGAACATTTTAAGAGACAAGGAAGGGCACCTCATAATGATCAAAGGATCAATCCAAGAAGAAGATATAACAATTTTAAATATCTACGCACCCAACATAGGATCACCACAATATATAAGGCAACTGCTAACAACTTTAAAAGGAGAAGTCAGCAATAACACAATCATAGTGGGGGACTTAACACCCCACTTACAGCAATGGACAGGTCATCCAGACAGAACATCAATACGGAAACGCAGGCCCTGAATGAAGCATTAGATCAGATGGACTTAATAGATATTTATAGGACATTCCATCCAAAAGCAACAGAATACACATTCTTCTCAAGTGTGCATGAAACATTCTCTAAGATTGATCACATCCTGGGCTACAAATCAAGCCTCGGTAACTTTAAGAAAATTGAAATCATTTCAAGCATCTTTTCTGACCATAATGCTATATGACTGAAAATCAAAAAGAAAAAAATGGCCAAAAATACAAACACGTGGAGACAAAACAACCTGCTACTAAACAACCAATGGATCACTGAACAAATCAAAGAGGGTATTAAAAAATACATAGAAGCCAATGACAAAGATATGACACCCCAAAACCTCTGGGATGCAGCAAAAGCAGTTCTAAGAGGAAAGTATATAGCAATACAAGCCTACCTCAGGAAACAAGAAAAGGCTCAAATAAACAACCTAACTTTACATCTAAAGCAGCTAGAGAGGGAAGAACAGACAAGACCTAAAGGTAGTAGAAGAAAAGAAATCATAAAGAGCAGAGCAGAAATCAGTGAAATAGAAATGAAGAAAACCATAGAAAAGATCAATGAAACTAAAAGCTGGTTCTTTGAAAGATCAATAAATTTGATCAACCCTTAGCCAGACTTATCAAGAAAAAAAGAGGGAGGACAGAAATCAATAAAATTAGAAATGAAAACGGAGAAGTAACAACAGACATCACAGAAATACAAAGGATCATAAGAGACTACCACATGGCAACTATACAGCAATAAAATGGAAAACCTAGAAGAAATGGACAAATTCTTAGAAAAGTACAATCTCCCAAGACTAAACCAAGATGAAATAGAAAATATGAATAGACCAATCACAAGCTCTGAAACTGAAACTGTGATTAAAAAACTTCCAACAAGCAAAAGTCCAGGACCAGATGGTTTCACAGGTGAATTCTATCAAACATTTAGAGAAAAACTAACACCTATCCTTCTGAAACTCTTCCATAAAATTGCAGAGGAAGGGACACTCCCAAACTCATTCTATGAAGCAACCATCACCTTGATAACAAAACCAGACAATGATATCACAAAAAAAGAAAAGTACAGGCCAATCTCACTGATGAACATAGATGCAAAAATTCTCAACAAAATACTAGCCAACCGAATCCAACAGTACATTAAAAGGATTGTACATCATGATCAAGTGGGATTTATCCCAGGGATGCAAGGATTCTTCAATATCCACAAATCAATCAGTATGATACACCACGTTAACAAACTGAAGAATAAAAACCATATGATCCTCTCCATAGAGGCAGAAAAAGCCTTTGAAAAATCCAACACCCATTTCTGATAAAAACCCTTCAGAAAGTGGGCATAGGGGGAACCTACCTCAACATAAAGGCCATCTATGACAAACCCAGAGCTCACATCATTCTCAATGGTGAAAAGATTAAAGAATTCCCGTTGAGATCAGGAACAAGACAGGGATGTCCACTCTCACCACTACTATTCAACATAGTTTTGGAAGTCCTAGCTACAGCAATCAGAGAAGAAAAAAATAAAAGGAATCCAAATTGGAAAGGAAGAAGTAAAACTATCACTTTTTGCAGATGACATGATACTATACCTAGAGAATCCTAAAGACTCTACCAGAAAACTGTTAGAGCTCATCAGTGAATTTGGCAAAGTTGCAGGATACAAAATCAATACACAGAAATCAACTGCATTTCTATATACTAACAGTAAAAGATCAGAAAGAGAAATTAGGGAAGCAATCCCATTTACCATAGCATCAAAAAGAATCAAATACTTACGAATAAACCTACTTAAAGAGACAAAAGACCTGTACTCTGAATATTATAAGACACTGATGAAAGAAATCAAGGATGACACGAACAGATAGAAAGACATACCAGGCTCTTGGATTGGAAGAGTCAATATTATCAAAATGACTATACTACCCAAGGCAATCTACACATTCAATGCAATCCCTATCAAATTACCAAGGACCTTTTTCACAGAACTAGAACAAAATATTTTAAAGTTTGTTTGGAAGCACAAAAAACCCAGAATAGCCAAAGACATCCTGAAAAAGAAAAATGGAGCTGGAGGAATCAGGCTCCCTGACTTCAGACTCTACTACAAAGCTACA